>SEMN01000032.1:640000-1099814 GCA_005408345.1 Macquaria australasica
AAGCCGGGAGGCGGAGGTGGGCAGGCCTGGGAGAAAACTGGCAGGCTCGGAGATTTGGGACAACTCAGCCTATGGCATGGAAAAGAGCGTAGAAGGGTGGAGGTGAGGGGTGAATCGTCAGCCTCGGCTGAAATCCCTTGAGCTAAAACACGAGTTACAGAGGTGGCAGAGAAAGAGGCTGCTGTATTCCCAGAACCAATCATTGCACAGCAAACAATGGGGTGGAGCTGAGGGCAAGATGAAATAAGTTTGCCTGAGCTGCTTTTTGAAAAGTGGACTCAATACAAAGACAGATTTAGCGTGGTACACACTAACTTCCCCAGCTGTCCATTTGATTGCCAGGCAGATTTCCATCGAGGGCTCCTTTCATTTTCTTCCAGCACAGCATGAAGTCTACAATGTTAACTGTAAATGCTGGCTAAAAATAGAACATCTATAAATCTAATGCATAAAATGGAACTAATTTGTCACTGTTGGAGACATTGTTTTCCCTCTCCCCAGCCAGGAGGAAAAAAAAATGTTATTCATTAACACTGCCTAATGCACATCTATCCTTGGAGATTACAGGAACAATCTCACAACAGATATAGAAATGGGAGAAGGAAGGAAAGGCCCACAGTATCATTATAAATAAATAAAAGGCTCAGCTGTGAAGGTGGGCGATGTAGTCACACAGCAGAGAAGATGTTGGTGGTGGTTGATTGACCATAACAACAGCTAATAATCAAAGTCAGCAGATATTGACCATGACAGAGACCACAATCAGCGCTTATTGACCAAAAACACTGCTTAGCAGCCCTGAGGAAACAGTTTATCACCTGTTTATGTCTCATGAGAAGAAATTATCATAACTCACCTTCTCCACAGGTTACTGTACAATACATTTTATTGCATACTATTAGTGTATACGTGTATATAAGTGTTGAGGTCAAATCACTTTCAATACAATCAATTCAAAGTGTAAAGTGAAACTAAGATGGAAACATTAGCTAATGAAACAGCATTTATCCATTATCTGATCAATGTATTGAACATACTGTACAGAATGAATCCTTAAAACAACATTTATTTTTCATTTGTTTAGTTCTTGGGACCACTATAATGATCTTGCACTCTAATGCAATTAACCTTTGTGTGTGTGTGTGTGTGAAAACAATTCTAATGTATATTATTGTTTTAATATTATTATTACCTGACGCTTTGGCAATATTGTCATTGTTACATTCATGCCAGTAAAGCAAATTGTATTGAATTTAATTAAACTGAAATTGAATATATATAATATGATGATTTCGTCATAGTTTCCTAAGCTTGTGCTTGGAGACAAATTATAGAAAGCCTGCATTAGAAACTGGGGGTGTGGAGTTTTAAAGATATGGGCATTAACAGGGCAGGAGAAGCCCAGCAAAAGATGCTATCAGGCTGTATCATGGGAAATGTAGGATCCAGCATTTTTCGAGCTTCACCCATACCACGGACTAAAAGTCAGGATATCTCGGCCCCCACTGCTTGAATCGTTTAATCTTTCTTTGGTGAATCCCCCAACTTTATGCTATATACTAAATTGCTGGAGTCCCCCGTTAACATAAAAGGGAATTAACCGAAGAAATACATACATTTAGGGGTGCAACTTATAATTTTTTATTATCAATTCATCTCTCAAACATTTTTCTTTATTATTCAACTCATCATTAATCTATAAAACTAGTGCAGTGTCCGTTTGGGGCGTGGCCGTTCGGAACCCGTGCCCTTTCAGAGCGGGCGATTGCTTGGCCCCCGAAGTGCTGCTTGCGGCGTTGTCGAGAACCACTCATCCGATCGACTTCACACTCAACACTGCACTCCCTTGGGTCCTCAGCAATACACCCGCCAAGTGTGGAGTTGATCGGATGAGCAGTTGTCCAGATAATTGAAGGACAGACAGACAGAGATTTCTTAGTTAGATGTCAACAATTTTTTAAAAACATCTCATTGTGTGGTGGGAAATGAGCTTAAGGTTGAGTTTTTTGTGACATTTTTGCTTAATAAAATGACTAATGAACAATAAAACAGAATTCAGGTAAATACTGATTATCACTGTTAATTAAAGTCAATGTTGGTGTTTATTTAACATCAACATTACAAATAAACATTGTTACACAGGGAAAAGCAATGCAACAGATCTAATGTACTGTATTTAGGGTGTCTAGCTGAAGCTAATTTGCAGCCCTGTCCCTGGTTAGGGCAGAGTGTTTTTTGTGTATGTGTGTATCTACTTTCTGCGAGACACTGGTCATCTGTTTATTTCTACATGTGTCATGGACGTCACAGCTTGACTCACCAGCCACCTGCAGCAGCAAAGCAGCACTGCCGTAGTCCTGCACCCTGACGAAGCACGTATAGCTGCCTTCATCAGCCACTACCACCCTGCTCAGCAGGAGCGAAGCGTTGCCCAGGCCCAGCTGGGCGGGGAACAGGCTGGTACGGTTGGCGAAGCTCTCGGCTTGGTCCGCCAGCTGGTCGTGTCCACCCCAGTACCCGTGCACACTGCGTTTGGTGTCTGTCAGCTGCCAGAAGACGCTCAGATCAGACAGGTTGAAGGGGCTGGCGTGGGTGAAGGAGCAGCTGAGTGTGGCTTCCCTGCCGTGCAGCACCACTACTGGCTGCTCTGGGACAAGCACCTCCATCACAGCTACAAGAGAAGAGGTGGGACATATGAGTGATGTCAATAAAAAAAAGTCCCTGAATTGAAAAACAAAACAAAAACAAAATTGTGTTTTTACCCACTTAGAGAGGAGTGTGTTTTGTTGTATGTTAGAAAATGTCAGGTAAGCTGTCAGCCACAGAAAAATATATGAAATCTTCCTTGCAATCATCTTGAATCTGCAGCCTTCACTGTGTCAATCATATATGCCAAACATCACCCATTTGTCACCTGGGTAGTCTAAAATAGACAATAAACAGTATTAGTAAATGCTATTTGGCCCAGGTCTAGTAAAAACATACAGTATTCACTGAATCACAGCATTAATTCAGCATGCTGTGTTCAAATGTGACAGACTGACACCTACTCAAATTTGAATGTCTTTGAAAAAAAAAATCAATGCAGCATTTTGAAATATATGCTGTGACTGCTTCAGAAACATCCACTCTGTTTGTGCAGCATGGTAGCACGGAGCGGGTGAGACAGGATGAAGGCGAGAGGGAAGAAGAGGAGGGGATCTGGAGGTAAGCATTAGGACTTTGTTTGTGTTCCTATAGGCTTTGCTTCCTGGCGATTGCTCAGTGCGCTGAAACTCAGCGATGGAAGCAACAACATCTGTATAGCTTTAGTTAAATCGTTAGTTAAATCTAAAAAAAAAAAAAAAAACTGTCAGGGGGGTATAACTGCAGCAAAACTCTTGAGTGTGTGTTTTTGTGGCAATGAAAAGTGACTCCGCTTCTTACGCTTCTACTCACTGGCTGCTCACTGTTTTCTGTGCATCTGTGTGTGTGTGTGTGCATGTGTGTGTATGTGCGTGCCTGTGTGTCTTGTTTGTCTAGACTAGGCCAAGAGCAAAGAGCACACTGCATAATCATTCGGGATTAGTAGCCATCTCAGGCAGTCCAGAGTACATCCATAGTAGTCAGCATTCACCATTGATCCCTGTCTGGTCTTATACAACTCTGAGACACTCATCAGCATCACAGGGGAGAAAAAAAAGCCAGTCGGCCCCTGGAGCAATACACTCTCCTTTATGCTCAGCCTCTCTAATTGTTATAATCACAGTGGCATTTTAGCCTCCTCACCCCTTTTTGAGCTCTGTCTATCACACAGCCAACGACAATGTTGAATCACTTTGCTACGAAGGAGATTTGACTGCTGCAGAGGTTCAATAATTACTTCCCCCCATTAACAACAAACAAGTCTTTCATCTGAGAGGGTTCATATGTGGATGGGTATTGCTATGTCAAGGCAGAGCTATTTTCAATCACATTCAGCCATTCCCAGCAAGGTAGCCTCCCCACATCACACCCCCAACAACGTGCTGATCTGTATGAACAGTGCCACCTACTGGCTAACCACACAAGTGCAGAGAAGTGGGACAGAAAAATGCACAGACTGCTGTCCAAATACCCTATGCTCAATCTAAACCTGGTTGTTGGGGCCCAAATTCATCATGAAAAGCCTTGAAAAAATAAAATTGAAGCAATGGAAGCAACAGGAAACATCATGAAAACTGGAAAAAAAAAAAACTGGCTATTTTGCTATCATACTCCACCATACCTGTGCCATTGGTCATCATAGGTTGGCATTACTTTATTTTGAATGAAAATCAAAGCCTACATACAAACCAAGTGCCAGTCAATCATCAATTCTCTGACCCCCGTGGGGAAAATGGCAGAGGGTTTTTCCCTGTACTGTGATTATAAAAGCTCTTCTGGTGCTATGGGGGGTTTTGTATCGCCCCATATTGTGCCCACATTCACTCAGCTGGGCTACAGCACGGCAAACAATACAGAGTTATCAGGGCAAAGCATGGCAGGGGCAGGCGGTATTGTGCCGCCATCAATAGGGATAACCGAGCAAATTTCTGGAGTGTGTATTTTTGCTGTCTTTGGAGGGGGCCCAACCTTTGCGGTAATGAATTGGTCGCTGGTGTTTTTTGTAAGAGTGGAGGGTCAGTGACAGCCGTGAATGTTGAAGGAGGAGGAGAGAGAGCAATTAAATCACTCCCCGAGCAGCCTGGGATGACTCACACCACTGAGTTCATACAGGAAGGGGGAAGGGAACGAGGGAAACAGAGAGAAAGAGAGGCCGGTGTCGAGCTCACACTTAAAGATAATATCTGGAAACAAGCCGGAGAAGAGGATGTGGTGGAGCCTCACACGCTAATCCCTCAACGCGGACCAAAGCCATGTCAGAGAGGAGAGAGAGACAGAAACTCCCCTTTCTCATTCTACATCTCTGTGTTGCTCCTCCTCTTTTGACTCACTGCTTCTTAAACCGGTGACCTACAACTCGCTCCGAGGCCCTGGTAGGACACAGCTCTGCACAGGGACCTCGTGTAGAGACACCGACCCGCATTTGGAAAGAGAATACAAGGGGAGCAGTTTGCATTGCATAGAGGCGAGGGGACTGGATAGGAGAGGAGGGCAAGCCAGGCCGGCTGACGTCATGGAAAGTGCACATCTGATGTCCTATTCGTCAGAGGTGAAATACCACGAGCCAAAGAGAATCCTTGCGTGCTCGGCTGTTTTTGATCTGCTGCTGTTTACAACAAACAGCACGCTCTGTACAGTGGCTGTCTGATTGATCGTCTCTCCTCAGGTCTGCTCTCGACATGAAAAAAACATGCAATATCTAAAGAGACAAGTGTAAGTAGCAGAGGTTAAAGATTATAACACAAGTGATCTTTAGTGAGGGGGCCGGGCTGCACCTTGTAGCTAGGGCTGTGGTGTCTTCTCAAAGTGGGGATCTGGCCTCTCCCTTCTCCCTCTCGATAAAGATATGCTCAGAAGCCATAGAGGGCAGGCTGGGAGACGTCAGACTGTGGGGATTTACACACTGCACTTTGTGTTTATGGGCCTCAGCTCTGTTTGAGTGCCTGCGAGACAGAGACGGGCACTTTCACAGCCGACATGAAATAAACTCATTACAGCCTTCGCGAGCGCTGGCAACGGGCCCTGCTTAGCAGCAAGGCACAGGGACGGCTAGAAGAGGCTGCAAGTGATCATGACACTGCTCTCCACTCTACTTTCAAGACTAACCACCACCTCGTCACTATCAACACCTCCTTCCATCCTGCTTTCCCCAGGTGTGCAGGGCATGGGTGCTGCTGGATTTGCTTCCACCATGTTATTTGTATAGTGAACTGATGCTAGCTAGGCACATGATGTGGAGGCTGAGTGTGAGACAGAGACAGCGTGGGATGCAAGCAGACAGCAAATAGGAGGATCACAGCTTTTATAGGGAGGGTGCTTGCAGGGTGACGCGCGAGGCTGTTGGTAAATAAAATCCAGCGATGTCTCACATCATCCTGGCAGATACAGACAGGTGAGTCTCTCTTTAAAAAGATACTAAACAAAGACAAAAATGAATGCATAGAAAACAGGCAAACATGAACCTAGACTCACATCTGCCATTAAATGCAATACAGAAGCAAGCATCCAGCTAAAGTCTGAATTTACAGACCACAAAGTAACTAAGCAAAATAATGCAGATGCAGCCACAATGTGCAATATTGTAAATAAGACTTTTCTTTTCCTGTCACTCACTCACAAACATGCACTGCATATAGGCAAATGTGTGGCACATGCTGTTTCAGACAAACACACGTGTGTACACAGAGCTAGGGAAGCGGTGCCAAATTAGCTGCTGGTTGCTGATAGGTCAGAAATGAAATACCTATCACATATTTTCCTATTTTTCCTTATAGTGTAGAATAAACACACTAACAATTCCAATATACACAGAGAAAAGAAAAAATAAATGTGGTGAGGTAGCAGGCCACTATTATCTGACTACTGTCATGAAATACAACTTGTTAGGACTGAGATCGCAATTGTGCATTTAGCAGAGTTTTGGCAAAAATGTGACTGTTTGGAACACACTGAGGACACAGATGGACAGCAGAGAAGTGGATTATGCTGCAAGAGTTTTTATGGTCATTTGCTGCTTTTTTCCACAGTGAAAACCGGTCCCAATTGGAATCCATTAACTGACATGAAATCAAACTTTCTACAGCCATATTTCAAGCCTGCAAAGGGGTGTGGGTTTGATACTCAAATTAAACCAATTTAATAGTGAGGACTTCAGAAAAGGTGTAATATGGCAAAGTTGTGTATTTCTCAGAGGCTGAAATTATTCTTTTGATCATCCTTAATTTATATCCGTAGAAAACGAGCCCAGCTAGAGCCATGGCATGCTCCAGTGGTAGTGAGGTGTATCAAACTGTTGATCGTTGCAGAATGCTATCAGCTTATCCCTTCTGGGACAAAAAGACTCCACATTTCAAAAAACGAATCATGCTGATGCCAGAAATGATCAGTTCTGTATGAGTGCGAGTCCTGTTTTTAAATGATGGTTGTTTCAAATCTGCTGTCGTTTATTGACTTAACAACAAGGAATGGTTTTGCACAAAACCTATTGTGTAGAAGCTGCAACAAGTGATTATTAGATACTGTATGTATTACAATGGATCACCTTAGTCTTCCACTGTGCTGTTGGAAAAGGAAATAGGTAAAAGTATTAGTTAGCATTGGTATTAATAAGCAGTATCAGTGGTATCAGTATCAATAAAATCCAAATAATATCCAGCCGTACACACATAAACACACCCTCCCCGCACACACACTTTCATGCAGAAACTGACACCCAAACACCAGAGAACACATTGATATTCCACACCTGTATGACTCCTGACAGCTCCACAGCAACACACTGTCTGAGGAATTGGACACGAGACACTACAATGGAGGCGCTGTTACAAAGCTGCTCTGGAGCAGAGAGGTTCCCATCAGCATGACCAGCGACAGTCAGATACACAAACACACACGTGTAGGTACACACAATGCTACCACACAGGTGTCCGGGTGTCCCTGTGCTGTCCCTGTCTCTCTCTCTCTTACACACACACACACACACACAATAGGCTAGCAGGCTTCATTGTTCAAATTAGTAATTTCTGCAGGTATCTGCATGAATGTTTTTTCACAATTCACTTACTTTTGATTGCGGTTCACATGTTGATGTCCAGCACACATGCAATTCAATACCAATTCAGGGCCTTTCAGCTCAATAAGCAATACAACTTCACTCCAACTTGACCTCAGTTCAATACCAACTACAACCATCCAAAGATTAGCATCTCACAGTCTCTCTTTATAAAGGTAACACTGGTGGCAGTTCAGTAACAGACAGTGAACAGAGCTATTTACACAATCAGTGGAGCCATTTGTTAAACACAGCAAGTACACATGTTTAAAGGGTATGACTAAAACCCTGCGGAAGCATATGACATGGGAGGAAATATTAATGTGATTTCATAAATAAGGAAAACCAAGCACCAGTACTGGAGGGGGCAATATTGGCACAGCAAAGTAAACAGGTGCAATACTTACAAACTGCAATGACAGTAGGGTTTAGTCGGGAAAGAAGACAAGCAGGAGAAAATATGCTTTTACAACACTGCCCCCCTCTGTTGATGAACATAACTGCAGCTCAACACATTTTCATTCTGGACATTTTGCACCACCTGAACATCAAAGGATTCTGCTCAAAGGATATGCGAGCCCTTTCATACCGATTATTCTTATGATATAACCAATCCCTGTAAAAGTCTGAGGGGAAAGCTAGCTTTTGATTTCATGCTGTCAGGAGCAGATGTAGATGTCCATAATATTCTCATTCGGGAAAAAAAATTGCATCTGGAAAACATTAAGGGAGTGATGGGAGTGTGTGCGCACTAAGCATGATTTGGTTCGAAATTAGCAATCTGAAAAACAGTCTGTGTCTTGAGCAGCGGCTTTCAAATGGCCCCTCGGTGAAAGAGGCACAATATGGATGAGATTAAGGGAGACTTAAAGCCTTCTGCGGTGTAAAGGGGTCACTTTCAACATTAAGCTCTGAGCATAATCTCTTCCTTTCCCATTTTTTGCTCCAGGAACTCATCATGAGAGTGTGAGTGCCCTCACTCAGGGAGAGATACAGGCAATGGCAGATAGGGAAGACAAGGACTCCTTATTTCCTTATTTTCAGCAATGTCATAAATCAAGATGGAACTCACTATTGTGCTATTTTATCTCTCTCTCTCTCTCTCTCTCTCTCTTGTTCCCTATCTCTGCTCCCTCTGACTTGCTTCCTTCATAGATGTATGCCATCTCATATCCCGTCAATAACCTGTTAATGGGCTCCGGCAGTCAGATAATAGCGCCGGCTGAGGAACAGCGGGCAGATAAGGGCAAGCTTCTGGCTTACGAGGATGAGAGACAGAGAGCCTCTGATGGACAGGAGGCTAGGGGTGGAAAAGGGGGGAGGTGGACAAGAAAGCACCCCAAGGTAGCAGGAGGGTCATGGGGTCAGATCTGACTTGAGTGCAGCTCATTTTTAACAGGCTACATTGAGGTATACATACACTATGGCCATTACTACAGAGGAGCCAGGAAGAGGCAGAGGTTTTTTGTTTCTGATGCCTCTGATGAGGCAGGTGTTTTACATCTGCTGTCTCATGAAATAAAATTTTTAGCTCGTTCACAGGTTCATACCCTTTGCTGATTCATGGTTTCATGCACCAGGAGCGATGCCAGGTTAAGCAAGGGTCAGTTCGTCGCCAGCTGTGCGTCGTCTCGATGACAGAGCCCCCGTGCCAGACATTGCCGCCGCCACGTCACAGAGGCAACACCCTGGAGGCAGGTGTCTCCCTGTGTCAGCTGCTGGGTTGCTTCCTCAGCAAGTCAGTAGCTGTGATGCTTTCCAAGCACAGATCAGCATCCATTCACCCCATTCATCACAGCCCACTAGGCACACAGCAGACCCACGTATGGCTCCAGGCCCCTCTTCCCCTCCAGAACTGCAATCTTGGCATATTAACCGTATCAATTTTTTAATGATCCCACAAGGCAGCGTTTTTAGGACTTGTTGAAATAATCACGAGGTGCTTGTTGGGTAATGCGCTCTGTTTCAATGAGCGCACTGTGAGAAAAGAAGCACTGGGAAACGGTGAGACAGAGGCAAGCCAACAGAGACTGGTCATTATGTATGCATTGCGGCGAAACCAATCTTTGTTGAGCCTGTCCTCGATTGTTTTTAAAAGGATACTTCACTGGACGCAATCAAATTAGCAAGAACATCACTGATATGGGGTAATAACCCTAAATTGAATTTCTGCAGAGGCTAAAGTGTCCCCTCTCTGCAGAATCAATTGCTGTGAAGAGAAAAGGAGGACAGGAAGAGGGCATTCATAGTTAGCAGACCTTTAAAAAGTACACCAGAGATGCAGGCATGAGCGGGCTATTTTCACGCTCCGCAGCCCTGCCATAATGTGTGCCTGCCGACTACTACGGTAGATGCAATCTATCCAATTATGCTAATTGATTTGAATTACCTTACAGCTCCCATCACTGAGAGTGAAATCGGGTCAGCTTTCCATTTCTGCATTTGCATGAATACAATTCTCTTTCATTGTTTGGGTGCTAAGAGCTGCACGGGGCACGCTCTGGCAGCCTAGTGGCTGTGCTAACTGAACAGAGAGTATGACAACAACAAGCAATTAGCTAGACAGCCTCCTGTTAGCTCTGCCACTGGCTGACACTGCTGTGTGCTGTGCTGGAGTGAGCCAAGGATGTTACTGTACTCAGCTACTGTTGTGGCTCAGTCATTACTGTACATATCCACTGACATTTCATGCATTTTGCTGACATTTATAACCACTATGGGTTATAATGAGCGCAATAAAAATAAACCTACGCTATTATAAGCAACCGGAGGGGTCAAGGGTCAAAGCCAGACTGGGTTGGTGTTGCAAATTTTCCTCACTCCTGCTCCCTCAATAGTGCATTTAAGCACACAACCAACAACCCCTTACAGACAAGCCTCTTCACGGCTGCAGTGACACAACAGCTGTGCAGAGATGTATGAGTAACATAAGGGAGAGGTTTCACAGAGAATGATCCATCATCTGACTACCGAGTCAGGATACAGCTGGGAGCTACAGAGACAATGTTACTGCGTTGGGATGACAGTGTTGCCATGTGCTGTCCTTGTGTTTTTCTTCCCCAAATGCTGTTCTCGTGATAGGAAGCGTGTTGGCAGAGAGCACAAAGTGTAATCGTGTCTACTGATATGGGCACTTGCTGGAGTTATCGAGCAGTGACACGGCTGAATACAAGGAAGATTACAGCCAGTAATCCTGGTCAGGGACCTGGAGACCCTGAATCATATCAGCACACACACACACACACACACACACACACACACACACACACACACACACACACACACACACACACACAGTGGCTCATATAATTACACAAGTCTGTAGGGTTTCTGTTTGTGTGGCCCAGAAGCAAAACGGTAACCAAATTGACCTTTAATTAGTTACTCAGATAATTACTGTTGTCCTATACTGGTAAAAAATAGAAAGGCTCTGCATTAATTTGTCAGCCCACAATATTATCAAGTACATGCCACAGAATTAAAAAAATAAGTAAGATTGAATTTGCACCTGAAACTCTCTTTGAAGCTGGTGGCCCAGTTGAAGTTACTAATATTACACTAAATCAAATTAGCTCCACACGGCATGCAGTGTTTTTGCATCATCATACAGTGTTACATGTGCAGACTATAGCATCAAACTAGACTCCAACTAATTCACTTAGTGCTCCAGTTAGCAGAGAGAAACTGAATCATTGTGTGAGCTACAATAGCCCATTACCCGTGAGTTAAAGAGCTCCATCAGTCCCCGACACCTCCTCCTCCTCTTCCCTCCCGGTGAGAGGAGCGAGTTAGGCAGTGGATGCCACACAGCCAGTAATGAGCAGGCCGCAGGCCCATTTGTGCTGGGAGAGAATAGGTCCCTAATGAACCACTGAAGACACTTAGGTCCACTGAGTCAAGATTGAAATGTGCCACTGATGGCCGATAGGAGGTTGTGTCAGCTCAACCAAAGAGCAGAAAAGGCGAAAAATAGCTCTTTTTAAATGATGGTGTTTTGGACGATAAAAGTTCTTTGTGAACTTTGTGGGTGCGCCAAAGTATGCTGAGCCCCTGCAGAAGAAACCTCTCAGGGCTGCCTTCCTCCTTCTTCTTCAGGCTATACATTAATATAAAAGAATATCATCCACTATGAGATTTTAATTTACATTATGTGTCAGCCACACACCGACTGGGAAAAGGCTGGTGTTAAAATATATGCACTGTCGACCCCTCTTTTGACATGCTCAGTTCCCTTCTTTTATTTACCGTGTCTTCAGACATTATCAAGCCTGCACAGGCTATTTGTCTCTTTTTTTATGATGACACAAGTTTTTCTTGGAGCACCATTTCTACTGAAGTAAAACTTTTGAGTGTGTGAGTTATGAGTCCTCAGTTGCAACATCAACCACCACCGTGCGTCCTAGTGTTATAAATATAAGAGGATGACTTCCACTCCACACTCACAGCAGAAAAACTGCACTTCTAGCACTTTTCATCAGGGGACCTCACCCTAGCCCAGAGCTCTACTCCAGACCAGTCCGGAAAAGGTCAAAGCTATTCTGTTTTACAAGCTGAATTATGAGAAAAATATAAAAATACACACTCCCATATCATAGAGCTGTAACCCTGTAAAAACTCAACTTAAAGAAATGATTGTGAAAAGTGTCTTTTCACTCCCTGAGGCAGGACGTCTGCATAAATAAGAATATGTTCTTTGTCAACTCGTCTGGATGGATGAGAGTTTAAACAGGGAGGGTGTATAACTTTCCAACTATTGGCACATTACTTTTTGGGAGTAGCCTCGTTTGAACTGTTGTTCTGCCCAGTGAAGCCTTTGAAGGGGGAAGACTTAATAGGCCCTGCAGGGCGTATTGTTTAACAGAAAGTGGCATTTCCCACTGCAGTGACTCGGGTCTAATGGCAGGGCACAGGCAGGGGCGACACCCACCCATAGCTTGGACGGCCAGCATTGCGGGCAGCAGGAGGGACAGCATGGTCTTCCTGGGTGGATTCGAACCGCAGGTCAACTTCTTCAGACACAGCGCTGCAGGGGAAAAAACACAGACATCTGAGGAGGAGCTTTTGATTGTAATAGCACAGAACACAATAGCACAGCAAAATAAGGAGATGTGTGAATAGAAGGGTGATTAAGAAATGACAGAAACAGAAAAGGGTGTTTTCTGTGTCTTTGTTTTAGCTCGCTTGGTCTCCCAGGTGGGTGGAGTTTGAGACAATGAGACAATCCAATACATTTCATAAAGTATAGGCCATTTGAAAGTCTAGAATATTTTTTGTGACTTATAAACTTATCTGAAAGTATGTCTGAAGGTGACTATTTCAGTGTTTTCTCTGGCCTGCTCGAGGCCTTTCTCTTTCAGAGAGAGGGGAGCTGTGATGACAAATGGGGACTTCCAAAGTTGACAGGAAACAGCCAAGTCATTCTCTCTGCTTTCCAGAGGGAAAACACAAACTTTATGGAGTAACAAAAGGCAGACAAAGCTATCCCCTCCCTGTCTACTTCCACTCTACCATGCATGAAATATTTATGAGATATATATCTCAGAGTGATTGGTAGAGGTCACTATTTGTATCTGTATTTGTTGAGACAAAAACTACTTGCATTTGTATTTTAGATAAAAACTGGAGGTACGCTTTTTTTTCCATTGATATGGAGTCACTGTTCTACAGTCCCCTATTATAAATAATTGGGTATAACAACAGTACAACAGCACTTGAAAGCTGAAAAGCAAATTCACCATATCGCTTTTACAGTTTGCTTGTTGCATGTCTTCTGGGTTGAATGCAAAGCTGTTTGGTAGCTTTTAGAGCTCCTTGTGACCATGTGAACAAATGAGTCTATATCACACAATGATAAAAAAATATATAAATATAAATAAATAAAACAACAGCAAATTCCAAGTCACAGCAAGTTGATTTTCATGTTTAACCGAATGAACATGAAAGGAACCAAAAGCTACCTGGAGGGTAGGACAAAAACACTCAGCAGTCTTAAAGATTGTTTTATACATTGGATATTTTGTCAGGGTAAACATGAACCAGAACAATAACACCCGTTTGCACTTTTAAAACAAGAGAAAAAGTATAAGTATTCTGTGGATTATATTCCACGTAGGTTTCGGAACAACTTTTTTTAACATAATAAAATAACACAAAACTAATAACTAGTGAATTGAATATCAGATTTTTGGGAACATCTCAAAGCTAGAGAGATACTATGGTGTGTAGGTGGATAAACAGTATGTATCTTGTGCAATTGTGTAGAGAACAAAATAAAAAGAGGAAGAGAAAACAGAGCAAGGAAGGGGGGTGGTCCTATTATAAAACAGACTACTCAAATACTCAGCATTTTGAATATTAAGCAAATGGGGTAGTACTCACCTCACCAAAATATATCTATAGACATATTCTACTGTCATTAAAGTCATTGGATATCTTCTATCTATCTTTACTGTGTTAAAATGTGCTGTATTATGTTGCTGTTCATGAATGGCATTGGGATGTATCGTTGCGTTGATTTGCCTTGCAATGTTAAAGTGTATGTGCTCTGTGCGGTGTTACTGCGAAATAGGTTCTGAAGTGTCTGAATGAGACATATCCTTGAGCAGAAAAGGATGTGAGCCACAATCTACCAGCAGTCAAACATACATCATTTGGTTTCCTGTCAATAACTGATTTAGAATGACATCATTTCTTAGCACACAAGGGAAAGAGCACATGGGCCTGCTTCCTTTCTGCTTCTTTACACTCATTTCCTCATGGTGAGAGTCTGCCCGTACTCTATATCATACTCTATATTCCTCTTTTCCTATAAATACCCAGGAGGCAGATGTCGGTGCCCTGAGAGAGTGTGTGAGAGCTGGATGAGCACTATTATGGTTGATAAAAGCTCCTCCTCTGAATTTTATGCTACAGCATCTTTCAAATTATTCTGATGGCATAGGTTTTTGTTTGTAGAAAAATTAGACAACCCTGGGGAAAAGTGGTGCACAGGCAATGAGTTGCTTTCAGCCCATTTATCAGCCCATTCATCTCAGCGTCCAGTGATCCCAGGTCAGATTCGGTGTGCGTGTAAGGGCGCTTTGCTCTCAGCGAGGGAGTAACCAAAGTCAGAAATACTATACATAACTGCTCGTAGGGGCCAACAACAACCAGGGTCACTACAAACAGGGTTCCTACAGCTTTTTAAGAGTACAATTCAAGCACTTTTCCAGCACTTTCAAGGTACCTAAACCAAAAAATGTCCAGACTCTCGAAGCCCTTATCATTCTTACTTGAGTAATTCTTAATATAAATGCCATGAGACAACAACAAATATGATGACGGGATCGTTTCATTTCAAATAATAAAAGATTTGTGGTTTACGTGAGGGATTGTGTAGATGAAACACCAGATTATGTTGAAAATATAATATATATTCGAATTCAAGCATATTCCTAACCTTGAAAACATAACGGTTAAAATTAAGTATTTTCCAACCTTTCAAGACTTTGTACAAACGCTGTATAAAGAAATGGGAAAGTTAAGTAAAGCTACGCATACAGTATCTTTAAGGCTGGTTAATTAATCAATCAGTTTAGTTTAGCAGCATAACATTCCATTTCCACCCATGTTTTTGTTTCTGTTGTTAGACAATTGCACGATGATGATTGATTAACACCTAAATTGTGTGGCTGGCAATTTTAGAGAAAGTTAGCTTCTAAACATTGCTGCTACATTTCAAACACTTAGTTTTCCATATACATGCTGTCTTTCTTTTTAACATTTATCCACCTTTAATAGTGTTTTCAAATTTACAGTAACAGCATTTACAGTAACCACTGTGGGTGAACATCAAGGTGTGGCTGGATGCTGTAACGCCCACATGTTTCAGTGGCTAAATGTCTGACTGTCACGGCTCTGCCGTGCTCATTGGGTTTCCTCATGTTTCTGGTGTTTTCCCTTCCCTCTTGTGTGTTGTGCTGTCTCTCTTTTTGTGTGTGTCTACTGGGAAGGCAGGGCTGCCATCTCACCTCCTGCCCAGCTCTGCAATCAATCAGCCCACCTGCCATCCATCAACTCATCAGCCTGCAGTATTTCTACCCCGGTTTTCCATCCACTCATCGCCAGATCATTGCTCTCCTTTGCTTGGTAGCAAGCTCTCCGGCCTCAAGTTTTCTTATATTCAGTTTCCCGTGAATATTCGTGCTTTGCCTAATCCTGTTTTCCTGTGCCCAGGTTCGTGTCATCTCCTGTGTGCTCTGCCTGCCTGCCTTCCACCTCAGCCAGCCTCGCCTTCCCCTCTCGCCTGTCTCCCACTCACCTCCATTGGATCAGCCCCGTCAACTGCCTTCACTTCCAACTCCCCCTTCCCTCGAGCAATAAACAACTATCCTTTCCTCTTACTCAGTGTTCGTGTCCTGCACTTGGGTCCTCTCTGCTAATCATGTCACAGTGACACAAATCTACAATTACAAGATCAGCAAACTTTGTTTTTATACGTGCTGGACATAAAGATTTACAATTAATTTGGGGAAGGCCTTTAACAGATCAGTCCTGATGTTTTGGTATGAATTACTTCAATATTGCTGTCAGCTGTAGCCCCACCTCATGGCTTCACCAAAACTGTTTCCATGAGGCTCCATTTATGGCTTAAGCAGAGAGGATGTGGGCAGGAGTGCAGCTTCATCACAAAGTTTCCGTAACAGCACACTCACCACTCGCTCTCTGGACTTTCAGAAAGCATTACAGCCTGCCAGAGACCAACTCAAAAGAGGCGCTTATAAGGCTATCCGAATCCCCCAAGACATTTACCCTCAAAGGCAGAGAATATGGGTTATATTCGCTGGGCAGACATTCAAAAATGGGAATAAATATTCAATGAAGAAAAGACCAGACACATATCACAGCCATCCTCTCCAAAAGGACAGGATTTCTGTAAATATATCTGTAACCTTTCCGACAAATAGCCTGAACTGAAATATGCCAACACATCAAACCACAGTCTGACTCCCTGTCTGTGTTGTGCAGACACCAGGAAGCCATCAAAGAGTTTTTTACCGAATGACTCAAGTACTTTACTGATCCCATGCCAGCATGTAAATGCTTTTTTTCTTCCTTTCTTTTTACAATTCAACTTTAACGATTCAGTTCAATGTCAGAGATCAAAACAAGCTGACCACACTTGCAAGTCGCAACCTAAAGAACATAATGACTCAATAAACTTAAACTATAGAAGGCTGTATTTAAAAAAAAAAAAGCTATGTTGTCCATATTACACCAATATACCCAAACTATTGCTAGCTCTTTATTCAGATTTCAATGCTGTTCATGGAATTAACTAATAGGGGTGCTCTCTAAAATGAACACCATTAAAATGTGGAAAAAAACGGTCACTGAAATACTGTTTGACAGTCTGAATGTCTTGAATTTCTTTTAGTGATTGGTCAGTAGCTTTTGAGCCATAATCACCAGTGTATTTCATTTTGACACTGCGCTAAGGATTATTAAGCTTCTTACTGAGGTCAAAGGAAAGAGAAATGATTCTTGAAGTATCACAGAACATTAAGATTTACAATTTTGCCAAGTTCATTGTACCATCTCAGTATTCTTTCAAGAAATCTGTGACAGCGGTTCTCTAACAGTTTGTCTCTTTACTGACAATATACCGCTCGAGTCCACTCCCCTCCTGGATGACAAGGCCATTCTTAACCACTATTAATATAATGAATCTGACTGACCTTCTGGGCTCAAATGTCTCATTGGCATATGGCTGGTATCATTGCCAAGCTCCTCAGACCATTGGGAACCATTCAACCCTTGACGATAGGGACATTTCCAACCTGGAAGACACCGGTCTCATCGAGGAACGCATCATGGGAGGAAAGTGAGCCTTTCAAATCCATATGGCAGCAGTGGGGAGAATTTAGAAAGCCGTCTTAAGGGATGACTGGATCCACTGCAGGGAAATGTCCCCCATAGTAGTCAAGTCAATTAGTGCATTACTCAGTCAAATTATACATTAGTTCTTCAAACTGAAGAAAGAAGAGCTCCATAAACTTCAAGAAAGCTTTATGGCTCAGACGTTGTGTAAAGGTTTTACTTGCCAACTTTCTTTATAACTACTGAAACTCTAATTCAGTCCACACCAGGCCATGCAATAATAGGCAAGAGAATGCACTACTATTTTTATCTGACTGACAATTAGCAAATGAGGCAGTGACAACTGGACATATGTGTCTTCTTAAGACCAGAAAGGTGTATAGGATCAGTATGTAATGTGACGGATACGGATATATTTCCAGTAATTTACAAAAAAATAAATAAATAAAACTGGCTCACATACGATCTCAATGAAAGACTGGAAATAAAGTAGGCTACGTCCATTTCCAGTAAATGTAAAAGCATAACTGTTACTTTTATGTCTCCATTTTGAGTTATGGAAGTTGCAGTTACACTGATTAAACGCAGTGATGTAGTGTTGACTTTTTGTCAAATGGGGGCGCAGTCCACTTCATTCATAAATGGTAGGCTACTAACTGCATCTATGAAACTGTATGCTGCAACAGTTGTAGCTTAGCGGGCCTCTGTCTCGCTTTAACACTAGAAAGAATGAGCAGACGTGCCAGTGCACAGAGCCAGCTATGTGGACCAGTCACCCTGCCCTGGGTTCGTGGGGTTCTGCTGCTCCCCGCCAGCTGTTGCTCGGGGTTGGAAAATAAAAGTTAACAGTTATCTTTGTCATCGGCCTACACGTGTGATAATCTGTCTGTTAGCTCGGGCTCTGCTTTCAAACACAATTTCTTAGGGCTTACCATGTTAGGAGGGCGAAACTTTAAAAACCAGCAACCATCCAGCGGCGGCGGCGACTCTCGTCTCTGAGCAGCACAGCCGATGTTATTTCCCAGAGTGGTTCATTGCTCTCACAACAAAGAAAGCACTACAGGAACAGCTGCCGACGCGATAACAGTTTGCTTAGACGGCGGGTGAAGCTGTGGGATGGGTATGTTCCATTGATCTGGGACGCGTCTCTTCACAGAAACCACTCCTTGCTGCTTTGTCCAGCGGTGATGTCATGCCGAGGGGGAGAAAGAGTCTCGAGAGTCCCGACCCCCCAGGTTAACCATTTGTGAACACACCGGTATCTGCCTCGTTTTCTTACCACACGCTATACTGTAAGATAAATGCAAGTTTTTGGTGCATACTGCTCCTGTCTATGGGCACCCGAAATTACTTTTTATCTTTATACCGCATACCGGTAAGTCTTCTTGACTTATCATATGGTCCTTAAACGTATCACTGCAGCCTAAGCAGTAGATATGAAACAGCTACCTACATTACATAGGCTACCTTAACATATGCCTCTTATATATCTATATAATAACATGGATTAATACAGCTATTTGATTAAGTCTTAGACAGGTTGATGCATATGATATTGCGTTTTTAAAATCATGCTATTGGCATGGATTTGTGGTCTTTACACGTACAGCCAGATACTTTGCAAGCAGAGATTCGTCTGATAATGACACTTGTAGTTAGATTGGGGATCGATGTGGCCTAAAATGAGACATGCAGACCACAAACTACTGTCTGGAATCACTTTTGCCCTAGACGTGACACAGCGTTGGAAAATCGTGAATATGCAGCAGGAAAATCAATTGGGAACCTGCGGTGTTCCGTACATTAAAAAAAGTAGATAAAACAAAAGAGGCATACGGGCGCAGCGTAGTGATTTGAACATCTATAATGTCATGTTTAGTGATTTAAACTGACCTAACGGTTTTTTCTTTGTCTTGAGGTGCGTGTGCGTGTGCGTGTGTGCGCGAGAGAGTGAAAGGGAGAGCTTTAGGATTGCCAATGGTTAAAAATACAGCGAAGGACACAGAGAAGTAAAAACTCCTTCGCTTGGACAGTGGCCGTAAACGTCACGTAGACCACGTGACTATAACCAGGAAGTGGCTCGAGTGTCAACAATAAAATGGTGAGTGAGCGGTTCTTTGATAAAAAAACAATACAGTTGTCATTTCTTTTGATGTTCTGAAGGAATTGTTCTAAAGCAGCCATACTATATGAAGAGCTCACGTTTTATTTAGTAAGTCGGCAGGTTTGTTTGTTTTTGTTTTTTAGCAAACGCTAAGCAGCTAACCGGGGTGAGCAGGTTTGCTAACGTCACTTTTCATGTCAAACCCCCCAAAAAGATATATGAAGGTAATAATGCGTCTGCCTCGAGTCCCGCCACTAAAAAACATCATTGCGTTATTCGTCTAACGTTTATTTTATGTGTGGTACTGAACATTATTTCCTCTGACCTGTCTTCAAACGAAAGCAAAGTGAAAATATAATACATACTTTTACTCCAGCTGATACCAGTACTTACTGTCCGTGCCGCCATGTTAAGGCTGTATGCTGTTTGTGTCAAAGGTGCAGATGGCTTCTTCAGACTGGCAGCTGTCTTTGAAGCTGGTGGATCAGCCCAAAACCACTTTCCACTTCCCAGAGATGATGCCAGGGGATGTTTCACCTGGAGGATACAGAGTCGCTACTTTAAAACAACTTGTTGCAGCACAGCTCCCAGACGCCATCCCAGACCCTGAACTAATAGGTCTGTTACAGTCCGCGGGGCGTTTGAACGTAATAAATGAGCTGTGAATGAAATGTTTCTGTGTGTGCTGTTTGTGCCACTGACAAGAAAATCCCAATACTCTGTTGTGTGATCTCAAGGTAAATAAAGGCAGAGTGTTGCGGGTCCTTAACATGTTCTGCCTCCGTTCGTGTCTCGTATCAGAGCTGGTCCACTGTGGGCGGAAACTTAAGGATGATCTGACACTGGATTCCTGTGGGATTCAACCGGGATCCACATTACACATCCTCAAAAAGACCTGGCCAGAGCCAGAGAGCAGTCCAGGTCTGTGTGTTTGTCATTTAAGCACTGAAATCGTGTTTTAAGCTGTAAGTCTGAATGTGGACATGCGTGTTTCTTCTCTAGAGCCTGTGAACAGAGCAACTGCAGCCAGGGAGTTCAGGGTGTTTCATGCTGCTCTTCACTCTCTCAACTCTGCCTACAGAGACTCGGTGAGTAGACGACACACACAGCGGCAGGCACATCGCTGCCCTCTCCCTTCTCCCTCCAAAGAGTGTAAATTATGTTCCATTTGATCTACTTTCGTACTTAGTTTTAGAACTTTATTTGGTCAATGTCATGAAGCACAATGTTTGGTCTTCCATCCTCTGCTCATGTGATTTCTCTCTCTCGATGCATTTCTGGACAGTCTTTGGTACAATATCTCAGCCTGCTGTTACAACTGAAGGGCATAGGTTTAGGCCTTGTGTAGATTTATTGTCTCCTATTCAGATACATTCAGACCTAGCTTCACAAAATATCTGAAATGTGTCCTGATTTATCTCTTGTGATCAGATTTCACTTTCTTTTTGTAATCTGATTATATCTGTAGGAAAACTGTGACTGTTGCTTAATACACATTTTCACATTTGCACTTGGCCATAAAGCTAGGTGGGGGATACGGAGTTCATCCTCTCCTCAATCCAAACCTTGTCTGAGTTATTTGACATAGGCAGTAAGCCGTATCCAGTAGGGTTTGGTAACTTTCTGCCAGACACACAGTAGAAAGTGCAGTAGGTTGTCCTTCACTGCGGACTGCAGGAATGCATTTTTGGACACACTCATCCTTGACCTGAAGACTATTTGGCTTGGGTGATTGGATTTTTCTCCACTGTCACTTGTGGGTGCAGTCATACCTGAGTTCACAACTGTTTACTTACGATTGGATCAACCTTGATGCATTTCAGCGCTTCGTGTGAACAGGGCTCACTGGGCAGCTACGAGCTGGTCAAAGATTATCCTCAACAGGAACAGGTTTAGCTATTATGTGCTGGCAGCTTAACCTACTAGTTGGCACAGTCACTTTTAGAATACCAGCATGTTGGCTTGAGTGATAAAGGGATAGTTGAGATAGGAATGGGCATATTTTTCTGACATAAACTGGTATGAGCTATTCACTTGTATTGATATTGATCCATGGATATTGGCACAGATGTGGATGGAGATACTTGTCAAGCAGCAGATGGGGTCAGTTGACAAAACTTTTAAATCACAAAACAGCACTCAGACAACATTTTAACCCTCCTCATTAGACTACAGCATCTATAGTGTATTCTGATTTGTCACAGAACTATTTCATTTGCGGAGTAATACAGAAATGATGCTGATATCAGACAGCAGAATCGGCCGCAGGTATACACCAGAGATTCATTCTGTTGTTGATGGTTTAAACATTGTTTGAGGGCTATAATTTGATTCAAAATGTTTCTAGGGTTGTATAGGGTTAAAAAAGTATTGATTTAGTTTAGTATGTAGTAACTAGGATACTATTACTGCTTCTTCTTGTTCTTCTACTGCTGCTGCTACATTTACAAATGGGACTTACTGTCTTTCCCCTACACTTAGGTATATAAAATGCTGACAAATAAAGAGTCTCTGGATCAGATCATTGTGGCTACACCAGGGCTCAGGTCAGACCCAGTTGCCCTAGGTAAGACCTGCTGAGTTTTTTAAACACTGTTATTGTACCATGCAAATATGCAAATAGTAACAATTTCCCTAACACCGTTTTATGTGTTATCAGGGGTGCTCCAAGACAAAGATCTCTTCGTGCAGTTCACAGACCCTAACATGCTGGATGTGTGAGTGTGGCTCTTCTTTGTTATTGGCTCTGATAATATGACGCATAATTGGTGAGTATAGCACAGCCACACAAGTGGTAAGGTAACTGTACTTTTCTGGTCTGCATCATAGATTGATCGCTTCACACCCAGCCCTCGTCAACGCCATCATCCTGGTCCTGCACTCTGTGGCAGGCAGTATGCCCACCCAGTCCAGTGCCAGCTCTTCTCGCAATGTCTCCGCCAGTTCTTACAGTGATATGCCAGGTGAGCAAGAAAGACGGCGCGGTAAAAACAGGCAGAATCTACGGCAAGCAGGAGAGGGTCGCTTATAGTTATATAGAATTGCTGTTGACAAGCTCCAGATATTGAAACAACAGAATTGAGACAGACAATAATTTAATACTTAAAATGCCGTACTACTTGCAGTATAGTGTCTGCCCTTTTGAAACAGAGCATACATAGACATTTTGAAGTTAAAAATAGTTTTCAAAGACGAGCTTTGTTCTTGTCTATACTTTAATCAGCTTTTGTTGTGTTCTCACTACAAACGTACAAATAATTATTTTTCTCTGGCAGGAGGCTTCATGTTTGAGGGCATGTCTGACGATGAGGAAGATTTCCAGTCCGTGAGTCTCTCCGCTTGCTGCTCAACATCAGATATCATGTACAGGAAAAGTGATGACGCAAGGGGACCTTAATCTATGTATATCTGTGTGTCTGAATGTATGTCACAGGGGAGTCCGGCAGGTCCCTCCAGCAGAGCAGGAGGCTCAGCAGGAATGCGACCGGTGTCTCTGAGCCACAGTGGAGCGACAGGCCCTCGGCCAATAACACAAAGCGAGCTGGCGACAGCTTTGGCCCTCGCCAGCACCCCTGACAGCAGTGCGGTCACTCCGACAACTTCAAGCCAGGTGAGATTTATTTACATTTGTTTTATATGTATTAAAAACACGATCCCTGCCACAAAACCCTGGCTACATCACTGCAGATGAATACATTTATCTTTTCGTTTTTTTTTTTTTTCCGGTCATTCTGTCTTTGATTCAGACGGACCCCTCCAGTAGTGTAGCTCCCATGCCAGCAGGGACCCCAGTCAGCAACGATCTCTTCAGCCAGGCTTTACAGCAAGCTCTGCAAGCCTCCAACATGTCTGCTCTACAGGTGAGGCCATAAACTCTCTGACTAAATCCCACATATTCAGTTCACAGGAGGAAATGTATTTTGAAATATTGATTAATATAATAATAAATGGTAACTGGTCTGTTTATCCTTAGTGGTAGAAGGTTTGCATTTGTGTGGTGTCAGTGTACGGTATGCACTGCAGCTGTAAAGTTGTTTATGCAGAGCTAAAACGAGGCAGGAGTGAAAATTATTGGTGCTTTAGACTCTGGGGATTTTGGTTGGTCTACGGGTAAAAGAGTTACTCAGTGAATGTGTTTTTGTTTTGCCAGGGCCGCTGGCAGTCCCAGATGCAGCAGCTCAGGGACATGGGGATCCAGGATGAGGAGCTGATGCTGAGGGCGCTGCAGGCCACAGATGGTGACATCCAGGCTGCCCTGGAGCTCATATTTGCTGGAGGCCCAGGACTCTGAGCCCATACCCCACGAACAAAGGCTTTTATAGAGGAGAGAGCAGGAAACAGTGCCCAGGAATGATAAATTATCGCTTTAGACATCCAGTGTATAGATTATATTGTGTTATTACGCTATTTATCCCATTTACATACAGTACAATTTCAGCTGAGCTCCACAAAGGCCATAACAGCTTTTTTCTTATTGATGTGACTAGACTTATATTTTAAATAAATGTAAGCTTACCTCGTCATCTCCTGAGCCTGTCTTACTGGTAATTAGTAGGTGGCATTGACTGTAAGCTTATTGCATTGGTCTAGTCAATCTAAATACTCAGTTGAAATGCTGGTGTGCAATCATGAGGCCACCGTGTGCCTGCTCATTTTTCTTGATTGTTTCTGAATCACACAGGCATACTGTATATAATCACATAAGTATTGGCTTGCATTGTCTACTGAGGCTATGTAATTCCCCTATTTGTACACTAGATGGCAATGCAGTAGTTTATTTCTACCCAGACATGACTGATTATCCTAAGTCATCCTAGCAGACACACTGCTTGTTTATTTGCTCTTTCTTCCTCTTCTAAATTTAAAATCATGTTCTTGATCTGCCCTCTGTTGAACAGTGTTTGATAAATGGTTGTTGTATTTGTAGTTGTGGGCTTTCATTTTTCAAAGAAGCCAATAGGCTTAGACAGCCTGTAACATAAAAAGGGAAGTTGCACAGATAAGGTGATAGCTTTATTAACATCCGCTGAGATGTTGCTGTGCCAGCCTTAATATGGAGGGCTACATTTGCTTTGTCTCATTGTCTCCCATCAGGGTATTTTAGGGGAGGACGTATTGCATGCCCCCCCCCCTGCGCTGCCTACCGTTCTCCATCTACAGTAATTGCCCTGCTTAGTTTTATTACTGCGTCTGTGAATGTGACAGCTCAATCAGTGGATTGCCCTTTCATGAGCGCAGCACCCAAACAGCGCTTTGTGTCCGTCTGTCCCCATTACCATTTTATATGCAAGCACACCTGCGGGCAATTTCCATCTCCAATTGCCTCCAAGGGTATTTTAAAAATAAAGCATTTCCACTGTGCTGAAGGAAACAGTGTCATAGCTTCAACAAAACAATAGCGAATGTGAAAGTGTCATTGCCTTTTCTAGCGAGTTAAAAATGAGACGGTTGTGCTCGCCCAGATGAAATAGTGGAATTTTAATTCAAGCAGGCGTATTGCAGAATAGTTTTGCATTGATTTCCATTTAGACGTATTGTTTTTATGTACTTCTGTTGCTAGTAAGCTGTGAAGTCAGATGTGGTAGGTGTTGCAGCGTACATGCAGTGTGGTGTATTGGGTCTGTTTGGGTCTGTTTTTATGCACAGACTGCCATCACAAGCCTCATAACTGCAGCTTTCAGGATACTCTCAACAATTTGCTGCGGAAAATCATGTGAAGTTGTCATGGAGACACTCGATGGTGTGCGAAATGCCGTCACACATATGGTAAAGAAAAGCTGTCATTACACACCATATTTAGGTCCCTTTTGTTGTCAGCTGTGAGAGTCATATTGACTATATATAATCTCTTAGGACCTTGCCTTATATTAAATCCTCTGTCCACCTTTCTGTCACAAGAGAACTGAACTACAATACACAATATGAACTGAAGTATTGTGTGCACCTGTCGACTCTGTCATCACCTCTTCATCAATGGAAGACCTGGCTATTCCAAAAGCATCTTATATTCATTCCACTAAAATTTGAGGAATAAAGATGCTGTTGTCATGACAGCAAATCCAATACATGAGAGAGAGAGAGAGAGAGAGAGAGGTAAATCTCACCCACTGGTGGCACTCGCCATCACAAGTGAACGACCAACTTTGAAGATCTCAGAGGGAAAAGAAATAATGGAAAACAAGCTGTTATTTCTCTTTCTCTGTCAATTCTACCACTTGAATCAATATAGTTGCTGTTCATCGGGCTTTGCCACAGTTAGCACAGGGTGCCTGCCTACACAGCACTTGGCCAAAGAGGTTTTGAATAGCTGTGAAGAGACACATTATTCTCCAAGAGTTTGTGAGACTTTCTTATGTGTGTTCTTTAAATTTTCCACTCACCAGTCACCACAACGACACGGCAGTGGATGCACGTCCGTGGTAAAACCCCGTCGGAGCAGGAGCAGGAAATAGCTTAAACAACTGGAAAGATGCCTTGCTAATGAATCAAGCCTGGAGCTTTGAAGCTGGCACAAATCTGCCCAATTACTCCCACAGTGGCCTGGGGATTCAGGTAATGAGCAAGGTTTTGCACCATGTCATTATAGGCAATAGGCTATGTTAAGCCAATAGAAATCATCAATGCCAGACCTTTTGAAATGGTGTAAAAGCTCCTCTAATCAAGCCTTCACAGACAAGTAAAACAATACCAACGCCATTCTCTCCCCCGATGAAATCCGACGTGCCAGAGGAGGAGGAAAGGATAGAGTTGGTATAATGCCCTCCATCCGCTTTTGTCTTTCTGAAAGGAGGCAACCCATGTGTTATTAACATAAGGTCTGTTACCTGAGATTGCTTTCTGCCTGGCGTGACTGAGCGGAATATGAAATGAGCTCCTGATGGACACAAGGCCATTTTATCCCCTTGTGGCCCATTCATTGCTTTCAAGCCATGCTTTTATTCTTCAGCACTCTTTTTTTTTTTGTCCACAAAAGCTGCTTTGATGCGTTTCATCCCAGGTGCTTTAACCCTTGATGGAGCTTCTCTGGAGGAAAACGGAGCTGCAGCAGAGGGAGAAGCAAAGATCATGCACAAACCACTGGGAGTTAGAGTGGAAGCTTAAAAAAGCAACTTCACTCCTTGTTGTGTCTGAAGTTGTGGATTTGACTGAGTCGTATGAGATAAAGAAAATCAAAAACTAAATCTAAAATAACATTTGAAATTGATTTTTTTCCCCCTCAGAAGTAATTCAGTGCTTAAGCATGTGTGTAGCCAGTGCTGTTATTGAACAATGTTGTACTAATTCTCTTTTTTGCAATTTGTGGAGACGTTTATATGAAATTTTTACAGGGTCATTTCCAAAGAAAAGTGGCCAAAAAACAAACAAAAAGGCTCAATAATGTGCGTCGTTTCACTCATTGTCATATCATAAAAATGTTCTCTATCGCACACATACTTATGTAGCTGCAAATGGCTTCCTCAAAGTCCTCAAACACCTAGAGTTTGGCTTCTACTGTAACTGACAGCCAGGTCAGTTACAGTAGAAGCCAAACTCCAGGCATGTGCATTACAGATTCTGCCTACTATCAAACGACTCGAGGGGCTGTGAATGTTCAATGTTTCCTTTCATCAACCCCCTGCCTGTGCTCTCCTTGAATACCTGCCAGCTGTTTTGTGGCCAAAATGTGCTGTGTAAAAACACTTTTTGCTGTCACAATGCAACAGTTCTGAAAGGGGTTTTAGGGTGAGGGATTAGGGATTTCACTGTTAAAATTGCCTTCAACGGTACTGAACGCTGGACTCTGAGCAGTTTGATTTACATGTAGCAGTAACACCCCAAAGGGTGCGATAGCATGTAACTATTGTAGTGATGTGTCTGGATGAAAAGTATCCACAATCAAAGAAAAGAATGCAGTGCAAGAAGTACAGCTTTTGCATCTATACTGCCTGAAAATTGGTTTTAAAGGTACAAAATAGAGAAGCATAAAGACAATCAACTAGATCTGTTTTGCTGTTGTAGCAAAGCATCCATAAAACATGGATTTGCTGGTATTTGTCTGTCTACAGAGCGCTGTAATTCAGCACTAATTATAGGGAAAACAGAGAGTTGGTACACTTCCAGTTAATTAATTCAAAATAATCGCTAGCATAACCCAGACAGTCTTTTTGTCAGTGCTCAGCAGGTTATCTGAACATGCAAACATGTAAAATTTGTCTACAGGCAAGCATACCATTCAACAAATATGGAGAATTCAGTTCTCAACAATAAATGAACAGCAAATTAATATTTACTTGGGTTTAACTTGGACCTTTTCTTTTAAAAGGAGTTTACAATTGTCCCCATACTTAGTACCTAAGCACAAGGTTCTCCCAGCAAACCTCTTAGAAAATTAATAGGAAATTATTTTACAGACCCATAAAATAAAGCAGCTGCTCCTCCTCTTGGTTGACTAAGAAATGTCCTCATCTGTTACTTTAAAGGCAAAGACTTTCTTCAAATGCCAAGAATCATATATGATTTACACTTCATTAAATTTGCAGTGCGGACAAAAATAGCAGTCATGCATAAACTGCTGCTATAAACTTCTTTATTATCAAAAACCATAATTGTACTGTAATGCTACTGGGATGAGCAACCGAGTGAAGAAAAAAATATATATATTACAGGACTGTGCTACAAAGTGGATCAATAGAGGACAAGTGCTGGAGTGCTTGCTTGATAATAGCGCCAGCATTCTGTCCTTGATTCAAACAATGTTCGGCTTCACCATGGTAACCAGCAGTGGTGAAGATACAGGAAGCTGTTCTCTTGCTAAATAATTATGTGTTTACGGATAAAATGACAGAAAAAAAAAGATAATTGAAACATTAAATCACACGTTAACTCATAAACCCAATTTTATTTATTTTGAACCTTGATGCCTCTATGTCCCCATACAATACATTCAGTATATACATTTGGCCATGAGGGACTGTACAGAGATATGTTATAGTAGTGCATACATACGTGGCACGAAAATGTACACCAAGGAAACTCATACATGCCACTTTACCACAGTAAAGTGATACACAAGATACACACGGGGCAAGTCAATGGCTGATGGTTGCTTACACCAGTACACACGCACACACAAACATGGTTCCATGCATGCACAATAGGGTGTGTGTGCGCGCGCACACACACACACACACACACACACACACACACACACACGCTTTAAGACACTTCTGAGGGAGGAGAAGGGCTCTGGCAGGTTCTCATAATAGAAATCTATGAATGTGGAGACAGTGTCTGCTGACACCCCCCCACCCCCCTACACCTTCCCCTCTGTCTACTCCTTATTCTCATTTTCCCTTTCTCCAAAGCTAAGGCCTCTCTCTGGGCATTGCGGCCATCATGCGCAGGCTCTCTCCTATAGTAGAGTAATACTCATCAGCAGCAGTAACTAAATAAAGAGCCTCTACTGTCAACATTTGATCTCTTAAACAGGGAACATTTGGAACATAAAGGATACATCACACATATAGTTTATTTCATTTGCATTTCTTCTTAGGATATCTTCTCTCAAGGTAATACATAGGTCCACTTCGACAAAATACTATTCCTCAATAAAGCTGCAGAGGTCACCTCATCACATGAACAGACACCCTCATATGACATACTTATCTGACGACAGCAACACCTGCCTGCTCACTTACTGCACCAACAAAATAAACCTCCGTATACATCCCACTTTCTGCAAACTATTCGTTTTACTAATCAGGTCATTCTGCTGATTACATCTCTCTCTTCCCGGTGGACATTTTGTACCATCACATTTGTCATAAACATTTGGTGGAGGCACACGCTCCAATCATTTTCCCTTCAGTGACTGCAGTTCATAGTTGCATAGCACGCGGCAGAGATCAAGTCAAAGCCAAAATTTATTTGACTTTGCATACTGTATACAGTGGTCATGCTCACTAAAATCAGTTTCTAATCCCTAGTGTCAGTCATTTTCAGCTTGCACCAAGGCCCCCCAAAATGTCAATTTTTACCTGGATTTGCTCATTAAACATCAGAGTTTTGCAACTCATAAGGCTGACAAAGGTCTCCTCTGAAGAGGCAGTTTGATCGTATAAGCATCAGGCACTCTCATTAGTTCATGGTGTGGATACTGTTGGCAAATCAGCTTGTTCTTTCTGTAGTTGGTCAGTATTTTATATGCTGAAATATTATTGGGTCTGGCCACAAGACAGACCTGTCACTCCTATGAGTTGCTAAAGTCAAATGTGGTTAATGAGTGAATACAAGAAGAAATTAAACTTAGTAAGTCATGGGGTTGGATTCTGTTGTTTGAGTTCAGGGGAGAAAAAAAACAAAAGGCGCTGACAGCCAAAGAGGTTCAAGCAACGGCTGTCACCAGTTTGTACCAGCAGGGTAAAAAACACAGTGGAACTCAGAAAGTCTGTGCACACATTCTCATATGCATACACACACCGTACACATGTTGGCCACATGCATACTCACTCACATTCACACATGTATGCACATCTGGTAGTAAAGGGTAGATGATAAGAGAGGTTTTGATGCAAAGTGGAAGCATGACGGGTCAGAGGAGGGGAGGGGGGAGGCGGGGTTATGCGATCGTCTCTCACGCGAGGCTTGACAATCCCGTTGGTCAGGAGATGCCGTGACTCGTGTCCCAGAGTCAGGCCACCGACGCAAACGTGCATTTAGCAGAACTTGAAACAACAAAAATGCAAAGCACCACAGTAAAAGAGGCCGGAGCAGTCCCAAAAAACACGATCACATCGGCACAGAACAATGAGGGCGAGGGGGCCGACAGGCCATCACAAAGGAGTAACACATCAGTAATAATTACCCCAGAATAAATTACAGTCACAGAACAATCGTTAAAAGCAGAATTGGAAATCAGCTGATCTAGCGGACTGATTTGACCCATGCATTATAAGGCATTAACCAAACATTTGTTACTGACATCACACAGTATCATATTAGTGACTATACATACAATTGCTGATCTGGAAAATCTGCTTGTGTTTTCATAAAAAAAATCTTGGATTAACTGTATTCAAAAAAACAGATTCCTAAAACCAATGATGCAATTTTAAGGGAATTGGGAATGTCGAAGGGAGGGCAGATCGATGTTTGCAATCCCATTGTACCTATTGATCTGCAGATGGGCGAATGAAATTGATTTTCTGAGGTAGACAATGCAGGCATATTTCATTCTCCCGATGCAAAGCCATTCTAAGCAGGGGTAGCGGGGCTAATTTGGTCCATTTGGACAGGCTCTGGTCTCCAGCCTCAGCCTATTGTACTGTGTCGGATGGGTTGACCCATCCATCATGCTCTCCTGCCTGTCTCACCACTATGGTACTTACACTGTCATTGGTGTGATACACCCACTCATTGATGGATAGCAGACAGCATGCACTCTGACAAGATAGAGAGATCAGTCTGCACTGTTCACAGTGCCTGTTATTTCCATGCAGCTGGGGACACACCATTCATACAAGGCCAGTTTATTCAATATCCTGGCCACTGTATGGGGCCCATGTGGACAATATCCCCCAACATGCCTCATAAATGTCGCTTCCCTTACACAGCTCTTATCATCTTCAAATCCCCTCACAAACGATTACAGTATCAGCAGAGCCTAACCAAATGAGCAAAGTCAAATAAACTTGTTCATACACAATTTTCATGATGTGCACTCTTAGGAAAAAGGTACAACATTTTATGGTAGAAGGTACACCCCAGTGACAAATGTTACTATGTTGTACCTTTCTTTTTCTTTGCGTGTTAAGTGCCAAGGAAAATCAGCTCAAGAATCAATGAAATGGTGTTCATCAGTCTGCGATATAATGAAGCGGGTGTCATAAATAAAATAAAATAAAATAAAATAAAATAAAATAAAATAAAATAATCAAGACTTCTGCAACATTGAGTCTGTATGTGTAAGATAGTATGCAGTAGGCCTTCAAAATAGGTCTGGAATCTGTCGGCCAGTGAGGTGAGTCAGGATCAGCAGTTTTGGGATGCCACTGTTCATCTTCCCATGAGCCTACCGGGCTCTGTCCAGAGGGACAGGAAGCGTGGAGCCACAGGGTGGCCCAGTGAGTACTGTAGGGGCCGACGCCTGCAGGTGACCCAGAGCACTATAGTGTCCTGATGGCTACAGGGTAGAGCAGGGACATGTGTTCAGCACCCTTGATGGGCAGCTTGCGGCTGGAGTAGAAATGGATGATCTCAGGCACGCTGTCAAAAGGGCAGCTGTTCTGGCCCAGGATGTACTTGTTCTCCTTGGTCCGCGACAGCTTCATGTGCATGAAGCCCTGGCTGCTCCTGGGGACAAAAGAAGACAAAAGAGAGGGACAGAAAACATGTTGTTAGTTAATAAGAACAAGACAAAGAGTCTGCATTGTACATCATATTTTCTGAAGTGATGATTTCCATCTTTCATAGCACGAAAACAAAATGTTAGTGTAAAACAAGGTGAAACAAGACTAAGAGGCTACAGCCACAGTAACACCTCTGAGCTAAAGGCCAATGTGAGCATCATTGATGTATTAAGAGTCAGTCTTGCTGATAATTTGCCCCAGTGGCCACTCGTGATACTGCAACAAAAAAATCCCCTGCGACCCAAAAAGCATTTTCCCCACAAACCATTATAAAAGAGACTTCTTTTACTTTTGACAGGTCACCTTGAATCTCAAAGAAGACCAACTATTACTCTTTGTATTAGGGAATTTTAAACCGTGGTTGTATATTTGTAAACTTTCCCAGAGCCTAGAAAAGCTAATTTTATGTGTGTGAATTTTATGTGAGAGAATGCCATTCACTTTGCAGGTTTTCGTAAACCAAAATATTGGAAAAATTTAAATTTTGACCTGATGGTGACACTACATGAAAAGTCAGGAGATCAGCTAAGTCAATAGGACGCATCATATGGGGAACATGAATGTCTCTACAAAAATACTAACATCAACATCATGTAGTAGATGTTGAGATATTTCACTGGATAAGTGAAAACTTTTACCTGCTGGTGGCGTGACATGAAAAGTGAGGGGATCATGAAAGTCATTAGGATTCATTGTCTGGGAGCCATGGATATTCATACCAAATTTCATGGCAACCCATCCAATAGTTGTTGAGATATTTCAGTCTAGACCAAAGTGGTGGACCAACTGACGGTCATTCCCGTGCCTAGAACCATGTCCCTAGCATGGCTAAAAACTAATTTAAAGACAAATGTATTAAAAGCCTGAATATATGGGAAACTCAGCAGATCACCCCTCCTTGAAAGCCCCTTTCTCATTTACTCCCACAGTAGTTGCTCCCTACAGTATGTGACAATGTTCTGAAAGCTGGATTACCTCTGATAACTTTGGAGCTGTCTGGGGAGGAGACTAAAAGTCAGGTTGCTTAAGGTGCTGAGCTTAACATGCAGAGCATAAGGATGAGGCTAATGAACCCCCAGGATGAATCACTTAAGCTACGGCAATAAATGCACAGCAAATTAAAAGCTCCCTGTGTGTTTCTAGGAGCCTTCGATCAATACATTTTACAGCTTGCCAGTAATCTTCTGCTTTAAAATAGAAAATCACTTTTTTTGGAGTTAAGTGATGCAACAGTAAGCTTTAGCAAGGACGTGATACAAAACTAATGGTCCCTATATGCTGCTGTAAATATACTGTTTTGATAATTTGTCTTTACCAAAAATACATTAGCATAATAGCTTTTTCAATCAGCAGCTAATGCTTCGAGCAAGTTATGATTGCTGTAGGCTCAAATACTATGCACTCACTTGCTGCAAGTGGGCATTATGGCCTGTCATTGACATAATGTGCTTGTACATAAAGTTCTTTCCAGCTCACTAAATACCCACCTATTTTTACTTTTATATCATATGTTATTATATTTCCCTAATCTGAAATGTAACCCCCGTTGCTGAAATGCAAATGCAAAAGGTTTTCCATTACACTGGAAGAAAAAGAGGAGAAACAACCCAAAGGATTACTACTTCTCACCAACCCTTTCTGTGACAAGCAGCCAAACACATCAGGTAGGCATGAGAGCTGTGCACCCATTGACTCATGGGGCCAGTTAGCGTTATCTGCACTATGCATTCTTTTTGAGTCAAAGATGTTGTCGAATAGGACTCTCGTGAGGACTGTGCACATGCAGGGTAAGTGTGTGCAAGGTGTTAAGTAGAAGAGATATTATCTATTCTATCAATAAAGCCAGGACGTGGGAATATTATGTCTGACAGAGACAGACAAAAGCACATATCTCGGTTTTGATAAGATGCAGTGAAAACAGGGTGGTCAAGAGTGTTGATGAGGTTTACAACCTTTATCACATGCCATGATCCTCCTTTCCATGCATATTTGTTTCTATTACAGATATGGGTTCATGAATAGTCAGGCAGACAAGCAAAGCAACTAAAATTAACAAAATCCATATTTTTGAGGTCACTGAATATATTCCCACTGTAAATATATGCACATATTTGTGGATATGCCCATTATCTGTGATGAACAGGAGCAAGAACTGGGCTTTAGGCACCTTAAATGTAAGGCAAGTCCATTCTTTACTTATCTCGTAATTGCATGTGTAAAGCCTGCAGATGTGTTCTCTCCCTGATGCACAGAGAGAAACCCGGCACAGAGATAACACTGAGGTGGGGAAAAAAGAAGAAGCTAAGAATGCACAGGGTTCGATTTAGGGACATCCATCAAGAATAAAGCATTTCCTGTGAGAGTATGCTTTACGTCAACAGATGAGACCAATCCTTTTTAAATATTAGTGCGATTATTATTGCTATTACAGAAAATCAGATAAAGCAATCTATGAAGTTTGCCGTACATAGCAGATGATGGAGAATATTTCAAACCGAAAAGCTAACATAATCTTTTATAGGCGTGCTGAGGCGGAGAGGTCCAGGCTTGCCGGGCTATAAAACTGAAGTAAACACAACTATCACACTTGCCTCTGGCCTTGATATTTGAGCATGTCATTAGCAAGTCCATCATGATTTGAGGAGAGCAGGACAAATTTCCCTTGCCACAGGTCTCTATAATTCTACTATTCTGCAAGTGGTGCCAGGAGAGCTCATTTTAAGAAATCCTCCCTGCAAAGTGCATTTGATGAATCTTCATGCGGAGCGAAGGGAGACAGGCGTTGGGTTACACAGAGCCACACTTAAAAAGGCAAACACATCAATAGCATCATTTTTAGATTCCCAACTGATTTTCCAGTCGGTGTTCAGGGCTGCTTATCATGTTACAGTCCTGCAGAGACAGACACCAGGACAACAGAGCAATACGGGCTGTTGATAAAATGAATATGGGCCTATTTTTGAGAAGACAGGCCTTTGTGGTGTTATCATATCCCTGTGTTTGCGGGCTTCTTTTGTCTAATCAGGATTAATCTCACTGGGGAGGTCTCCTGTCCTGTTTATTGAGGTTTATGACTTTGATTTGAACCCTGTAGTCCTCAGAGCAGGAACAGGCTGACAGCAATCACGGCTTATCTCCACCTTCAGCATATTGGATTGCTCCATGAATGATGCTCTCAGTGTTATGAATCTATGGCACAAGAAAAGGCAAAGTCATCCGCCAAAAGATAATGATCCCTGGCAGAAGCGATGACCTTTTTAAGCATTACTGGGCATCAGATATCCTGTTCGGCCCATTATTTCATATGAGCACAAACTGAATGAGTCTACCTGGGATGAGCCCCACCATTCTGTAAAAAGTTTAAGAAACACAATCTGTCATCTATATCCAATCTGGTTGATAGAACTTTGATTGGCTAAATATTCTGCAATATGTCAGATTCAATATTGCATTTGTGAAAATTGTCATTTGTCTCATCTGCGCCACATAAAGGAAATCTGATCTTTTCTGTCGAAACATAATCAAAAAGATACCATAAAAGCTTTGGAAGAGGAGTTAAATTGCAGATGAAAAGACTTTTTGGTTATTTTTTCAATTGGCTATTTAGTTTCCCCTTTTCCCTGTTCTGGCATCAAACAGATTCTGCTGGATAGATTTTCTTCTTTCACTAACAATTTCTCTGCTCAGCCAGTGGAAACGTGCTGTGCAGGGCTCTCCCGTGAGGTGAGAAACAGGATGACACCGTGCTCTGAGAGACTTGTGAAGGGTTTAATATGTTTCAAACACCTAAAAGGGTTTCTCTCCACAGAGAGAAAAAAAAGAGAGAAAAGGAGGGGTGGGGGTGAGGGGCAGGTGAACAGAAAAAAGGGGTTAGGAGGGCAAAACAGACAGAAAATGCTTTCCGTCAGGCCAGAGGACTCTTGAGGCTGGAGGTCTCAGTGCTAGCTGTCTTTATTAATAATGCAATACACATATGTGCCACTTCATGGCCTTATACATTTTTCAGCAACCTCAGACATGGAGGATCTTCACCTTGTGTATCCACTCATTTTCAGTGGCGGCGGGGGAGACGGGCTCGTGTGAGCAGGCTGAACTCAGAGTTAACCCTGGCTGCAGTGAGGTGGCACCTGTCATTCCCAGGAATCGGCCTGCTCACTGTTTTCTAGGCTTGATCTGACTGACGCCAGAGGCACAAGATACGACATTCTGTGACACTCAGGACCCAACGCACACAAATATACACAGGACTGTCTACACACACAGAAGCACAAAGCTTCAGGAAACGTTCTCTATGTTAATGTTTTTGCCCACTTTCTCCTGCCTTAGTGGCTTCTTTCTATAACACTTTGACTTTTGCCCTAATCAGTGCCAACCCTATTAACTGAGAGGGTTGCCCAAGGCATGAGCAAACTCAGTGTCTGCTTAGGGCCACCAGGGCACCCCTGAACCCCATTTTGCTTAGTGCCCCAAAAAGCTTTAGGCCGACCCTGGAGTCATCAACTTTGCTGCACTGACAGTAACACAATCTTGTCAGCATTATTTCTCTCCTCTTCTTCTTCCCTCTGGGGGTCATAGAGTGTCATCCAAACAGTGGTGTGGAAGTAACAACCTGCTGCTGAACATCACCAAGACAAAGGAGATGGTCGTGGACTTCAGGAGGAGTAAGGTTCAATGGTCTCCCATCTCCATCAGTGGAACGGATGTGGAGACAGTTGGATCCTACAAATACCTTGGGGTCCACCTTGACAACAGGCTGGAGTGGGCTGGTAACACCATGGCTCTGTACAAGAAGAGTCAGAGTAGGCTCTACTTTCTCAGGCGGCTCAGGTCCTTTGATATGTGCGGCTCACTGCTGCACATGTTTTACCAGTCTGTTGTCGCCAGTGCCCTCTTCTATACCGTGGTGTGCTGGGATTAAAGCAGGGGAGGCCAACAGACTGAACAAACTGATCAGGAAGGCTGGCTCTGTGCTGGGTGCGAACCTCAGCACCGTGGAGGAGGTGGCAGCAGCAAGGACACTGGCCAAACTGCAGGCTATGATGGACAATGCTGCACATCCACTCCACAACATGGTGCTGGACCTGCAGAGCACCTTCAGTGCCCGCTTGATCACCATAAGGTGCCACAAGGAGCGCTACAGGAGGTCCTTCTTGCCTTCAGCAGTCAGACTGTTCAATGCCTCACTGTGAGTTGCAACAGCACTCATATTCACTGAACCTGTGGGACAATAAATACACACAACAACACTGCATCCACCATTACACCGGACTCCTGTGTCTGTGTTTGTCTTGTCGCGTATTTGTACATTGTATTGTATAGTGTATTGTATTGTATAGTGTAAATTGTAGTGTTTATTGTACTGTATACTCCAGTGTATACTGTATATTGTGTTAACTGTTGTTTTGTGTTAACCGTTTGTTTAACTTAAGTTAGAGACATGTTAATTTAAATATTTAATGTAGGTTGGGGACATGTTAATTTAATTCCAATTTAGGTTTAACTTAGGTTTATTCTATTTTAGGTTAGGTAAATTTTTATTTTTATTTCAAATCTTATTCTGTACCTGCTGCAACACAACAATTTCCCCTCTGGGGAATCAATAAAGAACCTACCTACCTACCTATCTCTCTCTCTCTCTCTCTCTCTCTCTATCTATCTAAACACTTGCTTTTGGTTTTTGAAAGCAGTAGCCTTAAGGTCAGAGAAACAGGCATGTGGTGAGTAGATGGTCTGAAATAATAAAAATAAATACATTATAAATATATAATATATGCATAAATGGGCAATAAACTAACATAAGTAAAGCTTCCCTCTACCTTACCAACTGAGTAGCCCATTAGTAAAGCACTTACCTAACTGTATTCCCCTATCATCTGCTCTAATGGTGTAGCTCATAATTGAGGATCAGCTGGACAGCTGTGGGATGTGAATTTGTGTAAACACACAAATGTTTGAGAGGCCATTATCGAACCAGAAGGTTAAAATGTGTTTCACCACACACTAAATCAAATACAACTCTTATTTAAGATGAAATACTTTGCTCTTATTATTGCCTGGTTAAGTTTAATCTGTGAAAAATCCAGCCGCATAAGTTTCAGCACGTTTCCAGTGCCTCCTGGTCTTCCTCTCTGAAAACGCTATTCATTCAATTAATCTAGCAATCAGCAATTTCATTTGGGGAGGTAAAACCCCCAGCATTAGGTAATCCCCTTTCACCATAATAGAGAGATGGGTGGATTAATTCTGTCTAGCTTCACAAAAAAATATCATTATAGGTTCATGCTCCAAAATTGAATTGGTGCTTATTAGAGGTGCATTCATCGGATTCACTCCCTGCATTATGACTCTCTATATCCCCTATAGCAACAACTTTTTGTTCTATCTACACTGGAGATATCGGTCTAGTCCACTTAGGTCTTTGTTATGTGTGTGTGTGTGTGTGTGGGTGGGTGTATGTGTGGTTCTAAACCATATTTTCATCTTCGTTTGCACTTTACAGCTATTGATGATGCATCCTCTTTGAGTACTGTTGTAATAGCATTGAGTGTATTCCACTAAATGCTGTTTAAAGTGATGTTATTACATTTACATCCCTTTTACCACCAAGGAAAATTCCTTTGGCCTGAAAATCTTCCTCAGCAGCTTTACATTCCAGATTATTAAAAGAAAGTGTTTTAGGCTTTAAAAACTAAATTAAATATACAGTGTTTAGTACTCAACCAGTCATACAGGCATTTAGTCTCTTTGGTTTGTAGTCAGTCAGAATACCAGTGTAGCAGGTCGGCAGCCCGGCAGTTAGTGAGTAAGGCTTTTTGTCAATCAGTAAAGCAGAAAAAGAAGCAGTCACACAAGCATAAGCAGATGATCAGTGACTGAGACGGAAGACAGCTACAGTAGCATGGAGAGAATTGGAGCAGTGGGAAGCATTATATTTCTCTTCCAATATATATAAGCCTCCGGCAAGATGAGCGCTGCTGTAATAACAAAGGCTAATCAATGTCTCTTAGCATATTATAGTTTCATCTGAAGGTCGTCATGGACTTGTGGAGATTTCTCTAAATGCCATATGGTTGAGCCTGCCTTGAAACGTAAAACTGACAGTATGTAAAGTAAATGTGAAAAGACCATTTGTCAACAGAGGGATAAGATACTGAGATTTTAAAGCTGATGGCGTCAAGCAAATTTACCAAAGTTGACTGTGGCAAGTTTTCAGAGGGCTACACATTTCTGGTTATGATTGACACTGTTGCTACGGCACCTGGTTCTCCCACCTGGAAGTGAAAATCAACAAACCAAACCCACCAAAGGTGCACGTTCCCATCAGAAGAATGGGATGTGACTGCACTGCAGGCCATCAAGCTAAAGTAACCTCTACCAAATGTCAGACAAGACTAAACCAATCAGAGTGGCTCCCTTGAACCCTCTGCTGGACACGGCAGGGATCAGGGGTCGCTGATGAAGGGCACCATTAACTGAGTTGTGGGCACATCAGCAAATCAAGGAGTAGACGGTGTCAGAGGGGTTACCAGGGGGAGGTGGAGAACAAGGGACGGGCAGGATGTAGGTGGGAGATAGAGGTCTGAAAGGTTGAAAGTGATTACCATATTGAAAAGGCAGAGTCAGCAGACTATTGGGGCACAGGTATACATGGACCTTCAGGAGCAAGATGTTAGATTCGTCCACCAGTAAGCATGTGTAGCTGCTACACTTCTTTGGCTCTACATGTCTCAACGTATGTGTGTGTGTGTGTGTGTGTGTGTGTGTGTGCATTCCTACAGACAGTAGGAATGACTGTTGCAAATAATCCTTGGAACTTGCTCTGTGTACAAATCATAGAAAAATATACTTGGCTGACATTTACAGACACTTGATTTTCTTAACTCTCTGACACTTTAGCAGGCTAAATCGTATGGAGAGTTTGCAATTACATTTTCACCCAGCTTTAATGTGCACTTGTGTGTGTGTGTGTGTGTGTGTGTGTGTGGTCATACTGTTTGTGGCTTGTTATTTAGGGAAAGAGAGTGTTGTCCTTACTTAAGGGAGAGGGAGTAGTCGTTCTTGCTGGTCTCGCTGTTTCTCACCAAGTAGCTGGCCTCCTTACACAGCCTGAGCAGAGACTCTGCATCTGTTCGGCTGATCGCTCCATGGTACCAGCTACAGTGAACAATAGGAAACAGGGATGAGAAAGGAGAGGAACAAAGGAATGGTAAGAATATGCAGAAAATATAACAGAGGAAATGAAACAACAAGGGTCAATCCCACTCATGAACACAAAATGAACAAAAAGGTCAAAGTGGTGTATTTGAAATCAAATGCAGTCGTAACAAAGCGACACCAAGATCAGACTCACAACTGGCTCTCCAGAGGCATGGTGGGGTCAATACGCTCCCCGAGAGAGCTGCAGTGGTCCAGTGAGGTCATTTTGGTGTTGACCAGGCAGCCACTGGAGTGTCGCTGCAGCGGGCGGTTTTTCCCCTCCTTGGTAGGCGACATTCGAGACTTCTCCACACCGTCAAACTGGACTGTAATAAAGGAAAATGCAACAGCTGAAACATTTTATTCTGGAAGAATAAGATGGATATTTTAAAACAGTGAGACCATTCACAGCTCTGACAATAATACAACATAGTCCTGTATGTATACTTCAGCTAGACTTCACTTGGAAAAGCTAGTGTGCTTAACAGGAAGTAGAGATTTGAAAAAGTTACGGTGTCAATTGCTGTTAAATGTATCTACTAAACTACAACAGAGCAATGAGGGTTGTGTGAGAACAGAAATACAGGTTGTGCTACACACACACACACAATGTCACTTAGTGTAACTCATCCAACTGAAGGACATGTACACACAGTGGAGGAGGCATAAATCAATCCTTCCACACTGTGTACACATTCCAGTGAGAGAAAATACACACATACAAACTTCCTCCAAACCACTCAAACAAGCACACTTGGAAAAGTCATATGTACAAGCACGCTCACTCATACACGCACACAAATCCCACGCACAGGTACTGCGAGTTAAACATTAAACTGCCTTTTCAAAACTCTCACGGTCAACTGTGGACATGATAAGCTCTCTTGGCAACCTCACAGGGAAGTGTTTGATGCTGTGTGGGGGCTGGAGGTGACCTGCGCTCATGACATGGCTGGCGGAGGTCACTGGGCGAATTCACAGCCAATCGGCACACAGAAAAACATTTGCCGTTATTTACAAAAGCTAACATGAGGAGCGATGATAATGCCCACGAGGACAAATGAAAGTGGATTTTCACTTCTGTCAGAGGGTTATGGAGGCCAAAAGAATGGAACATTGGATAGTGGAGATTGGGGTAGCGGTGTGGTCATCTCTGTGAGTGCGTACTTGTGTGTTTTAGCCATTTTTCCTCCATCATCCATCACTATAATTGATGTCACAGCACCCTTGGCTTTGGAAAGACCTATTTAGAGCCACTGACACGCTTCTCAAGCAATAATGGGAACAACTTTATGACAAGCTTTAGCTGGAGATTGTTGGCTGCTTGAAATTGTTTAAGATGAACACATCAAAGCTGAGTTTGATGGAAGGAGTTAATGCAGTATGAAGCTCACAGCCACAGGATTGCCTCTGTCTTTGCAGCTCTCGGTCACTAATGGCCAGTCTTGCGTCTAGTGTTTAATTACCCAGGCTGAGCATGGCAGGCGCTGTGCAGACAGACAGGCACTGTGATCTTCACTACCTGTCTAGACTCTGCATTCCAGTCAGAAGGTTGCATTACACTTTACAGTCGGTGAGCTCGCCAAGTGTTCCTGTAGCAGACTGAGTGGAAGGGCTGACAGTATGAATCAATCAATTTAGGCTACACGAGACAACACCGTGTCAACACATTTCATTGAGCTTGTGCACACACCTAAGTGGGGCTAAATGGGAAAACATAGCACCTTCTGTAGATAAATGTGGCAATATATTTATTTTTTAACATGAGTAACTCTCTAGTGCCAAACAGCCATAAGATTAATAGAATTTAAAGTGAGTTACGTAGTGCTTTGACTGGCCCAGTAATATCACCAACTTCTACTGAGACAGTAAACTTGTACCAGTGCTGCATCCTGGGATCATGTGATCAGTGGTGTACATTTACCCAAGTACTGGACTCACTTGATTTTAATAACAATAAATTGTTATAGATTAAACCAGTGGTTCACAACCTCACAAAACACCTTACAAAAAAAGCAGTGGCTGGTTGGGGGTGAGTGTAACATGCAATATTACATAAGAAAAGTCTAATAAATGAATACAAGTTTGTGTGGCAGAACTTAGTTTTGCTTTTCTTTCCTCCCCCATTAATCATCTCATGGCCCCAAAGATTTATCTTATGACCCTCTTGAGGGTGCTCATCCCCTAGGGTTAAACCACAGGGTTAAACTGTCTAACTGTACATGAAGTAGTTAAAACTAGCTCCATGTCATCCACCTACAACAGTAAAATGTTGCTTACACATAGATGGATCAGTACTAATAATGTCATATTTGACAATATATCAGCCACAGGCCCATTTTTTTGTACTTTTTTTGGATGCAAGATGAGATGCTTGTAATGGAGTATTTTTAAACTGTTGTAGTAGTACCTTTACTAAAGGATCTGAGAACTTCTTCCAGCACTGCCTGTGATGAAACAACAGCACGTAAGGACCATAGAGTGTATGTTAAGGACAGGCTGCTGTTTCAGCTCAGACCACCAGGGGCTCCCCTTCACCTCCACTCAACTCCAGGTTGAACTCGCTGGCCTTGAGCTCACTGATGCGTTTCCCTAAACATAAACTCATGGAAATGATTATTCCAAATGACAACTACCGTTGTTATCTTGGCCTCTGCACTTTTGTTCTTTATAGGGCTATGGCTGAGTCTTAAAATGACAGCCAAATTGTACTGTTGCATGACGGCTGGGTAAATTGTGGCTCTAACCTCAGACCCGTGGAAGACTACTAGCCGTAGCTTTACTTCTTCAGGGTCTGATGTTTGGACTACAGGCAGTCAAATGACGCCCCTGTGTTGCATGTAAGTCCACATGAAAGACATTATTAGTTCTCTACTTTTTCATACAGTCCATTTGAACCACATGCTGACTGCTGGGATTACAGCGCAAGTAGGATGAACATACAGTATATGTGTAAGGGTGAGAAATAGCGTTTCCATGGAAACTGACCAAGGGGAGAGGGGAGATGCATGTTTGCTCCGCTCATCCCTGTCAACGCTGACAGATCACAACATGAAGACGCAGCCAATTGCTCTCTCCCCTCCTTCGCTCTCAATTCCTCTCTTCCTGTTTGCATATGTCCAACCCTTCCTCGTTTTTTCTCCCCGACCTTTTTTTCTTTTGATCTTTCCATCTCACACTCCTGTCTCTCTAAGTCTCTCTGTGTTGTTGTTTGTCAAGGACAGAAAAAGATAGCGGAAAATGGACTGTGGAAGAATGTCTGCTCATCTAGTGGTAGAAAAAAAAGGAGAGACAGAGCGGTAACAGCTTTGATCTGTTATCTCCACTGTTTCTGATGGTCCTAATGCAGGGCTAGCAGTCACTGATTATGTCTGATCCTGCAACAAAATTGTTCAACTTTACCTATTTACATTATATGTCCATACAAACTGGATAAAAAAAGTACTTTGAACATTATATGATCTTTTTTTCAGTCCACCAGTGATCTAAACATATGAGGCTGGAAAAAGGTATCTGCTAGTGTGGCATAAGGATGAATGTTGCTATCTTGGTTTTTCCACACAGTCCATCTCTCAGTGTATCTACAGCCCACTCAGCCATCCGCCTGACCTCAGCTCTTCACATTTCCTCCACTCTCCCAGCACCCACACTAATTCCTACTCTTCCCCAGATTCGACACAATCAGTGCTTTATTTGACCTTGATTAAACCCTTTTTTCCTCCACCTCCTAGAAAGGGTTGAGTGGCTATTCTCAGTGGAGCTCATCCCATCAACCTTTTCTGTCAGAGCTCAGTCTTTTCCACATGCAGAGTGCATAGCTCTGCAAGAAGAGAGCCTCTAAACTAAACCCAAGGTATCCTTTTATTTGCTTAACAGTGAATTCGGCCATCTAACCAACACTAGCTTCAACTACTGCTGTAGAAGTATGTTTTAAGGTTGAGTATCAATGGAAGTGAGCCAAACTCATTCCCCTTTCATTCTCTGGAGCACACAGCCTGAGACATGGCCGACAGGAGACTGACGAGAGGATTGGCCCGGTGGAGAACAAAAGCCCTGAGAGGCAGCTTAAGAGAGACGAGAGGGTGAACACAAACGCACACACACACACACACACACGGGCCTACACATACAGGCACAAAGACACGTACGTAAATGTGCAGGGGCATCTGTGAGTGTTATCAGTATTGTTGCTTGTAAAGCACAGCAAATGGAAACTGTGTATCAGATTGAACTGTCAGTCAGATGGTGACTGATGGCTGAAAGACCTGCCCCCTTCAGACACATGGCTTCCTTTAGTGAGCGCTATAAAAAATAAAATAAAAAACCCAGGAGGAGGTTGAGGAGGGAGAATGTGTGAGAGAGGGAGCTGATTGGCTAGGACACAGATAAACGCAGAGGTTAAAATGGCATTTCTATGATTACACTGCGAGCAATCCACAACATAATGTGCTGCAATGTGATGCAGCACAGCGCAGCGCAGCACAGCACAGCACAGCACAGCACAATACAAAATAATGCCACAAGAACATGGAGAAAGAGACAAAAAAGCATTTTAAATAAGGAAACACTATAAAATGGAAAGGTCAACTTTTCTAGGATGTTAGGGCCACAACATTCAAAATATAAAGTAAGAGAAACATCAAAAATGTATTCACAATCAAATGCATCGCTGAGGCTTCTGAACAACCCGAGTACTCATCTTCCCCCTCTCTCTGCACACATTCCTGAGCAAATGTCTCTAATTAAGCTGGCTAATTAATTCTCATTTACTAATGGTACTCCTATCAAAAAGATGACTAGTCTGTGGGGCGAAGTGTGCCATCGACCGCTGTATTGTGAGGTGAAAATTAAGTTTTCCAGCTAGGACGTGTGAAATGATTAACAGGTCTGCATCTCATTAGAATGTACTGCACACTGAAAATAGTGCTCAGCGTGGTACAATACCCCAGGATCTGGTAGCTTTAAAAATCACTCATTCTTATGTTGATATTAATTATGTGCATCGGGGACTCAAATAATGATTTGTTGGATGGCTTTTAATAATATATTTTTAGAGATTCTGCCATCTAGGAATATGCTTTCTTCTTTTATATAATTCCCAAAATGAAACTCTAATTAGGTTTTCCAAGACAAAGGAATGACCCTCCAAAGTGTCAGCTTGTGAATCTATTTAAAATTATATCTGGATATCTTTTAATTACTTTGTTTTTTTTTAAGTCTTCCTGCAGTAGAGGGAGGAGAAGGTAAGAGAAATGCTTGGATAATTAATTCATGTCAAAAAACAAAGGCAAAAAGCTCTTCATTATACTCAGACAAAAGTGCCCTCCATTTATATGTAGATGTAATGTCTACCCTGTCAAGCCGCATTTCAATTTTGATAATGAGGTTGACTGGATAAGGCAGATTTCCCTGAACTGTAATAGATATTGTTTTTTCCTGGTCTATATTAGAGCAAACCACAATAGCCTTTACAGACACATACAGACCCCTGGCTCTTTACCCTGTGCCAATCTGTATGTAAGCAGTCCTGTGTATAATGGATGACTAATGTCTTGGTGTGTGACCGAGGGTCTGCCGGTACGCTGAGGTCAAGAGAGTGCATTGTAACAGTATTCACAGGGGTCGTGGAGGCCATCACCCCCCCACATGTCTGCCACGGTGACCTCTGACCCCAAAGATGTAGAGTGGGGCCGTGCTGGCTCAGACAGAGAGAGGATCACTTTACAGCTGGACGCCAATCTTAAACCCACTCACATCACAGAGGGAACCAGAACCTTTCCCATGGATTTATGGACATAAATCAACTCCTTGCCCTGTCCTCGCCTACAGCACGCAGCGGTGTCCTCTTACATGGTCTCACTCACTCTCAGTCTTCCCACTCTGCCAGGGGAAATCCCATTCATGGCATTAGTTCTGCTATACGTCCTTCTTTTCCCTGGGCAATTACAGCAGTCAGAGTGTGAGTCTGGGAAGGGCTTCAAAAAATCAACGACTCCGTTGGTTGAAAATGGACGAATTACTGTCCATTGTGTTTGATAAGATGGAAAATATGGCTAAACCTGAGGTGCAAAGACTCAAGTCAAGAACGGAAATCACCTCAAATGAGTTTGATTTTTCAATTCATGTAAGCCACTTGTAGAGAACAGCGGGCCAGAGGGACATCTGGGACAGTTATGAGTATGTTGACAAGAGGAAATGGGGGTCACAGCGAATGGCAATTACGCATGCAGACGGCAGTTCAGCTCAATTAAAACTAACGAGCCTTCAGCCCTAAAACCTGCACAAGAATTAGTGATTTTCTGCCACATGTAATCCAGATGGAAAAGTGCAGTCATTACTGAGCTAATACCTAAAGTCACATTATACAGTGCCACTAAAAGAAGTCAAGTCTTTGAGAAAGTCATCACTGACCAGTTAAGTGTAAGCGGACACTTTCACATAATCGATTGCCCTTCTGAACTGCTGAAAAAAAAAAAAAAAACGGTTCTGTTTCCAGTTCATATAGGAAACCATTTAAACCAGGAAGATTATTGGTGATATTCTTTGCAAACCAGATATAATGTCTTTTGTAGCCAATTATGTATGCTTGGTTAAATGGGAATGTAAACTGTTCCTTAATAAAATCAGATAGATAGACAGATATATAAACACATAGATAGACAGATATTATAAACACATAGATAGACAGATATATAAACACACTGAAGGAAGTGGATGAATGGACGGATGGATGATGGATTAATGGACTGACTGATGGAAAAGACGGGAGGGGGTGGGGGGGTAATTGAATGACGCTGGACAATGTGAACACCAACACCCACCATGGTGGTGCTGGTCACAGCTTGTCTGTCCTGGCGAGGGCTGAGCTGTCTGGGAGGGAGACTCCAGCTCCTCCAACAGGGGAGGGCTGGTGTTGAGCTGCCCGACAGGAGGGGGCCACGGTAGGTCCTTGATCACTTTAATCTCTACTGCAAGTGTCGTCCAAGTCACCAGAGGAGAGATGGAGGGAAAGAGAGGACAGCAACGAGAGGCATAAATGACAAACGTCAAAGGGAGTAAGGAAAGGGAAGTGATGACAGGAAACAGAGAGGAAGAAGGGGTAAGTGAAAAATAGATAAGAGCAGAAGATGCCAGGATTGCGGTAGAGAGCTGGTTTATTTTGTGATCCGTGAATCACCAGTAGCTGTGGACTTGAAAAGGAAAGGAATACAATAGGACTGAAAAAAAGTGAAGTTAGTTTACCAGAAAGTAGGGTTGGGTTCTGATAGCTGCTGCCATTTTGCAATTGGTTCCAGGTTGATTAAATTACCTGGATTTCTAAAGAACCGAGGGCTAATGGTCAAAGGTTACTTACAAATGTTAAAAGCTCAACTTCGATAAGGGATTTGGAAGGATTCAGACTCAATAAGCAAACATACCGGATTCAGATTCTATAAAATGCTATCGAACCCCAACCCTACCAGAAAAGTTGGGCCCTCTGGCCTCTCCACCTCTCTCCATTGGCTCTCCCTCAACAATCCAGACTGGAACCCAGACTTAAGTCTCACCTTGGGATCCAGAGATACACTCGAAACATGGCAATGCAAAGTTCTGAATCTCTGCTTTTACAATAAGTAATGCATGACGTGCTGTATGACAGACTTTACTAAAGAGGCGGGCCCAAATATTACAATTCTGTGCTTTCAAAGTGCACACTATAAAATATAAAGCTGCCCTGAGCTCAGCTACAGATAGTCACTGATTCAGTACATCAGCATACTCTCTGCTGTTATTCTTAGTGCTGAGTTTGAAAAAAAAAGACCTTAGGTCTCTATATTAAGATAAACAACAATGTAGACAATATCCTTTACTGGAATGTACCTCAGAGCAATCCATCCTGGCAGTGGACACTCCCCGGGCTTTGTCCCTTAAATAATGTATGCCTCATGTCCAGCCTGGGTATTACCAGGGTAAATCAAGCACCCTTGCAAAAGCAGATATGTCACTGAGCAAGGGCCACTTGTTAAATAGCAGAGGATACTCAATAAATGGGATGGAGAGGGGAAGGTGTTTTCGTCATCTAAGAGAAAGCTAGTGTTAGAAAACAAAGGTAATAAAGAAACATAGAAAGCCACTGTATATTCCTCTGGAGGTTAAGAGTGTTATGTTTGACTCTATGGCAGTATGGCAAAGATCTTCCAGTGAGGCAACTTGCAATGATATTAAGAAGATTTTAATGTCACTGTCCATGGTGCTGGAGATGTTACTACAGTAGATGAAGGGTAAGTACAAGAAACTAAAATTACTGTGATTTCATCAATCTGGTTGCTACTTATGGTAGACAATGCCCTTTAAACATGAATCAAGGTATGGGTTGGCAAAAAAAACAAAAACCTTCAGTGGTAGCCTTTCTCTTCTGTCTATCAAAGTGTTCTGAAACCATCAGTGTGACAGCTATACTGCACATCAGTCATGTAAGGATGGCAGCCTTCTTTGAGGACATGGACAAATAGGAGGAGAATAGCAACAGATTGGCAGATGTAAATCAGCCTGCAGATACTGAATACAGGGCCACTTTGGGACATGTCAATAAGTTGTTGAAGACTTCCTTTAAAATATGTTTTTGCCTCTGAAACCTGGGTTTTAAATTTGTAGTTTTGGTCATCATTGCATTGGTTATGGTAACATTTACTGTACAACAATTACCTACGGTAGAAAATATTAATAACTTTTAGTTAATGACTCAAGATTTTTAGTCAGATTTAGAGCCACATTTTAACACTCCTCATCTAAAAAGAGCTGACTAAGTGCTACCTCAGCTGCCTAAGATGGGAAGAATGCAGCTGTATTCATAACCATTACTGTGTCACTGTCTTGTATTGGCTGGTATACAGGCTGTGGGAGGATGAGAATAATGTTATGGACTTGTCTGTCTTCCACCCTGCAAGGAATTGCAGCGGTGGTGGTACAGGACATGCTAATGAGAAGCAATATCTGCGAGCTAGATGAAGGGGGAAACTGGAGAATATTCAATCCGACAAGCAATTAAATAGCTGGGCCCGCGGTGTCAGGGGGCTAATCTAGAGAAAGGTGGCTGGAAGGAGGAGCTGCTTGCTGTCTATCCTGATGGGAGAGGTGTGTGGTGGTGGACTAGTGGGGCTGGAGGCTGGGGAATGGAGACAGAAGGTCAGAAACTCTGGGAGATAATATAACTTCCACTACTTTGGGGTGAAGTAGGGGACTCTCTTCCTATGAGATTAAAAGCCTAATACTCATTTCACATTGCAGATTAGCGTGTAATTGTTTGGGGAGCAGAAGGCTGCCTGCACTCTGCAGCATCGCTGTGAGGACGAGGAGACGATTTGGGCGAGTGTGGCTCAGATTCGCTTGGTTGCACAGCTGAATAATAGCATTTAGCACTGTGAAAATTGAGGTAAACTGATTCAATAGCCTGGAGTATTTTTTTTTTTTTAAACTCTGGGTGACTGGAATCTCCCTCACCTTGCAACCTATTCACAAATACTGCCAGTCTCAAGACCCTCTTGAATAATCATCGACGGCATGTTTTTGCGCATGGATGAGTGCGTCTTTACACCTTGTAGCATTCTTCGGTGACAAATTCAAATTCAGGGCCAAGGTGACAACAGCAGTTGCCTTCACACACTAGAAATGATTTACACATCAAACCTGAAGGCTCATCACACTGCCACAGACATTTTCACATATCTGCCCCCATCACACTGCCCTGATTATCAGCTCTGTGGATGGTACAGTCTGTATGAACAACATGCGAAGTGTTTTAGAGACCGGAGGTACATATCAGGTAGAAAATGTAAATTACACTCACTATAAGTAAAGTAAGTGAGTAAGACCCTCTTTTTGTTAATTGGTTATTATTTTAGTTAGTAAGTCTGCTCATTGTAAATCACTTCAAGTAAAGCTTGTGTAGCACAACACAGAAAGTTGCTGTTCAAATATATAATTATAAAATACAATTTGGAGGTTCTGATTTTTGTAATTATTGGCAGCCGTGTTTGTATTTCACTATCTTAAATTAAAAGATTACTGCATCCTTGCCATCTTATCTGACTGCTTTTGGATCAATAAGCCATCCCTCATCTGCATAATGCTCAATCCATATTGGTACACAACGCCTCCTGTTGACACAGGAATAGAGGCTATCAACGTTTCTAAATCGACAAAGCACCTGTCGCTACACAAAAGTGGCCATGTTCGGATTTTGAATAGGAACATTTGAAAACAGCATGTGTGCTAATAATAATGTGTCCTGCTTGCTTTGGAAATGTGTGATGTTGGCAGGATGTCACTCGGACTGGACGCCGCCAGGTTGGGCAGCAGTCTGGTGGCCATTCAGTAGGCTTGTGTGTTGTAAACGCTTCGGCTGATTAATTATTTGCTTCACAGCTATGTTGACAGCACAGTTCATCAGAAGAACCACAGAGTACTTTAACAATGGACAAGGGTCCCTTTTTGTTATCTGTATTTAACTTCCCTTTTGTTCTTCCAGGAGCAGATCTATTTTTAAAGCCAGGTGTTTGTTTACCCAGGCATTTCATTAGCCTATGGCACTTCATCACTGTAAACAGTGCAGCACCATAAATCACCAGCTATGCTTGTTTCCACCAACGCCATTTAATTTAGTTCTGCTTAATTTGGTTGGCTAATTGCATGCATATTCAAAACAAGCTGGAAGATTGCAATGTTTATGCCGCACATTATGAGCAGAAGCGCTTGGAACACAAAACCAGCCTCTTCTGAAGACGTGTTTGTTCCATCGGCACCCAAATCATCACAGGTAACAACTGTGTAATGGTCCGGGGGAACTGAAATGCCACCTCATAATTCTCCGCATACTGTATCCGTCACATTATACGGTCCGGCTCGCTTTCAAAGCACAGATCTGTTTTGAAAGACTGTGTATTTGCATTAAAAATGAAAGTGGCACAGAAAATGGGTGATGGAGATGAGATGACAGTGAGGCCTTTTCCCTGCTCTTCCATCAGGAGAGAAAAGGAAGAGATGCGTTAGTGACGGCCGGCCAGCGGGAGCTTCCATGGGGGGCCTGCTGGAGGAGCGCTGCTTCTATACTGTGTGAGGGAGGTTTACAGTGCTGTTGTGTGTGGCCAATATGTGTGAGTGAAGATAAGACGTGTGGCAGCGCTCAGTGAAAGACAGCAGGATACATTTGAGACTCATGAAAGAGGGCTGTCAGGAAGGTTATCAGCAGGGTGTTGCAGCAGAGGCCAGGAGGACGAGACAGAGTTGACAGACAGCGAGCGGGGAAACCGGATCAGCCAAGCAGAGAGAAACAGAACCATGGCACCCACAAAAAAACCCCACCACAGGCCTGTAACTGAATCAATTATTTATTTTAGGACATTAGACTTGAACCTCAGATGTCTGGGTTGTTAAGTCCATGAAGATTCATTAAAAAACCATAAAGCTCCTGAAGACCTGGGGGAGCAAGCGACAGCACCTTCTCTTATCTCCCGTGTTAAATGCATGGCACCCCGCTGGCCGGGAGCCAAGTGAAAGGAGTTAGTAGCAGGTAACAGAGGGCAAGGAGATTAAGTAACAATGGCTCTCGATCCCATTCCTGCTGTGATGAGGCTCAGATTTCCGATGGCGGCATGTCCGTGTCTGAGTGTGTGAGTGAGCGTGCCATACGCATACGGGCTGACACTGATGGACATGTGAGCACACTTTCCCTTGCCCTCACATGCAGGCTTCTTCGTGTGGTCAAATTCTAATGTGTCTTCCTCACTCTTAACCTCCGAGCTCATCCATCACCTACTCAGCAGCCAGGAGGGAGGTTGGAAAGAGGCTGTGGCGAGTGCGTGCTCAGTCTAGAGAGTGTGTGTGTAGGGGGGGACAGCGAGGATGAGTGATTAACCAAACCGCAAGTACACAGCCTCCCAACACCCTAACAAGGCAGGGAATTTACATTCCATTGCATACCTGTCAGGAGATAGCCCAACGGTGAATAATAACACCAGACCAAGTGGTGTGAAGAGGCGAACATGCAGGCAGTGATAGGGACAGCTGAGGAGAAGGGGCTACAGCAGGGAGCATTAGTCTCCTCTCCTTTCCCTATCATTAATGAAGACAAATAGTCTTTTATGCAGATTCCATTATAATGTTATACCATGGTGGGAGGGCGTAGGCAGCACTTGGTACTTACTTAATCCCCCGCCCCCTTTTTTTTTTTTACACCCACTCCACGGTTTAGTAAGGTTGTGCATCTTTTTTCATTGTCTGTTAATACTTTGTTTGCAGACACTTTCATTTCCCACGTAATTGTTGGAATATACGGTGAAGGTCTTGATGAGCGCAGAAAAGTGCCTCCGAAATCCAAACGGCGAACAGTATCATTAGTCATTGATATTACACAGCCATAAAGTACTTCAGCAACTATAGAAACATAACTGGGGAAAATTGCTCTCTAGAAACCTAACGGCGCATGGAGCTATAGATAGGCTGATTTTAAAACAGGCCGTCTGTTGCTTAAATATAGGCCTGGAACAGCGACCTGAAAACATTTTTACACACCAACTTAATTGCTGACATCTGGGGACACTGCAACATCACCACAACGGAGCCCAGTAGGGCAAACAACGTGAGAAGTCAGACAATCACACAGGTTGTTAACAAAATGTCCAGTTCAACCATGTTATCTGCAACACTCAATTGACAATGAATGAAACAAAGGGTCCAGAAAAGGCCAATGTTAAATCACAAAGTATCTCTGCAAAATCTAATGAATATGATGGACAGTTCGGGAAATGTACCTCTGCTAATGCTGTTGAAACCAAACCCACATGGCCCTGGTTTGAGAGACCACAAATATCTAGTTACAGATTCAACTAAAGAAAGCAAAATATAAAATGAGACTCTTAACCGACCATGAAATCCAATCCCAACCTGGATTCCACAACTACTTGAGCAAACGTGTCCAGACGTCTCAAGCTCTTACTTACAGTAAGCCCATGACCTTATGACTCCACTCTAAAATTACATAAACTCCAAGTAACCCCTGCATTGAGTATGGATGCAGGACAATTCAACACTGCCACTATGAGAAATATGATAGCAAAGATTATTTTTTATGGCATCAGAAAATTGATTGGAACATTCATGGACACTGGCGTTGTGAAACAGCTGCTCAGCTTGCCAGTTTGTACTAAATGGTTCATACAGATGTTTGAGATGAGGAAATGACCAGGGTAACCTGGGTAACAACAGGTAGGCTCTAACTTAAAATAGTGCCAGCAGGGATGAGACAGGGATAGCTGGTAAAGTGGGATTGTCGTCAGTTCTAAAGAATTGGCTCACAAGTGGACTTAAATACTGAAGCAGTGTATAATTTCTTGACATTAGGTAAGCTGGTTGCAAAGATCAGAGCCTTGGGTGCAGGCACATAAGCTCACGCCTTGAAAGGTGGGAAACTTTCTCTAAGCCCCTTGATGTCTGGATCCAAGGCCAGTCTACACTGACACCTGCAAGAGAAACAAGCCTGCGTTGACGAGGCTTGTCCCAAAGACGTCTTTCTCATCTTTCTTCCTTTTTCTGTCTTCCACATAGTGGGGAATTATTTCTGCCTGAATTAGACATAACACAAAATGAAGCCGTGCAATAAATCAAAGTACTTTTTGGAACTCCAGCTTTCTTCTTTGAAAGACAACTTACGGACTTATCTCCCCAATTCCCAGCCAACACTTTGACATCCAATGGAAATTAAATTAATCATCATCAAAAGAGGGACGCTGTCTGTAAAGGGGGCGTTGAAAGAGGGATGTGTTAGTAAATAGCGCCCTAAACAAACTCTTCTGAGTGCTGCTTGACAGAAAAATAATGAGGGAGAGAAGGAAAGTGATTAAGAATGCAGCATCCCTTATTTAACTAATCACTGGCAGAGGCAGAACAGCGTGACTCCTATGAAGACCTCGGAGCCTAGAATACACAGAAGTAAACAGGATACAGAAATGAAGTGACAAATAAAATTAGAAAAAACATAGAAAGATGATAAATGAATAGACAGACATATGTACATAGAGAGTTTGAGCCTGTTCTGCGAGGTAAAACTGCGGCCACATGGCGAAATAAATCCGTCATACATATACATACATTTTAAAGTCTTCAAAACAAGCCATAAATCATTTCACGTTTCTTCATCTGTTTTTGAGTAGTGATACTATCTTTTAGTAAGGAGGTACAGTAGGTTGGTACAGAGTGGTACGCTCATTACCTGCAGGTATGCACTAAATACTCCCTGGAGCCTCTTTTTCTTCTTCCACAAATTCAATTCATGAGCTTGCTACTATGTAATGCAACATTAAGAGACTTTACACACACTTTAACATGTTACATACTAAAGTTAAGCACCATCTCTGTCTCTCTCCACTCTCCACTTAGACTTTTTGTTTGAGTCATTACATCAGAATTAGATTAATTTCAATATTGTTGAGTCCCTTGTAAGTGACAGTTATGTCAAGGCAGTTTAGGGATATTAGTGATTTCTACAACAGTTCTTTTTCTGTGACAAAAGATTGTACTTCTTTTTCACAAAACAACAAAAACATTTATACACTATGTTTAACATTTTATACATTCTTTGTAGGTCTTCTGAAAATATGACAACATCTGATGGGTCAACAATGTACATACAGCACAGATAGTATATGGTATTTGGCTCCATGTAAATCTTGGATGCAACTGGGTGTTCCAACAGGACAACGACCCTAAATGTGGTTAAATCAAGCTAAGGTTAAGCTTTTGGAATGATCTTCCCAAAGTCCTGACCTCAACCCCATTGAAAATATATGGACTTCCCTAAAAAGACGAGTCCATGCAAGAAAACAAACAAATTTGTTTGAACAGAACCTTGTTGATGGCTACCAAAATACCTGATTGAGATGGAGAGTGCTAAAGGACAAGCAACCAAATACTACCTGTGCTGTATTTATGTTTTTGAACCATCACATTTTGTCATATTTTCAGAAGACCCACAAAGAAATCTGTAAAACAAATTAATTAATTAATAATTATTAAGAAGTACATTGCCCCAATCATTCCATGGCAGAAAAAGAACAGTTGTAGAAATCATTAAAATCCCCAAACTGCCTCGACACAAATGTCCCTTACAAATGTATGTAAATTTTTGACTGGTTGTGGATTGTGTTTTAGAGTGTACTTTCCTTTTACCATGCGAAATCTTGTCGTCTGCCTCCAGATCTGTAACCAAGTCCCGAGTGAGTCCATCTTTAACAGCCATCAACAGCAAAACACCATCGGGGATTAATCTCTCTCTCATCCTCTCTATTTTTAATCAATTTTGCTTTATTGAAATGCTATGTAAATGCAGTGCAGCGTTCCCAAAGCAAACAGAAGGGAAATTAAAAGATAAATACAATAGAGAAATTTATGGAAATAAAAATAAAAGTACAAAAAAAAAAAAATAGAATAACAAAAAAAATTCATTATTTACATATTGCTCTGTGTTCATCTTCTCTGTGAGATAACATTTACATTTATCTATAAAGCTCAATTACTCTTCCAAGTGTGAAAAACAAACGTGGCAACTTATTTTTCCAACTGTATACCACAATGAGCCTTCGGGCTATGCATATTTTTAATGGCTTCTTTCACTCAGCTGTAATTAAAAAAAGACTTAAAAGAAACTGGTCCATTTTGTCATCCTGATGTTATCCTGTTGAAGACACTTTCACACTCAAGAATTTCTGAATCTTAAACCAAATAAAGGTCTGCAAAACTATGTACAGTTCAGATATTAAAGGTGACTTTTAATTTAAATGTCAAATACTTTCGTAGTAAAAGTACACCTAAATCTATAATCTTATGGAACACAGTTATTTAAATGTTTGCTTGTGAAAGCACCTCAGTAGGAGCCGGGCTCTGTGTGTTCACTCACTGGTTGGTTGGTCTGTTTGTTTGTGTCTTTTTATGCAGAGGGGAAACACAGTGTGAGATTGTACACTGGGCAGTACAGTCTAAATCACTTAGCAAAAAGTCAGCTCTTGGTTTGTGTGTCGATCATCCCCATAACAGAAAATACAGTATTTCAATGTTTTTCTAACTGCAGTGTTAATTCTTCTCTTTCAACCCTTAGAGATTGAGGAGTCAACAGAGTTTCACTCACTCCAACCCGTACACCCATCACCCCTTCTACTGAGCACCAAGAAGTGTGACTGCACTTGTTGCACTCATGTGTCCACTGAAAGGCTGATTTGAAGAGTATTTCTACAGTGGCTGTGCCTTTTATTAGTCCACTTCAAGCACTAGGCAATCACACTAGTAGCATTCTGATAATGGCATTCAAATCAAGAAAATTTTAAAAGCAAGGTGATTTGCATTTCACTGTGAGTGGATGACCTTTTTTTCCGACATACTCGAGGATTTGATTTTGAGAATTTAGGGCTCACATGATAATTTCTGCAGCGTTAACCAAATCCTACAAACCGCTAATAACCTGTAAAACATGCTTGTAACAGCAATTTTTAATGTAATTTTTAATCTGTGTTCTGAGGATTTAAGGAAGAAATGAATCCCAAACCGCAAGACTCAGTGCGACCCACAAGGTTAAGGCATCAAAGTCTATGTCTATGATGAATATACAGAAAGACAAGAGACACTCCCCAGCCCGTCTCCAATGGTACCTGTGAGGGATTTAGAAGTGCAGTCCTTTCTTCCGTGGGGACCTGATCCAGTGTCACTTACAGAGCCCTCGTAGCTAATGCAGTCATAACAAAGCAGAGCTGTTCAAGGAAAAAATATAAAGAGAAAAGGGGCGATGAAAATTAGAGTCATGGGTTGCTGATTTTCTTTTCTTATATCAGTTAAATTTAAATTTGGGGTGCATATTTATATCCCAAAGCCATATGCTTTCCACGAACAGCCCTGTTTGATGTTATGGCTGTGTCAGCCATGCTGAAGCTCTCAAACCACAGTGACTACCTGCACCTACATGCACCTGCACAACCAATCCGAGCAGCATAGGTATCATCTAAGTTTAAACAGGCAGCAGTTGGATCAAAACAGCAAACAGTAGACTGGACAGCTGCAAGTGAACTTAGCGGGAGGAGAAAAAAAGAAGTGTTAACAGAGAGTTTAAAGCAGCAGCAGCATCAGAACCCTCAAAACCTGACAGAAGCCAAAATCAAATTTATTAGAGCTGGAAAAACAGACACCTGGGTTAGTTAAGCAGAAGAGAAACAGTTTCAGTTAAAAGCTTGAAATGTAAATAAGGCAACCCTTACAGAAATGCAGTCATCCCTAAACTGGATTAGTTTACATGGTTAGATTCACTGTCTGAGTTTTTGACATTAGCACTAACAGCATGTAACAAGTAGAGCTGAAGGAATTAGGCTTGTTTTCTGTCTGTTTCAAGAACACATGTACTTCTATATTGATTCTGCCAGAGAGAGCAAAGCGGGGAGGTTTTGCCACAAAGGTCCTTTTATTCTATGCAGTATGTTACTGGATTGTTTTAGCTGCTTCTCCTTGTGTCATATATTATGTTGATGGATATCTTAAGTCACCTTGACTGGACATAATAAAGTTCAATCTGATGTCTCTGTGCACTGGCTCTCGTACCTGCAAAGGCTTTGGAAATCCTCTCTTTCTTCCACTCCCAGGGCTGGTCATACTCCTCAGGGGGTCGCTCGTCGTCCTGGGGCAGTCGGCTTTCTCTGGGGCAGCGCAAGCGCTCAGGGTCCGAGTCCCCACCGTTCTCGGCTGGCTCATACGGTGTGTCGTACAGGGGCAGCTGCCTCACCGATCCTTCCTTAGGTCCTCGTCCACCAGATCGTATTTCTACAAACGAGGAGAAAGACTGGTAGTTAATGCTAGATTTCTGGAAAAAAAAACAAAAAAAAACCTTTATAGATGAAAACGGCTCAGTGGGGCAGAACACCGTCAGCATATGAGAAATGAGGATTTATGACTGCAGATGCACTTACAAAACACTAAAGCAACACATTTTGTAAAGCCAGACTTGCACATTTCGTGTATAGCATATGATGAATGTGTGGTGATATTTCAACTGATTTGACTGGGAGACAAAATAACCTCATATTCACAGTTTCAGCATGCTTGTTATTATATGGCTGAAATCACAGCCAGTGACGCAGGCTAAAGGGCACTAATAACATTGCCTAAAGAGTTGAATTTATTTTTACATCTTATATCGTTTTTAAATCTTAAAATGAGAAAGCAGCAACCCTGTCAGTTGTTATGGCTGGTAGTGAACAATTTATAAACAGTATGGGCAAAAAGGAGGCACAAGATTAAAAAAATATATATATGTTGGTAAGTTCTTGTGCTGAGGCATCTTGCAAATTGTCCACTGAAGTTGTCCAAAAGTTGCCCAGTGTTGTACTGCCTAAACGAAAAAGTGAACGTGACCTGCTGGGACCACAAGTTTGTTTCTTATACAGGAGCTGGATGCATCGCAGTCAAACTGTAGCCTAAAAGCATGCTAACAACAGTTAACATGACATAAGATGGCTACAGATGCTACAGATACTGTGTTCACAGGTCCACAGGACTCTCAGCAACATAAATGTATGCTGGGCACTTGATCTCTTACCTTCATCTCATATCTTAAGTGTAAATCCCTCACCAGCAATAGCCAGGGGGAAAAAAATCTGCATGTTGATAGGATGTGTGAGTGATATAGAAGGGGCCTCTAACAAGTAGCTAATGATGGTGACAGTTCACTGTTGCTGATCTGATGACAGGAGTGGGAAGCAGAAGAGAGAGTTGAAATAAGGGGAGAAGAAGGGGACCACAGTGTAACCTCTCAGAGTATAGCAAAATCAAACAGTTCTGAACAGCCTTGCCCCAGGCTGCACATGTCTGCTCTGTCAGAGCGCAGGTGAAGAGAAAGCACCAATTTCCTTTCTCGCCTTGTTCCCTCTACGTTTCCCGCCCAAAACTATGCTACTAAAACACCATACTCAACATTAAAGTCTCTTTCAAACCAACAGCAGGTTATACCTGTCATGTCAGTAGTATTATTATTTCTTAAAATTAAGATATGCTGCCTTATTTTTTCAGAAAATCATGCCACAAATCCCCAAAGTTCCTCTTAAGTCAGTGTTAATGTTCTGGCTTGTGATGATATGATAAATTGCAAAACATCAAAAGTGAATACTGAGTATCAGTATGCTTCATGACATTTCTTAAAATCAATGTTTTCTTCTCCCCAACAATGTGTGTAAAGTACTTCAGTAAATCTTAAAAGAGGTCTCACATAGGAACTAAACTCCAAGCAAAAAAAAAAAAAATCCTACAATATCCCTTACAACCAAACATAACACTAAAGTGTTAGAAAACAAACAATATACTGATGACCTTGCTATTCTTACGGCCTTAGCAGTAGGGTGCTGTCAGAAATAGGGCCTTTCCCTTTGTAGAAAGATTTCATGGCAATAGACCAACTGACTGACAATTTTCACATAAGATTACAACCTCAGATGGAGGTAGGGGATTTCCTCTACAGTAATATGTGTATGTGTATGTATATATTCTACTCAACAGCTTGAAGTACAACCTCTCAAAAGCAGCTCTCAAAAGCAAGATGGACTAGGAGAGAGGTCTTACAGTGCCAGAAAAGAAATTGTTGGACCAAAACGCTACTAGTCTCTCAACATGGAGGGGATTTTATCTATCATAGTGGTTGGGCCAAAAGAAATGAGGGCATAAAGGCTTTTCACCTTGTGTAATCTTCACATAATGCAGAAAGGAACCCACATGTTTTAAAGTTTGGTATAGCTCCTCAGTACACCCACCAGTAAACTCTTCCTGGAACATTTCCACATGTCTGGTGTGTCTGTAGTTGCAGTTTTGTGTCCATACTATCTACTCTATACATATAAAATCATGAATAACAGAGACACTGCCTTGAAGGAGGCCAGGCTTACCTCAAACATTTCAAAGATGCTGTGAAAATCACATTTCTCTGAAATATAAGTAAAACAGCAGGGTTTTTTAAAAACCATTTTAACATTTCAAAGCATCGCCTCAATATTACTTTCTCCATATGATTGTTGCATGTAAGGTTCAGAATCAGGAATCCAGTGCATATATTCATGTTTTTGTTTATCTATTCATGTTGTAAGTCTTCGTAACATCACCTAACCTAAACTAAGATGCATGCACAACCTTTAATTCTCCATGTAAGGAGGTGAAACAGACCTGACTCCTAATGAAGCATCATGCCCTTGAGAACTCTCCTCCTCTCCCTTTTCCTCCGCCTCCTCCTCCCCTCTCCAATCTCCCTCTACTCATATGAAGTTGTTAGCAGCCTGCACCCTTCCTCCTGGGCCACATGAAGCTGTTAGTGGCCAGCACCGCCATAGAGTAATGCAATGTGAAGAGAATGAAATATTATGCCACACTACTGCATAATTGCCTCTTAGCCCAAGGGAGCTCTTGCGGAAAAATGAGCAATGCATTGAGCCTAATGGAGCTACCCGCTGGTGGTGGTGGAAGCAGAGGGGTGGAGTGAGGTGAGGCTGCCAGGTCCCGTATCTCGGCGTAATCCTGCATTAGGCAAACTCGCACTCTTTGATCTAGCAGTTAAAAGACTTGGTATTACGAGATCCTGGTATGATTAGGTCCTACCTCCCCCGCAGAAGAACAAATAGCTCTAGAAGAGGGTGGAAGAAGCAAAGGGAGTCTTCCAGAGGGGGTTAAACAAGAGTGGGAGTGGAGGAGGGTATTACTGGTGGGGTGGTGAGTAAATCTTGTGGGAAGAACCCTTTAATTGGAGGCACGCTGCCTTCGATAAACTGCTGCGGTGGATTGAGATTCCATGCTAGCTCCCAAGAATGAAGCCTTGCGTGTGGAGATAGGAGGCCTGATGACCTTCTTCCATTCCTCCCACTGTCTTTTTCGTTTCTTTCTTTCTTTCCTTCCATCCTTCCCTCTTTTCTTTCTGTCTCTGTCAGCTCCTGTTAAGGCATGCTTGGTAAAGTGGGTGGGGAGTGGGGACACGTCTGTCTAGGCAAATTACAGTGATTGGCATGACAGTGGGGCTGCATGTTGCAACACAGCTGCAGTCGATCTTCTGTCTTTGACCTCTACCCTCTCTTTAGGGTCAGAGGTCAGCCACCACACCCTCCCTTGATGTAACTCGTACCTCCCCCTCCCCGGATGTCAGAGTTCCTGTCCAGATGCTGCACTTCCTCTCTTGCTTTCTGCCCCTCGCCTACTTGGCCTTTACAGCCCCTAGATTCATACCCTCAAAAAGCTTGCAATATTTGATTTATTTTCCCTTTTTTACTCATGTATTTTAAAAGGTGAAGAAATGGAAACTATAAGACCGTCAATGCAGCTACAAGGAACGTGTTGTTGCTCCAAAGTTTTAAGTGCTTCAAGTATTTTGAGAAACAATTAAACTTCTAGAAAGTGTGCCGCACTCAACAGGGTTTCAAGAGTCATGTAGCGGCAGCAGCAGCACTGACCACAACCATCTGTTTAGTGCCACTAAAAAAGAAGTGTGTGTGGGGGGGGGGGGGACGACGACAGCAGAGCATACAACCGAGAACCAAACAGCTGCATTTGAGCTACAAATCATTTTTCCCTAATGAGAAAAGACATGGATACTGACTGTCATAAAAACACAACTGTAAAGCTCCAGTCAGAATGTAGGGTTCTACATGCGAGCTAAAAAGCCGAAGCAGTGAGGAGAAGCGCTAAGCTTTGAAACAAGTGACACATCCAGGCTTTGTTATTGTCTTTCTCTCTGGTTCAACTAGAACTAGAGAGAGAGATTAATCCTATGGGAGAGAGAGGAATACATTCCTTGCAATAAATCCAGGGAGGCTCCTGCACTTACTACAGGCGGAGCCCTCTGGGTATATTACCATGGCAGTGCATGGGCAGGCAGAGAGCTCTGGATTAAATCAAAAAACATTAACTGCAACCAACCTGGAAGCCGCATCCTGCTGCACATAAAGGACTGACCAAGCCATCTAGCCCTCATCATCCAGACCACTCCTGTCTGATTTGTCCTTCTTCTCCATTATTGCCAACCGGTAAAAATGATCGCATTTGCGAAGTAGCAAACAACTGCATAACAGTGCTTTTATTGCAAGGGTAAAGCTTCTAATAAGTAAAGGAAAAAGACATTTATCTGCCTCTCCGGTTGACTGCCACCCGCCCACTCCTACTGAGCCAGAGAGAATTTGCTGCTGCGAAGCGTTTGCAGGGGCATAGTGAATATCTGGATTTGATTGAGGGGATCTCCTGTGCACTAGCGAAGGATTAAATGCGATTGACTTTACAGCCCAGAAAAACAATGGCCAGAAAATACCCAGGCTTCAAGGATTTGCTCTGCCTGCTCCACCAGCTAAGTCACTCTTAAAGAAATCCTGAACCTGTATATCTTTTATCATTTGAGAGAGCTCGGTTATTAAGAAGGTGGATCTCTGCAGAGTGCATCTGAAGAGTATGACAAAATATCAATGAGGGAAATGGGTAACTGAACAGTATTTTACTATAATGTATATTCAGTGTTTTAAAACAGATGAATGACATAGCAGATGCTTTCGGATTCACACACATTACTTACTAAACTCGTGCCTTGGTGCTGAGCTGCTCATGAATGCCAACGCTAAAATGTGTTTTAGTAAACTTAGCCGTCTGTGACACTGGCCCAGCCAAGCTTGTTCCATGACAAAGACACACGCTTCAGCAGGCTACAGGGTTGATTAACAAAGCCGCTGCAGCAGGGCTCAAAGGTAGCAGTGAGACTTTTCTGCAGCTTTGATTTCATTCTGTTTGATTGCCCAGGTCTGTGAAGAGCAACCAGGGTGAATCGCACGGCAGCAGTCAGGGATTTGAGCTATATCGGGGGCCACCCACAGGTATTGTGTGTCAGTCAGAGAGCTGGCTGACAAGTGAAGGTGTTTGCTCCTTGACCCGTGGCGGCCTGCTGTTGAGTGTCATTCCGCTTAGTGAGTGGAGCTGAGAGGAGGCTCTCGCCGTCGACTGTTCCCCACAGACCTCTGGGAGAATGGCTACGATAAGCAAAGACAAAGCAACCCTGTCAGCTTTGTGCTCACATCTCGCCCCAATTTTGATTTCATTTTCGTGTCTTTTTTTTGTGCTTTTTGAAGGAACAAAAGCAGCAAAGACAAAGAGAATAAATTAGCATGTGTGCTTCTGCTGTATGTCTTTTTTACAGCCTTCAAAATTGCAACATTCCTTACTTCATTTGATATTTGGAAACAATTAGTAAAGTGTCTGCAATCAATAAGCTTTGATTTTTACAGTCATTCTCCTGTCTTTCTGTGAAGATGACAGGCTTGTCCATCTGCGAGGGTAATGTGTGTCTGTGTGCTGCTGCGTCTCCATCAGCCTCCTGCAATCAGAACCAAAGCAGCCATGCCATTTGTTCTCTCTGTCTTCTTCTTCCTCCTGGCTCTCACTGTGCCAAGCTTGTGGTGGGTACACTCTGAGGCCTCTGCCTGCCTGTCACACACATATATATACATATATTTTTGGGAAGCCTGGAAGCCAAGGTTTCATGCTTGGTCCAGAGCGGAGAGTATTTTGGGTCTTCCCGCACTATTTTTGGTTTGTGCTTTCTTAAAAATGCCTTTCTGTTTCAGCTGGAAGCCATACTTCTTGACAAATGACACATAGTGAAAGGCACTTGTAGGCAGACCCACAATGCTGGGTCGCCTTTCTGAACCAATGTTAAGAAATCTATTTAAACAGCATTTAAACAAGTCACAAAAGTTTATAAATTTGTTCATGTTCAGGATAGAAACAGAAAATCAAGTACATTAAAAAAGAGTTAAGAATTGTGCAGCCATTCACATGTAATATAGTGAAGGTATGCCTGTGTGGGTGTGTGCACTTGTGTATGAGTAAATTTGCTGTTCCCCCAGATGGCCTGAGGGAATAGAAGCTGAAGAGTGTCTTCCACAACACGCTGACATGTATATGGATTAATTCCCCTACTGGAGCAGGAGAGTAAGCCTAAAGAGACAACATACACAAAGCAGAAAACAAAAGGGAGGCGGGTGATGACGGAAGTAAGCCAGACAAAGTAACAGAGGCAGAGGGAAAGAGGGAAAGAGGAAGAGAGGGGAGCGTCAGCGGGAGACAGTGGGGATGTATGAAAAAAGAAAGACAAAGAGCGACAGTGAGTGAATAGAGAAAGGGAGGGGAAAAATGGAAAATTAGAGACAGGTGGTGATGCAAGTTTGTCACAGAGGGAGAAATAAACAAAGAGACAGCGACAGGAAGTCAAGGAGAGTGATGGAAAGAGAGAGTGGGAGACACAGACAGAAGGAGAGAGTGGCAAGAATAATAACTATGCATCAGTGAAGGGCTCTCCATATCCAGCACTTAATAAACACACAACACTTGAAAGCTCACTACTAATGAAAATAACTGTTAGGTGACTTATGAGGTGCGATATTGACAGACCACTGCTTCTATCTGCAGTAAACTTGCATTAAATTAGAAAGAGCTTTCCAAATAATTTTCATGTGGCAACACTTCAACATAGCCTTTTTGGTTCTTGATGTAATCACTGTTGCCTGTGTCTCTGGCTTTCAGTCTTCACAGCAGGAGGAAGGCCACACTAAACTTATATACACATCAACCCCCTTAAAGCTGTATGTAAGCGCATCGGTGCTTTGAGGTAAATGCTCACATCAGCAAGCTAACATACTCACAATGATAATGCTAGCATGTTGATGCTTAGCAGGTATAATGTTTACCATCTTAGTTTAGCATGTTGGCATGCTAACTATAAACCAAAGTATTGGACAAACAGACATTTTGACCTGATGATGGCGCTAGGTGAAAGGTCAGGAGATCAAAGTTGCTCTGGGGACCATGAATGTCTGTACCAAATGTCACGGCAATCCACCCAACAGATGTTTCAATAAAAGCCAAAAATGTCATAATACATCAAGTGGTTATTGAAATATTTTACAGGATAAATGAAAACTTTGACCTGCTGGTGGCGCTAGATGAAAAGTAAGGGCATCACCAAGTCATTCCAATAAATCCTTTAGGGAACTTGAATATTCCCTAGCAAATTTCATGGCAATCCATCTCATAGTTGTCAAGATATTTCATAATTGTCCACCTCATGGTGGCGCTAATGGAAAAGTCAGGGGATCACCCCCACTGACAGGCCGACATTGCCATCCCTAGAGCCATACCACTAGCATGGCTAAAACTAGAAGCTGAATTCAGCCTCAGAAACAGCATGAGGTCAAGTCCAAAACACAGATGAGCTTAAAATGGAATTGAGTTTCCTGTTATCATTGAAAGGATTGCTAATTGACAAAGTCTTGCATCCAGTAATGAGTAATTAACTGGATTTGCTGTTTAACATGGGATGATGTACCACCGTTGATGCTGCCTTGCTGTGTAACACTGGCTATGCCTCACCTATGTAAATGCCTTTCCAGGGCCACTGCATGGACAGTGGCATTGCTCTTATGTGGGGGCGCAATTGCAATTACAGCTCGTTAGGACTGAGGTGAAAGCTCATTAATAGAAGATGAATGGGGACAGCGGCTTGGAAAGGTGCCCGTCTACCTACATGAATCACAGAATAGCCCTCACAGCTAACTCGCGCAGCTCCGCAGTGTACAAACAAAAAGACGAGCAGTAGATCAGCATACTGACAAGACGCCACCAAGTACAGATGCGATTAGTCATTTGCCGTTGCAGTCGATTGCACTGCAGTAATAGAAATTCCATTTGGACAACAATCAAACACACAGAAGCTGGAATCTTTTCTCGACACGTAGTGTGGAGGACTTAATGTGAAGCTGTGACAGGCTGCTTGGCTGACGCTGTTGGATGCAGAGGCTCCCACGGGCTTGTGGGAGCCGAGCTATTTTTCTGCAGGCTGCGGTTCAGAGCTGTGCTCGCTCTGTGGCTATTGTTCCGGAGCTGAGATAAGACTGGTTGTGGATTAGAGGAGAGTGCACTCAGAGTTCAGGTTGTGTATGGTTGCTGGAAGGAGAAGACAGCATGGGACTGGGATTGGAACTGGGAAGAGGAGAGGAGATAAACAGAGGAGATGAGAAGGGAAAGGAAAGACGAGTCAGCCATGCCTAATCTGCCTGTGTGGTCGCAGAGGAGGGCGACAAGGGGGTCTGATGACACGTGGACGTGGCTATGATGAATAGTCACTTCATGCCCCCACCCCGTAGGGGGCAATAGCCCATTAATGGTGATAGGCCTCCGGCAAAGACCCACTCGAACCCCCACCACACCGCTGCCTCAACCTTCAACTAGCTCACATTCCCCCAGGGGATGTCAAGACTGCTCATCTGCTCTTCTCTGTTGGAAAGAGAATCGAATTGAGAAAGAGATGACATGTGAGAGAAAGGTCCTATTTGTGGCACAAGGGGAGCACTGTAGCAAAAGCTTTGGTATAATACAGACACGGGTCAGACAGAGGTCATGTATGTATGAACTACATTTTAGCTTTTAGGATGCCAGTGCAAGAAAGATGAGGGACAAGTGTCTTGGTTAAGGACGCTTTTTAACTTGACTGGACATTGTCAGGAGCTTCTGGTGGGAATCGAACTTGCAATCTTTCAGTACAAGCACAACATAATCCTGGCACCTGGAATCTCCAATGTCTCCAACAGCCATCTGTGAAGCTCATACTCAAACAAAGCCAACACACAGCTGTACACTTAAATAGGCGCCTTGCTGCTAGTAGGAAGAATCTCATACTTTTAAGTCTATCCACCTTTTTTCGACATTTTTTCCTTATTGTGTGATAATCCGATAATCTCTCCCTGCAGCACAACAATGCAGACAGAAGCCACAGCTGAGAAATCTGTGGGAAATTAAGTTCTATCACCTCCACGCTGAGCGGAGCTGACAGTCACTGTACTCTCCTTGGGCTGTCTCTCATTAGCGGAGATGGATGCATGCTGAAACGCTGACATATTTTACTCACAAACTGGGTTACAAACAGAGAACAGCAGAAAATCTTTTCTTGTGGCAACATTACACAACCTGAACTGTGTATGACCTCAGTTTTACTATTCGTAATACGCCAGCAAGTCTAAACTGTAGAGGTTCTTACAAATACGAACCCCATGAGCACTTAAACAATAAAGCATAATGCCACTCCTGCTATTCCTGAACTTCAAAGTCAGGGCTCATTATGAGGGATATCAAGCATAAAATGAAGATGAAACTGCAGCAAATTAGAAAAAAATAGTGTAACTAGTTCAACAGAGAACCATAAATATTCATTATGTCAAAAAAAAAAAAAAAAAAAAGTAGTTGAATCTTCAGGCTAAAAAGGGAAGCAGATAGGGAGACGCTGGAGCGCTTGGTATTGATTAGTATCCGAGAAGGCTATGCTGCTGGAACAGCACTGTGACCTGTTTACCAATCCTTCCAGTCCAGAGGACGTGCATGTCCTCTGGGAAACTTGAATTAGCAGGGCTCTGGCAATGCAAATAGTTACACAGCAGTGACCTCACTCTCTCTCATCTCATCTGTGCTGTTTTGACCTTCAGACAAGTACCGCCTCTTGGTAGGCCCTCCCCACACGACTGTACGTGGAGAGGGTAAATACAGTAAGGGTGGATTACCACGGTAAGCTGTGTTTACATGACTGTGTGTGAACTGATCCCGGTCACCCGGCGTCTGAGCGAATAAAACACAACATGACCGCAAACAGATTATGGGAAACACTAATGGTCTTTCATACACAGACAGGAGAGGTTAAACCTCAACTGGATGTTTTACAAAGGAGTTGTTGAGTCAGTGACAGAACACTGACAGATTTCTATGAGCAGCTGCCTCACATCTGAGTTAAAATGCAAAATTAGCCAACCATCATATGACAAAAGATATGTCCACTTTTGCAAAATATGGTATACAACTTTTAAAATGGTAAAAGCAACATGTGTCCTTGGCTCACAAAATGATTTAATTTCTACAGACTGGACTCTCCTTATGGAAATATAAATATATTGAATGAGTTGTATTTTGCCAAAATGAATATACAGCGTTTAGAAAATGAACTTATCATTTGAGGGCAGCAGCAATTTATAACTTAATCAGTCAGGCATTTCTCTGGTGCTGAATGATTTGTTTTTGCCGGCCATAACACAGCTAAATGCAGAATTTCATTCAGCTTCTGCCTCCATAAAAGTAGAGAAAATGCAGCCAGGCAAGTAGCTCCAACTCCATATTGTGAGACTGGATGATGTTCATTTGTTTTACATGTTTTATGACAGAATGCACACAAGACAGTACTACATGGCTCAAGGTCTGACATCCAATGCATCCAGTCCAACTATCAGATATCAGACACTGCAATTAGCCACAGCCTAATTAAAACCTGCTGTATAAGTGTCTGGCTACAGCTTGAGGCTGTATTGTTGTTTACTCCAGCTTAGCTTCCTGTGCACTTGGCAAAAAAAACAACATGAAAGCCTTACTTATGCATAATGATGAATATGATACACCTCAACCCTGTACTGCTCTGTCTAAACAACGTCTGCCCGCTTTGGTCCCTGTCTCTGTGCATCTGTACTGTACCCAGTGAGCTGCACAGGACTAAAAGTCTGTAGTGCTGGTGTGTGCGTGTTAGTGCGTCTGCTGTCTGTCCTCTTCAGCTTCCATTAGATCAGACATCAGTGAGCCTGGAGAGAAGCTTCTGGAGTCCAGTCAGACCTCTCAGCTCCGTCCAACCTGATTCACTCTGACAGGGCAGACGGACCAGTGCAGGGGGGTGCGAAAGAAATATGATCTAGCTGTAATGCCACAACTTAACAAACACAACTAAGGTAAGCAGACATAACGTGAAGGCCATTACGCACTCTGGTGCAAGATAACGTGCATATATGCATCTCCTTTTGTCTTTGCAACCAAACCACATTAATCTAAAGAAAAACAGGGCATCAGAGAGGGCTGTTACTTTACTGTCAGTGCAACGGAGAAAAGAAAAAGTTCTCATACAACCTCCCCTCATTTTCACCTGTTTCACCCACATGCCAGCCAGTTGGCACAAATATGCTAACCAAGCTCCACGCAGGTGCAGTTGAGTGCAGACCTGTCCTCATACAGTACAGACTGGAAGAACGAACACAGAGTAGCAGATGGTCATTTGCATTATGTTCTTCTGCACCATTGTGGCTCTGAGGACATGGGAGACATGCAGAGTAGGGGTTTCTGGCACAACTTTATCCTCTTCCAAGGTGCATGGAGAGGGGAAATAGTCTGAAGAGGTCATCCTGATGACCATGATGAAAGGCCATAAGCCATAAAGTTGCTCTGTCTTTATACTACAAGTGTTGCTAGAGTTTTCAGACATGGCAGCTATGGAAAACCTTGGATGAGCAGGATTTTAGCATCTTTCAGAAGCTTGTTTTATATCGCTGTCTGTCAAAACAAATCTACTTGTAACGAAACATTATTGCAAATAGAACTGTGAGCAAAAACTAGTTTCAGCATGTTATTTCCTAGGAAAACCTGCCCATGCTGATTATTATCTCTCATTTGTTCACTGGCTATAAACCTGTCATAAATATTGCAGCAGGCACGTGACAGGCATGTACTGAATTGTGTTTTTATTAAACCCTTTCTGCTGTCATTCATGTTATTTTATTACATTGTCTTACCCCTGGCATTTCATGGCTCTCATAAGCTATTTGATTGATTTGTCATACAGCATCAAAATCTAAATTCTAGATCCCTTGTTGGCATTTAAGTCAATATTTGACAACACTGCATGGGATGATGCATCATGTTTTTTACAAGGGATGCGTTTCTGAAATTTCATTAGCTTTTCACATGGCTCACTGTTAATCAAGCAGCTTTAAAATTCATGGGGAGAGCTTACATATCAATACTGCTGAGCACCTGCCCCTGGGGAGTAAACAAGACAAAACACAACAGCAAGCAAAAAGAAGGGATGTCAGGTCGCTTGAAAAGACAGGCATACTTTTATCCACCACTGTGAATTTATGTTGTTTGGCCAACTGAGGCTGATTTGCTAGTAAACTACTAAACAGTGATGTGTACTTTACTTACGGTGACGTAAAACCAAGACAATAAAATACAAAACACAAATCGTGCCAGCAAGTGTTTTGTGTGCATCATGACAGCATGTAACAAAGCTCAAACATCAGTTCAGTCTCACTCCAAATGAACTTCCAAACTCAAAATCTTCTTCAAATTTGCTTTACTCACACTCTACAAAGAGCTGTCCCATAAAGGCGAGCTCATTTTCCTTAATGAGTCAAACACACAACAAAAACTCCAGAAGACTGAACAATGAATGCAAATCGACCCCACGGGTGCACTGTGGAAAATGAGCTCTTGTAAACAAAACTGATTACCCACGAAAAAACAAGCTGCAATGTAAACCTTGACTAAGCTAGTTCTATTACTGGCTAATGAGCAAATCCTTTAACACCTCCTGCTGTACTGCCATTCTCACATATTACGTACAGTAGTTTTATACCGCGGGAATGGGGCTGGTTTAGAGGCTGCTGATTGATGGTGTGTGGGAATTAGTGTTAAAGATTTTTGGCTTATTCCTCAGTGACCTCAGGTTAAAGTACTTCTATGCCAATATAAGCTCGTAATGGAAAAGCCATTTTCATTAGCATATTAATTTTGAAGGCCGGATCTCTGTGATTGCTTCTGGAAATATGATATATCTGCAGCAGAAGACTGATATCTGTCTTGTTAACACTAGCAATACTCATCAGTGTCTTATATCAATAAATTAATATTCATACGATTGTGTTGGGCAAAGTGGGCTTGCACTAATAATAATTATATGCCACAGGAATCAAAAAAAAAAGACTTAATCAGATAAGATCAAGGAAAGACAAGCACAGCTGCCTTCATTAGCGCTCATAGCTAAACAAGGATTCCACAGTAATAATACTATGTCAGTGTCTGCTGTGCAAAGCCGCATACCTGAGTTTTATGACGCCTCTCTGTTGGCTGGGCCCCAGACATGTGGCTGCAGCATGCCACATGGGCTTCTCCACCAACCTCGCCAGCAGCAACAGCAGCACCACTAGTCGCTCGGGAACCTCTGCCAAACATCCGTCAACATGCCACTGACTTTTATAGCCCAAGTCCCAAAAAACACCACTAATGAAACTATGGCTTTGAGAGGGATCTCTGCCAGCACAGTGTTTTGGGAAAGGCAGTGTCACTATTCCAGAACAGTTATTAACATCTGACTGGAATTGGACTTGGAAGTTGCATGGCAATGTCCCATAGAGTATCTTCGTACCCTGCAGTTAAAAGTCAATGGCAATCCCGTAAAAACACTCATGCCAATAAAAGTAGATGATGCTGAGTGAGTAATCTTTGCCTCATCCCCTTCCCGGGTCCAATAACAAGCTACTGCCATTGTGGAAAAAAATCACAGCAGAAGGTTGATAAGAGTGCCAAGCTACAGATCACACCACTGACATAGCAGTAGAAGTTTATGTGACAATACAAGTAAAGAGAACTGCTTGCCTAACTGTGTCATTAACTCATGGCCCTGCAGTTGCAAAGTGAGGAAAACGTATGTATGTGTTAGGAAATCTGTTCTTTGATGACTTTAAGAACAAAACCAGAAAGAAAAGGTTAGTAATGTGATCGAAACACAGGCAATCCTAACTTAACAGACACACAATTAACCTTTTTTTTTTATTATAGTTGAAAGTAGGTGAGGGAGCTAGCGCAGGCGGTGAACATGCAGTACTGATGTGCCCAACTAGGTTTCATTCTCCCACTGCATCCGCTGTTTCCCTCAGGAGTGTAATCATCCTCCACGCGGTCTGGCCGCCTCCTTCAACCCCAGCAGGAATGCCTTCTTCATTGCCAAAATCCCTTTCACAAAATGTGGATGCAAGCAAAACACAAAGGGCCCGACCGTTGAACAGAATGAAGCTCATTCTGTCACTAGGGCAGGGAGCGTGTTATCACGTGGTTATGAGCAGCTGCCTAGCGTGTTTCGTAAAGGAATGCCAATGTTGATTTAAGCCATCTCCCTCTACACGTCATACTATTTGGAAGGAATACAACACCGCCCATTTTCTACCATAATTATTCACACACTCAAACATACGCGCGCACACAAAGAGACACATACATACTTAAAAACTCCACCTTGTAGAGTAAAACTATCCATTACTGAGGTCTAAAATACCACGCGTCAGGGCCTCACATATCTGCTGTAAGCCTGGTATTCAGCCGGTGAGAGAACCAGCAAATGGAAGGCTTCTGGTTTCCCCCTCTCCTCCAGCTGTGTGGGCGACTACACTCATACAAATCTCTGTTATAGAAAGGTCAGCTGGCTTACACACAAATATGAGGCCAGTAGTTACATGAACACATTTGAGGGCACAGATGACTGGCACAAATGCACATACAAGGTGCATACCAAGGGCTCACAACCATGCGCACGCCTATGAACGTACGTCATGCCGCCTAAATAATACACCCTCCCCCTCCTCCTTAAAGTGTGCCAAGAGTGGGTTGACAAGACCCATCCCGCTCAGAGCTGCTAACACATTCTTGCACCTGCTGCCTCCCACCCGACTGCTGCTCATCCGCTCTCTTCAGGGAGCACACACACTGGATTCCACCCTGGTGAGGTGGCTGAATGTCGAACAGTCATAATCTCTCTGCTACGCGCAGTTGTGCTGTTAACCTCTGACAAGTGTAATTCTAACTTGGGTTCTCTGTTTTCTCCAATGAATGAAACATATTTTTGCTGAGAAGGAGTCTCTAAGGGACTGACAGGAAATTAGGCAGATGAAGAAATGTTAGCGGGGGGAGGAAGCCATCTCTGCCAACTCCGGTAGAGTGTAAAAAAACTTTTGATTTATGCTGAGCGGGAGTTTGGAGTCTATACTGTGTGTCTGTATGGCTATATATGTCTGTGTGTGTGTGAACTTGACACGGACACAGGCAGAGAGACAAACTGACAAACATGAAGGCAGAATGTTTCAGCAGTATACGAGACGGCCTACTAAACATATGGACAGAGTCTCCAGTCCTGTGGGCATGGAGATGAAAGACTGAGAAGTCTGACTTCTTGCACTTCCTGCTGAGACATAGGAAGCTACCAGAATCCTGTCAGGAACAGGAGGGGCCTATTTCTTCTGGCTCAGATTCTCCAGAACTTGTCAGTCTTTCCTTCACACACTAGAGCCAAAGGAAAAACAAAAAAAACTTCACGGAGTGACATTATTGCCTGTTTCTGTGTGTACACAGTGTGATCATACCAGAAGAAAACAGCATGATTCATCACTTGTTACGCTTGTTTGCTGAGAGGCTGTTCTCTGGTAATTCTTCTAAATCACAGCGAGATAGACAAGAATAATGCCGTAAGCGCCTTATCGCCATGCTCTCGATGTACTGACATTTTCTACTGCTGTTGTGTAAATTCTTGTGGACACACTGTGGAGGATGTGGCACCAGCAAACTCATTCTCCGCCGGCTAAATGATGGCTGACCTTTCCACTGGCAGTCTGAGAAACAGGGAGCCCAGCTCACGAGCGAGCCCTGATAGGACACAAGGAGTGGAGTGGCAGATGCAGCTGAAAAATATTGACGACTCCAAGAACTCATGAATAAAAACATGGATGGATGAAATAGATGATGCGGTTGTTGTGGATGAGGGGGATTATTCCATCATGACGGTTTTGTTCCCTTGAAACTGTTACATTTGAATGGCTGTCTGCTTGCATTAGCAGGCTTCATTAATAACATTCATTAGCCATTCAGGGTCTATTTGAACAGAGCCATGAGCCGAGAATCTTCAGCTCCCCCTGCTCCAGTCCTGATACACTTACATGGACCGTGTAATGCCAGGACAATTCAATTAGGAAAGAGGCATTTGATCACTATTAAGACTTAAGACTCGCGTCCTAAAAAGCATAATTTATCACCATCAAGGTCTATTGTATGACAATGTTAGATTAAGTGTCCTGAACATTTTCTGGAAGGTGACACATGGCTTCCTAGAACTGTTAGGGGTAAACGAGATTAGCCTTGTATGTGTCTCTCCTAAAAATGGAGCATAGCAGAACTAATTGCACTGACTAGCCTGTTTTTATTGTTTTTCCTACAATAGATTCTGGTTGAACATGGGCCATTTGTTGGCCTTCTCATCATAATTGCACTTCTTGCAACAGAGGGAGATGAAATCAATCAAAATAAGCCCATCTGCAGACTTCACTTTAAATCATCTTCGATTCAAGGCCATCGAATCCACCTAAACAAAGAAGGAGGACTGTGTTGAAACAAAACCCCTCCAAGATCTGTTTGTTCTGACTGGGAGACTTTGCCAAGTGGGGGAGGAATGAGTAAGAGTTGACAGTGAAAAATAGGAAAGAAACGGAGGGAAGAAGAGGATGCCAGGAAGTGAGAAAGGGCAGTGTGTGAGCAGCCCTTGGTGCCAGCTGACCCACTGTTGGCAGGTCTGGCTGCTGGGCCCTCTGCTGCTCTCAACAGTGCTCAGACACAGAGGGGAATCCTAGTTGATTTGTCCGCTTGTCTGGATAATCCACCATCTGCCACATTGCGAAAGCCCCCAGGCCCATCCACAAGCCTTCATGTTGGACCCAAATGCTAAACATATGGGGGCACGCAAAAATAGAGTCCAAGTTCCTCTGAGGGCAGAACAATTGCAAAACAAGACTCAATCAGGAAGCGATGGTTAGAAGGAATATGAATCTCCATCTTTACTGTACAAACAGAGGATGCCTTTGGGCATTTTTGGTTATTCCTGTAACATTTTAGGTGTTATAGATGGTAAATTTAGAATTAGAATTAGGGTTGCACAATATAGTGGAAATTTCAGCAGTATCCATGTATTTTGTAATAACTGAAAGGAGCAGATTGCCTTGTTTTTATATTTACAAAAACCTTGTTTTCACTTAAGGCAACAGTGTGATAGCATTTTACAGGGATGCTTCCAAGGATCCACCTGCTGCAGAAAAGTGGTGCTTGGAAATATTATGCCTCCACAAATGTTAGTGTTTTCTACATTTGACTTGAAGTAATAAAGCATTGCAGTAAAGTGCAATAAGCTGAGCACTAAGCAGAGTTTATTAGACGTCTCAATCTGCACCAAACATCACAGTTACTGGTGGAAAACAGACAGATAACTGAAAAATTCAGTTGTCTGCAAAAATATCAATACTGTGTTTCCTATAAGGAAAAATTAACTATGAGATCCACTGGTGTTGTCTTGTGCACAGTTTCAACCAAATTTGCACTTTGTCCAACCATGGACAATCAAAACACAGACTGCCTCTTCACTGCACTCCCTTGGATCAAAGACTACCCTGATCCTCTGATGTTGTAAAACAGCCCTGTGCTTTGCTTTCTCTGCTGAGAAATAGAGCGCACTTGAGAATGAATGAATCATATTCAAATACAGATTGTAAAATAAGTCTGCACCACCCACATGAGCACAACAGAAATGATATTTGCAGAAGTGAAAGAAGCATAGAAGGATAGCAAATGATAATCAAATGTCAAGGAAAACCCATCTCAGACGGGTTTGCAATCCTGTCAAGAATTATTACTTTCAATTTCCTGGTTGTTTATAGGGACAGGAAACTGAGACACATGTGAAGCTTTATCTTTTACATGAACGGGTCTCAAATGACCTTTAGGAAATAGGAAAATTACTTTCCAGGTCCTTTCAGGGTGAGAGCAGGATCAGGGCAAATACTGGATAATCGGGATGGTGATATTCCAAGCAATTGTTGGATGCCAGAAGTGGCAACAAATATAAAACAGAGGTTGAAAAAATAAATAAATATGCCAATCTACATATTGTGGCTGAGTCTATATGTGCTGTTAATACTGCGGGAGCTCCTTAGTTTGTGTTTTAGTTGATCAAAATACTGTCAAGTGTATCATTAAAAGATTATCTGACAAAAAAAAAAAAGAATCTTACTATGAAAAAGGAAAGAAACTGAACATAACCTGTTATAACTGATTTATGATTTCACGCTTTAACAATCCTCACCCTAATACAGCTCAGTTATTGTACCTCAGAACAGCAAAGAAAAATGAACAGGTGAAATGACAGGAGAGGAATGGACCAACGAGTGAGACTTGGCAGAGAGAACTTCACAGAATTTCTTTTTTGTACGTATAAGATTGCACTTCAAACTATTCTTCTGTTGTATTGCCTTTGACAACAGTGTATTGCGGCACCGACACACGGTGCTTTGAAGTGCCGTGAAATGACACCAAGAGTACTTTCATAAGAGGATATATTGAGTCACTGGCCAATGGTGTGACTGGGCCTGGAGATGATTACTGAGGCTGGGAGGTGAATAATTTGGGTGAAGGGGTTCTGCTTTTTGGTCCTTAGCCTGGCTGTGTGGCTGAGCACTACAAAGGTGTGCCGATATTTTAATCTAACCGACTGTGATTTATGGTCACTTAAAACAAATGACTATCATGATAATCAAAGATGGGGTTTTCCCTTGAGTCATCAACACCTGCTGGTCTTACACTAACATTATTCCCTGGAGGACGCATCACTGTGTATCTGTTTAATCATTTGGTATTTTACGATGGCTCTCTAGCACTAGTTAGACAATCAAACAAATAGCCTATTGCACAGAGCGCTCAGAAAATGGACATCAAGTAGAATGTCTTTCTGAGTGGAACAACAGAGGTATGTTTTGTGCTCTGGAGATTTTCTGTAACAACTCCACCATATTTGTGAAAAGAAGGTCAAATGTACTACTCGCTACTTTTCCACAGAATCATTGTATTATCACAGAATCTGAAAAGTAAAATGGTAAATGCATACCCGATACCCAATTTGCCAACTCACTAATTCACACACACACACACACACACACACACACACACACACACACACACACACACACACACACACCAAAGACGGCAAGCTACCGAGCAAGGTGCATGGTCACAACTGTGGTTTATTTCCGCCACTACAACCTTCCTTGTGGCTCATCCCATCTGTGCTGTGTTTACGCCTCCTTTTCAGAGGTGGAGAATTTTCCCGGCAAAACCGGCAGTCGCAAATAGCGTGACCTCAGTAAATCCAGCGCAATACATAATCATCCTTTGTTAACATGTCTCCTCCTATTTTTTGCGTGATACTCCTGTGAATGCATATGCAATGAGGAGAGAGGCGCACCTTTCAAACACTCACACGAATGACACGCAACTCCAGCCTGGTGCGTCTGCTTGATAAATACAGCACGTGTGTTTGGGGTAGAATGCGTCACAAAAACAGGCGCAAAAGCCTTAGTAAATCTGGCCCACAGTCTTTTTCCTTTTTATCTGAAGTATTCCTTTAATGTTAGGGCAAAGGTTATGGGTTGGTATGTTGTTCTGATAGGTAAGGGGATAGAGTCTGAATCTTGCCTTAAGGCAGACTCCCCATAGACTGTGCTCATACAGAGATGCATTGCTTATGAAAAACCCCATGTATTTCAAAGAAAGGATGGTACTCTGAGCACTGAAGCACTGCGATGTGGCTGTAAGAATGTGAGATTGAAAATGCTGAAAACAGTTCAACTTTTGCTGTCACACTGCACCCGATGACAAAATGACAGGGGTCTGGGAAAAACTAGCTTATCTGCAGCTATTTTTCCCTGCGGCCTTTTGCACATCATCCATCTGTACCCCCTCTTGTGACACACCTAGCATCTTCGGTGCTTGTTTCAGTGCTTTTGTCTCAGCTGGGCCATAAGTATACAAGTGAAAGGACACGTGTATATCTGTGTGTGTGTGTGTGTGTGTGTGTGTGTGTGTGTGTGTGTGTGTGTCAGAGAGGATGATCCACACCGGTTGCCTAAATATGTAATTTGACAAACACGTTTTCAGTGTCATCTGAATGACTGTTGTTTTTTGAAGAGTGGGACTTGTTCATTTTCTCAACACTTACCGGTGCAACTTGAGCATCTGCATGCTCTCCCAGAATGCTGAATGAGTGCAAATTGCTGTAATGAAGCTTTTTCATTATGGGGATGAGCAGTGCTGAATAAACAGGAACAACAAGGCAGAGTGCTTCATTGAGCCATCTGTGGTCCAAGTACTTTGGCAAGGAGTGCTGCTGTGTTTACAACACTGATGGCTGGCAGGAGGACAGAGATGACTTCTAGCTAAGTGGAACAACAGTCATCTCCAACTTCCAGTGATCTACAAACAAAACTAATGCACAGCAGGGGAGTCTGATGAAAGCTGGAAAGAGGGACTCCATGCCATGGGTCATTAAGAATCAGCTAAAGTGTTGTTGGTGTCATCTTTATGTCACTGATTTTTTAAAGCATCAACATTAATATGCACTTACTCTAACAAAAAACATCAGGAAATCGACTTAAAGATTTACAGAATTAGCACCTCACCAATACCTTACCCATCAAATCTCCATATGACACAAATGATAAAATTATGAATTATTACAAACACAGAGAGAGACCGTACAGATACGCTATAGATATGGATAAGAAAAGACAAAGACCAGAGGTAGAAGCTACTTTCCAGCTGATGTCCTTTCATAATAAAACATAAAATATATATACAGTATATATTTTCTTCACTCCCCTCATGCTGAGAAGTTTGGAATGACAAGATACAAGGTAATGCTAAAGAGCACAGTGAAAAAGCCCACTTCTGCTGACTTCAGGGAGTATACAGGAAGCAGAAAATAGGCCAGGAGCAATTTCAGCATGTTTTACAGACAGCCAGGAGAAATAAACTGAATGAGAGCGAGAGAGAGAGAGAGAGAGGTTAAGAAAGAAAGCATTAGAACAGTTCTAATCCACTGGCTGTGAATGCAGTTATGACCACATGGGTGTCACCAATATGCATTTCAGGGCATTTGTATTAACTGTTGCAGCAATGTTAAAGACCTTTCTTTGAATTCAAAAGACTTAATGTGACCTTGGATGTGAAAAAGAAAATGGTCAGGCATTTTCATTCTCAGACTGAGTGCTTGAAGGAGAAAGATACAAAGAAACTATGGACAAATAAAAACATGCCTAAGGCAGGCCAGTTCTCCCCTGTTTATTATAAGACTTTAGACTAGAAATTCACAGTGTGGCATTGGGGAAAAGGAGGGTATGGAGAACTACTCTCTTACAAAATAGAGAATAGAAAATATAGTTTTTTGAAATGAAAACTACAGAAGCTGTAGTTCGACTGTGCAGAGTCTACTTAATACTGAGTAGACTGCATGCTACACATAAATATTGAATTTTAAACATCGAGGTCATTTTTTTTAACATGCATATAAAAATGCAATTATAAAAAGACTTTTTCCGAGGCTTTCACTGTTCTACAGCCATGTTCATACAGCAAAAAGTGTTCATGTTTGCAGCGGTCAAACCTGTGACCTTCTGCTTGAAAGGTGGCCACCCTAATTACCACCTTACTCTGCTGTAACACAGACTGTATAAATGAGCTATCCTAATTTTCATTCATAAGTCATGCTCCACGGATGGGTACATGCTAAAGACGAAGACATCTCCATCGCATAAATCGCTATTCTCACTAATGCGTCAGTCTGGATCAGCTCATTTTCATGCCAGAGTCACATTCTGCAGACATGTCATAATTACTTGTCTCCTGACATTCATTAAGTAACATGCTGATTTCCCTCCTTCTCTCAATTGGGCTTAATTGACCGCTTTTAAAAGCTAAGCCAGTTCTTCCATTAGAACAAAGGCCAGACAGCTAAATGTGTCAGAGAATGAAAAAGGGGTGTGTAGGCCTATGTGTGCGTATATGTGTGTGTGTGTGTGTGCGTCTGTGTGCGTGCGTGCATGTGTGTGTGTGTGTGTGTGTGTGTGTGTGTGTGCACGCCCCTGCACATTCCCAGCACTGTTGATTGCAGTAATGGTCTGGGGCAGCTGGTCTCAGTTTTGCTGTCATCCCTGTCACAGTGATACTTAGACAGTCTTGATAGTCAGCCAAACAGCGGCGCGTTGCTCACCACTCAGCCCTGCGTCTTATCCTCCTGTTGCACTGCTAATGAACATCATCGCTGAATGAGCTGCACGTCATGGGAGTTCATCAATAATCCTGAATTATGCAGGATCTGGAAGTTTCATTAAAATCTTTAAAACCTTCAATGAAACTGCACACAAAACTCCAGCTATCAGTAAAAGTGCATCTAATTTCATACCCCTCAATATGAGAATGACTCTGATGACATAGTCACTTCATTGGGATTATGTTTTTCAAAAAAATGTACAGAATGCATCTGAGCTAATAGTTGCAAATATCCTAGGGGCTCAGAGGAAAGCAGAGCACCTGCGGAGTATGCTGCTTCTACGAGAGTTTGTTACTCTACTTTGCACTTGCAACATGCGGTTTCTCACGCCATGACAAGCGAAATAAAACAAACATTAAATATTCCTCTTAACAGCCTCCTCATGGAAGGCACCAGATGGGTTTAATCCACAACGCATCCATCTCATGTTGGAACAGTTATCAGATTAACAGAATCAGCAGTAACCGAGCTTGTCCGATCTCTCATTTTCCTGCCATTTAAACACAGCTTACCATCAGATTGCTGACCGTGTGCCATGTCTCAATTATACCTGTTCTCACCCAGATGATGTTAATGCCCTTAATTCTTTATAATGGCATTAGATGTCACACCCAATCACCCCATCACACATGAACTCAAGTTCAAGAAAGCAGAACAATCTCATTACGGCTTCTTCCATTTGTTCAGCATTGTATTCTCCGTAGTGCTAGAACATTCAAATATCTTTGCACAGTTGTAAAATTGAGGACATTTTAATTAAATGTGGTTTAACTGAACAGGTGTGTGCTGTTAGAATCTAGAGTGACAGTCAGGGCTTCAGAGTCTGTCAGTTGGCATAATTGCAGTATAACTGTCCCGGACATGGTGCCGGCAGGAGGTGGACAAAGGAGGTGGAGAGAACGGTCGGTAATTGAAAGGTAGCTGGTTGGAGCAACAGGAGGGTGTGTTCCTGCTGTGAGCTTGTAAGTAGAGGGTGCAACAAGGAGAGACATTGAATGTGGAAGGACCAATTGACCGTTTCATAAACAGCGACTGTCCAATCATTGCTTAGCAACCATAACTAGGTATGGCAGGCTCTTCAAGCTTTGGATTTCTCCACGTTAAAGTGGTGTGCATGGGGCAAAAACACAATAGCAAAAATGTAAGAAATACATTAAATGGTGCGTTTATCTGCTTAAGCATGAGCCGCAAACATTAGCATGTCTGGCTAACTAGCTCACTACTTACTGTAGTAACGCTAATTTAGTGTTATTTACAAGGCTAAGAAGCACATCATTTGTTAACATTACATTATTTTGTGGGATAACAGATTATGTTAGAAAATGCCCCGTTCAAAAGTGGAACAGTCACTGTGTGGTATTCACAGACTGCGTGGGAGCCAGTCCTGGCTAGGTTATAATGTTAGCTGCTCTGTACTGTTTTTCATTGAAAGTTGACACTCCAGCAACTCCAGCTAAACCTGTTATCCAAGAAGGTGTAACACTTCCCAAACTCATTGGTTAGTCCTCATACTCAAAGCCTTTTCTTTTGGAAAAGTGAAAATACAAACAATAAAGCATAAATCCAATCCTTGTCCAAGTATGTTTTTCTTCTACATGAATGATCAAACCATTTTCAACCAACTCGCGGAGTTAGTGTTAATTAGCAAAATCGACTGCTGGCTAGAAATTAGAACCCTTTGTAGAGTTTGTAGAGTGGCAAGGAAGTTATCCAGATGTTCACAAATACTGATCTCTACTGATTTGAATATGTCTCTGGCTTATCGTGTTTATATTAAATTTGGGGTAAACAAGTAAAAAAGTCAGTGTAGGTCTGCAGGCTGATCTTCATCCCACATAACTTCAAAACTGTTTCCTTATCATATTACCCAACCAGGCAGAATGACAGTGTCCTGTGGTCTATGTGTTTATTTTACAAGCACTTGAGCAATGCAGAACTAGTATAGACAAACTTTGCAAGATAGTGTGGCACTGCTCCATGCCCAGTTCCCCTGACTATGAAATTCAATATTAGGAATAGAGGCGTTCCTGCACTTCCACAGAAGACCGATAAAGATTTCTCCTGTAGTGTAACAGAGCGACAGAATTTCACAGGTTCTCAAATCCAGGACCTCTGACAGAGTGCAGTCAGATGTCAAATCCTAAATGCTTTCATATGGCTCCTAACTGTGAAGTCTGATTCATGGGATACAAAGATCTTTTACTCAGGAAATGACAGGTTTTACTTCATCATTAGTGATATGAAACCAACAGGATAGCCTAGTTGTTTACCCTTACCTGGGAGGTCACAGTCTTCATCTTTACAACTGATGTGTTTCTGCTAACACATTACACATTACAAACTGCACCTGATAACAGCGTTTAGAGTATTAGTTTAAATGCAATTACATTATCTCAACCTGCCCTTACTGGGGTGGTTGCATTACATTGTTTTGTTGAAATGAGTACACAACATTCTGACAAGTTTACTTTCAACTGGGCAGAGGCTCAGATGAGGCTGGGGCCCGTTGTTTACTGGCTGCTGTGTTTCTATGAAATGATTTTACTTGAGTAATAGGAATAAATTAGTTCTGTCATTGTCAAGCTGCATATAGTGCAGTGCAGAGTTAGGGGAATAATTACCATGAGAAAACACACACCACCTCTGTGCTTTATTTAGAACATCTGCAGTGCTTATTCCTTATTAATATGACTGCTACATCGATGTCCACGTGGGAGCATCACAGTCCTAACCGCGTTTATCAAGCACAGGGATCAGCAGGCTGCTTCCCTACAACGGGGACAATCCGATGTTGAAATGTAAGGTCAGGTCAGGGCCGTGCAGGACTCTATGAATATAAATCGGCTATGAAGGAGAGCTGCCAATCCAGAAGCACAGATTTGGCTGCTAAGCCAGATGGGAGAGGGATGCACCAACTCGATGTGTCAGAACAGTCTAATAATAGCATAACAGTACTAATCCCTGCACTACTGACCTCTGGTTTAAGGTCATCAGAGGTGGACAGAAATCAACACAGAAGACCCATTTTCACAGTAATTCAAACTTTTTCCCATTTTCTAAATACAATATGGCCAGTACATTGTACTGGAAAATAACTAATCTCTGTGGGACTGGATCCTCTACAGCAGGGGTGTCAAACTTACGGCCCGCGGGCCAGAACCGGCCCGCCAGAGGGTCCAGTCCGGCCCACTGGATGAGTTTTTGCAAAGTGTGAAAACAGCAGAGAAGTCATTCGTTCCCATTAAGCCCTAATAAGAGCAGCAGGCTCAAAGCCCTGAAGGACCTGAGGGACACTGAACGAGGCCCAACAGGTCCAGCAAAGGCTGCTGTTAAACTGATGCACATGATGACTGTTGAGATCGCACGTCTCATCATCTGCTGTGTGCGTGCGTTGTTAATTCATTGTGACCATCTTCAGAATGTGCTTCTTCACATAGAAGAAAAGGGAAGAATCTGCAGGTGTTTTACTGGTCCGGCCCACTTGAGACGAAACTGGGCCGCATGTGGCCCGTGAACTAAAATGAGTTTGACACCCCTGCTCTACAGTGTATTGCACACTGTTATCAACAATATGTTTTGACCATTTGCCTGTCCATGTTATTATACAATATTGCTCATTAAAATTGCCTCTATGTCATCCACTTGAGTTACATTTACCAAACTGGAATAACAAGAGCAAAACACAATGTGCCAATGTGCTGTAACATTTTTAGCAATCCATGGCAGTGAATTACAGGAATTCTGTATTTTTGTCAGCCTAGTACCAGTGCTTCCATTACCTCAAGTACAAATTAAGCCTCAACTGCAGGCCATTGTTTTGGCTCTGCACATAAAAATACACCTGCACATGTCTGTGATGTTCACCATGATGTGACATAATGAATACGATGGTTCAAGAGGAGACTGAGTCATAAAAACCAGACCCATGTGTGGATGGTTTAAAAAGAGATGTTAAAAAAGAATGTTAAATTAGAATTTTTACATATTAAAACATGGATATTTGTTTGTGAATTAACTTCTAACAATGCATATTTTACAGTCTTTTGGTGGAATAACATTTTTATGTATTTATAAAACGTGTATTTCTCCATGTTGCCTGATATTTTGCAACAAATCCAGTAATATTCACAGAAACTTCAGTTTTTCTGGGTGAAAGAACCACATTAGAAAAGTTTGGTTTACATCTTCCAGACAGTGAGTGATATGAACATAAGAGCAAGATTCAGTTAACCTATGAAATGCACATGGCAGCGTAGCTTAGTGGAGTAAGTAATAATAGGAACAGTAACTAGTACGAAATGTATGTGTAAGCAAATGCATTTTTTTTATTCATTCTATTCATTTTGGTTCATTATAAAATGTTTTAAAAGGACTCTAACAGCATACAGGGAAAGACAAACAATGTCAAAATGGCAAACTACCTGACAGTGATCTACAGAGTGATTGATATCTTGCTATATAACATTCTTTCTGTGTTTTTCTTCAAGTAGGAATGCCTATATGAAAAACAGATTGAGTGGCCCAACAATTACAGGAATGCTACTGCAACCACATCATTGTGGCTGTGTCTGCGGATTAACAAACATCCAACTGTTGACTATTTAAAGTATTATAATGTAAAGCGTGTGTACCTGCATCACAAAGCAAATATTGGCTTAATTTAGAAAACCTCAAGCTGTTTTCTTCGCTCTCCTATGTCAGGTGTGTTGCTTGGGCAATAAACAGTTTTTAATTGCCATTCAGTTAGAGTTACGTTTTTGTTTTGTAAATTTTTTTTTTCAATTCTGACAGTAGACCTACAATAAGAACAGTAACAATAGCTCTCTACTGGCTACACTGTCGCTTACCTAAAACTGTTTCAAGGAAAAAGCAGAGGGTCACATTCATCAACAAGATAACATGGTTTTTTTATATGAAGACATCTGACAGGTCACTTTCAGCCATCTGGCAATTTATTTAATGTAGATGTGTATGATGCTGACTCAGGCGCAGGTGCATCCACTCAAGTTAATGGGTTCCTACGCAGCAACAATCAACACTAACAAAATGTTTCTACAGCAAAAAAAATCCACACTACATGCAAGACAACCATGTAAAAATGCTTAATGTGTGGCCTACATAGAGACATAATTTATATCAGTATCATTATTATCATTTTTATTACAAATTGTCTTTGATTAACCTTTTTCTTCAAAACAAACACGACACTTTAATTTCATAGCGGACTTTGCACACATCAGGTGAAAAACCATTCATACCATTCACCTGACTACCTGAAATATGCCACCATTTTCTTCATTTAATTCATTGAAATATATGACTTTTAATCTGCTGTTTTAAATCTAGATACCTTCTATTTTCAAAGAGCTTTTCTCACATCCTCTCCCTGATTAACACATCTTATCAGGCCTATAGCAGCAGAAGTGGGAGGGATACTTGCACAGCTCTTGTTCAGAGACTGACTTTGCCAAACAGACTCTCTGCCCCACATCCGAAGGGCCAGTCTGAACTTCAGAACACGCCTGAAGCCTGTTCTGAAGCGTGGACAAATCAGTCTTCAGGCCCATATATTCAGTAAAGTGAATACATAACTGTAACACCAGCAGCACTAGAGTCTGACTTATAGTTTATATGAGATTGTGGCTTTAAGACAGCAGAACATCTATTGTCTGTCAAATAGGGTGCAATTTCTTAAGTAAAGACAAAGATAATTTTATAAATAAGGAATAAAGGCCTCCAGATACCCGTTTCACATCTCAACTCTCCTAGTGCACTGGCAGCATTTCAGCAAGGCAAGCAATCAGATCCTGCACTTTGCAACCCCAACTCTCTGATTCAACACTTTCCAGGGCCCACCTCAGCTCGCTAAGGCTATTTTAATTATGCATCAACTACTTATCAAAGGCAATTAATAGGCAGAGCAGCCTTTTGACTCTTAACCTTGTAAGGCCTTCAGTTCTGTTAAATAAATTATCAGTCAAAGGGATCTTGTGTTTGCATAGCGTCGTTTGTAGATTGAAAGGTCTGCCGTGTGGATAGCAGTGCACACTTATTGTTTTAGACTTACTCGGGTCTCCTGGGTGATTCTGCAAGATTTAGTACACCTGCAGTCTTGGCAATACCTCACTTCATAGAAAACACTGATAACCATCAGCTGATCCAGTCCAGTCAACGGACAACCAATCCCATTGGTAAACATCGTCAGTATGCGGACAGAGGTGGAGGATGAGGATCAGGGCATCAGGGCTCAACAAAGGGAGCATGATTTAAGCACAAGAAGCCCAGACAAACAGGTTGGTATTCTCAGAGGAAAAACAGCTGGAGAAACTTGGACATGCTTACTAGTTTAGTGAACGAATCTTATTCAGGGATTAAAATCAACCAAAACTATTAAAGATGGAGTTTCTCTAAAGCTAATAAAGGAACAAGCATAAGTGTAGTTTAAAACATTGTACAACATCAGCACCTGCCATCTTCAATTCCACTTTGAACAGGGACAAACAAAAAAAGCTCACATTCACCGGCAGATACCCATCTATCACTGTAAGACTTTCTAAAAGTGTACATAAACTCGATAAACAAACACATAATTCACAGCCTACATCCCACAAGGTTTCCTGAAATATTATTTTATTACAAAAAAATAATGGTTCGGTACCTCCTTTATATTATTCTGTACACAAGAGACCAACTGTTTTGCTGCACTTTATTGCAGAAACCACCTACCTTTTCTCTGGACAGTTAGACTCAACTAAGAAGAAAAAAAGAATCCAGGATCATTATAGGTAGTGCAGAGACAGGCGGGATGTCAGACTCCCTCTCTTTCATTTTGTTTTAAGAACATGACCTATTTCTTTCACCAACTCCCCTGTACATTTCGTCTTCTTTCCCCTGGTACATTTCCGTGCTTTCACAGAACAGGGGCATGAAAACGAATGGGAGTTTTCATTCCGGATCTCCTTTTCAATTAAAACCCTTTGCTTGCCAGGAGGAAAAGCAGTCCAGCTCTTATGCAATCCTCCTCCAAACACTGAGGCTAAGTGGCAGGGGGAAGAGAGAGACAGAGAGTGAAAAGAGGGAAGAGAGACAGGGAGGAATGAAAGCAGTGCAGGAGGGGCGATCCTCACAAGTGTCTGGCACCATCTGACCCAGTGAGTGGCTTTCCTTTGTCAGGATATGGAGAGTGTGGGTGGGAGGGAAGCAGGGTGCTTCCGTCTCCATTCACACGCTTACTTCACAGACGTGGCCACTCTGTCGCCACACGCCTCCACACAGCTCTGGTAATCCTGCCAGGCAGCAGGTAATAACACAATCAGTCCACCTAACGTCACGGGCCCCTGCCTCTGATAGGTCCCCAACAGATCCATTACAGAAGTTGCTGTTTCTACCGAGGATGCTGTGGAGCTGGAGGAGATGGGGAAAAAAAGGGGGGCCTGGCTGGAACTGCAGAGAAACTTTGATAAATATAGGGGGTGACTCCCCAGGGAGCAGGAGAGAGGCTAGAATGAGAAATGGAGAACAAAGGCAAGCCGCAAGGTTTACAAAAAGTAAAACTGCTGCGGTGGCTGTGCATAAACCCCCTCTTCTTCTTCCAAATCCCCCAGCAGCCCCCATCTGCAACGTCAGAGTGCACAGCCACTGCTGAAAGTCCAGACTCGTCTGAGAAAGGCTGCCGTTTGCTCATGCTCGGATTTTGCGCATGGCACTTCACTGCTCCAAGAAAGCCCAATGAGTCCAATTACTCAAGATGTAACTGCAAATACGCTGCAGTATGCTGATCAGCATTATAGGAAAGATGTTTCGCTACGAAGTGACATCACAGATTAGATTTATGTGTACAAAATACAAGTTCTAGCATTTCTGCAATGGTTTATCTCTGAAAAAACTAACATCACAGAACTTGTGTCTGATGTAAGGAGACATGACTAGCCTTTTTTGAATCAGTCTTTTACAGAGGCAAACATGCCCCTTTTCATAAGGCACTCTGGCAGTCTAATCACTCTTTTCACACACTTACAAAAGTACATAGACAGAATCACTTTTGTTTGCCTGCAGTAGCCTGCATAATCACTACCTGCATGCATAACTGTTAGGCTATATTCACAACAAACAGTCCCCATGGACTTCCAGTTAAAGATGAGGAGAGCTTCCAATGAGAACAGGCCTCTAAAAATTCAATGCATCTTTCAAGTAATGAGGAAAAAGCCTGCTACATTTTGCCTTGGGATGTATGCGAATGGGGCAGAGCAGCTCTGCTGCATGGAAATGAGGAACCTTATGCTTACCTTAGCATACACAACTGTAGCAGGCTAAGCAAAGGAACCACAAACACTCCTCTCCCAATCTACTTCCTCCAGCTCCTCCTGGGGGATTCCAAGGTATTCAATGGCCAAATGGGATTTAACCGCTCCACCTTATTCTGGGTCTGCCCTGGGGTCTCCTCCCAGATGCCTGGGATACCTTGAAAGGGAGGCATCCAGGGGGCTTCCTAATCAGATGCTCAAACCACCTCTACAGGATCTTTTGAGATGTCATGGCTCCGTCCTGAGATCCAAGTTCCTCACCCTATCTCTAAGGATGAGCCTACCCACACTGTAAAGAAAGGGTCGCTTGAATCTGCTATCGCATTCTTTCAGTCACTGAGCAAAGGTCATGACCATAGGTAAGGGGTAGATCCACTGGTAAATCAAGAGCTTCACCTTCAGGTTCAGCTCCTTCTTCACCACAACAGTCAGGTACAATGCTTCTACTTCTGCTGATGCTGCACCGATCTCACGGTCCAAGTTACCTTAATTCGTGAACAAGACCCAGACCAACTCCTTTTGGGACGGTAACTTCTTCCCTGCCCAAAAGAGTCCTCCATTTTCTGGCAGAATAAAATGGCCTAATACTTGGAGAATGCTGATTCTCATCCTGACCGCTACACACTTGGCTGCAAATTGCCCCACAGCATGCCAGAGGCCACTCATCGATGAAGCTGTCTTTGGAATACTAAAATTTGAAATTATTATCCTATGTGTTTAGAATAACTTTGCAAGCAGCAGTATGCTCTGGGTGAAAGATTAATACAGGATTAGAAGAGCCCATTGTTATTCTGATAGTCCTGTAGACTCCACACTCTGCCTTTCTCTGGTTAGGAAATGACCCACCTGGTGCAATCCAAGTATAAAGGCTTTACTGCTCAAGAGTTTTGTTGTGCTGAATACTGCCTCTTAACACAGAGGGAGCATTGGCTACTAAACAGAGGCTCAAGAGGGTAAGGGTCTCTTCAGATAACCCCTGAGGAGCCTTGGTATGTTTCCTCTCTGAGGAATTCATCAGGGCATTATACATCAATGCATCGGTGCAGCTGTGAGAGAATATGAGGGTACTCAGGTACGCTGGAAACCCTGACCAGGATGAAAAAAAAAAATGAGACCAGCAAACAGTAGTGAATAAACCACACACATTTATATGTATGTATATCCTGAACACTTGCATGAGCACACACACAACCTGAGGGAAAACAGTATTGGCTAGAAGTCAGACTGCCTTGGCCAAATGCTTTAATTCTGTTTCCAAGAACCACATGAGAAGGAGTTCGCTGTCAGTCTCTCTTCTCGTTTGATCAGTGTAATCACATTAGCCCACTTCATTCCTTCACACATTGAGAAGAGAATCTGAACTAACACACTGCCTGACTAATTAACAACAACACATACAAGAAGCATTGTCCACAACTTCACTCTCTCATTCAGTGATTTTTGGAAGCTCTCTGATTTGTGCCGACACCATGTCCGTAGATGAAAATCACACACATAAAATGTTAGTTGGTACTTGAACTTGAATGAAAATTACTATGCACAGCAGTTTTTGGTGCTGAAAAATGCGGAGAATCGTTTTGACTGAAGTTATTCTGCTTTATCTGTCTCGTTTATTCTGTTTAGTAAGTCCAAACCGAGAAGGCAGCCAAGGGACACAAAGGCAGCAAAAAAGAGGGAAGAGGAAGACACCACAGAGCCAAGTCTTCTCTGTGTGTTTGTGGGTGCTGATGCGCTAGGCTGGGAGGATATAGAGAGGGTTTCCTGCAGGGCAGCAGTCTGCTCTGAATGGACCAGCTGTTCTCTGCTCATTCTGGTGTCCCAGTGCCCGCTGAGCAGCCAGGCTCTGCCAAAAAGAAGGACAGACACAGCCTCACTACACTGCACACGGTGACAAAGCCTGCTTTTACGAGGGGTTCCATTCAGAGGTGACCAACAGGCTCCAGGATAACTGGGAGACCATATGCTCTAATCAGGGTAGAGCTTCTGCTCCTTCGTAAGTCTTTCTCCTCAGGACATAGTCCACCTCCATTCAACCCCACGACTAGCCCGGCCTGACCTGGCACGGCTAGCCTGCGGGTGGCCTCGGGGCCCACAGGGAGGTGTTGATGGGCTTGGTGTCCCAGCCTGGATGCCCTATGAGCAGCCTGCTGACAGTGACATGTGGGCCTGCTGACGGAGCACCGAGGGGGAGCTGAGAGGAGCATGGTGAAGCAATGTAGCCAGACATCTGTGGACTTGTGTGGGGCAGAAGAGGGCCATCCCCAAGGCGGAGGGGTAAAGAGTAATGGATGCCTCTACTTTGTTTGTCAGTGCAAAGACAGGTGCATACGGACAGAGCTTAAGGACATAATGGAGCAATTGAGTGCAGCCAGTTAATCATTCACTTCTGCAACTGACTCTTCAACTTCTGAGAGTGGCAGACGGTGAATGTTTTCACTCTGCTGGGAATGAATCCACTCTGGCAGAATACAAAAGTCAGGAGGTTCAAATTGAAGCATCACCTTTAAAAGCTCTGAAGGAAAGCTTAAAAGTTTTCTAATTAACCCTGTTTGCTTATCTCATTGAAATGATAGTGTGATAAAAAGCATATATGCTCTGATTACTGAGATACTCTGGTATCGCCATGAATAATAACACGGTCCCAATCACCCCACACAATCAGTGCAAGAAGCAAAATAGGCACTGGAATTGTCCTAAGTAAACACAGTGATTGATTATATTCACAAGGCAATAATCATTGGATGTCATGATGTAATTACTCTTTAATCTCACTCTCATGAACTCCATGGCAGAATCCATTTTTCATCAGAAAGATATTACACGCTGCTTATGCCATTTTATAAGATGTACTTGAGCGGCTTTACTAAACATTTTTATATGCACAGAAACATTCACACTTTGTCTAGACTACATATAAGTACTACATACTGTATATATTAACATACTTTTCATTCTGGCATTGATGGCACACTGATACCAGATACACTCAAGCACCCATATGCTGATAATTTTGTGTATTTTGTTAATGTTCCCATTTGTCCTTAAAAGAGCTGAGTACAGATGAATATGCGTATAAATGCAAAGAGGCTCTACACAAGACTAAATGAACACTAAATAAAGGAAATATTCATCCAGAAATCCCAGCATGCAAATCTAAAAGGGAAGATTTGAATCTCTTTCACAAGGTGTGTTCAGAAAAAAAAGTGAAAACTTTGAAAACTTACTTTACTATTTTTAATTTTATAAGTTGTGAATGTGATTTGTTACATAAAACCATGACCATAAGTGTGAGCAATGCCTGGTGCATCACTGACACCAGCAAAATTCTGGCACAATTATTGTATATTTATTATATTTAAGAAATATTAATCAATTTCCCAGGTCAGTCAGCAGAATACTGGTTTGTGTGTAGGTTAGCTGTGTTGGCATACAGAGACACTGACTGCCATAGCAGCACCACCACCAACAGAATAATCAGCAACACCACCCAGCAGAAGACTTTAGAGAGAGACAAGGACTACCACCATCACCCACAGTCATGCACACAGACAAAGATTCTATATTCAGACCAGTACTATCATCACCACCACTGCAACACAAAGAACTCGCCTCTGTAATTCACCTGCTGCCTTGTGTAAGCCACACATCTCTTTGTCTGCCACATCTGCTTGGGCTTAATGAGCTCTGAGGCCTGATAATGATATTACTGCCTGCAGAGAACAGCACTGAGAAGAGGTTTCCTTCCTCTGTGTGCATAGGGGACAAACCAAAAACAGACGTTCATATGCTGTCAGTAGCCATTACCGAGACTGCAGCACTGATGTGCCTGCATATGTGAAAAAAAGACTATGTATATGGACATGTAGACATGTTGTCAGCCATCTTGTCTGCAGTCATTACCCAAAACACTCTAATGTGTGTACAATGAAAATTGATGATCGTGCACTGGATGTTGTTTTTACCGCACACGTTGTTGCACTTGATGCGTCTCTTTGGTTCTAGCTGACAGGTGAGGTCTCTAACAGTGACCGGTCCACCGTAAAGCCGCTCTTAACAGGATGGAGGATTTCCTGTGGCTGTCAGTGAGGCCTGAAAAGCGGAAATGTCACCAGTTGAGATTTTTATGATATGTACTGCCAATCTGCTCACTTGTCCTCCTTCACCCTCAACCCTTTCTTGTCAGGGCGACCGGTGTCTGAGCCACGGACTAGTCCAAATATAGCCTAACGCAGGCTGACAGCGCTCAATACAAATATGCTTTGACGTTAATGCAGGACATGATGTACCATTCCATGTTTGATGTTTTTTGCATGTCTGTGTGTGTTGCAGAGGATTGTTTTATATCAAACTTTTTTTATATATATATATTTTAGAGCAGTCAGTGATGGATAACTACATCTACATTAGCCTGTGTGCTTATATGCTTACTACATCCATCTAATATTGGATTTGACCTAGTTGTCAATGTAAACCCATTTTAGGTAACAGCAGATTGGAGGGTATTCAGATGCTAAATTTAGTTTTGAAACTTTCCAGCTATTGTCTGGGCTTTCTAGTGTGTGGCTCTGATTGCAAAGCAGGAAGCCCACTATAATAGTTGCGTAGGTGGACAGAACGTTAATGTTCAAAGAACTGTCATCTCCTTATAACATCATCAAAAGCTATTTTCAGACAATATGAACACTGAACTCACATTCTATCCGATATATGTAACAGATCTCACCCCCCTCGGGTTGTCAGAGTCAGATTTTGCACACTGACAGCCGACCTTCACAATTCCCAGAAGTAGTCCAGTGTGACAGATTATGGCAGGTATTAGTGTTTCTAAGAACGTAAACAAATGCAATGATTTGTGTGACTCAGATCTTCTGTGCGCTGTGTGTGAGGATCTGATTACTCAGCAGCGAGTGTCAGTAACTCACAGCAAGTGACGCCAAGAAGGTTAAAAGAAATGTTAGGAATTATTCGAGTGTGTGTATGCATGTGTGCGTGTGTTCTGCCTTGCTTGCTCAGCGGCTAGCCTACAGTAAAGTGACAGGGTGCCATGTTTCTTCAAAGGATGAGTCAGACCACAGATGACATGTCTGGCTGGTTAAACAAGGACACATACTTGTCGAATGTCAGACTGATGTCATTTACATCCAAACCACCAATTATACAAACTCACAGTGGAAGGCAGTTTGGCTGTTAAACCTTATGTTTGTTTGAGACACAAGCTTCAGCTGAAGTACCCAGGGTTTTCTAAGTCTTAACTGCCCAGTGGAGCTGAGGACTGTGTGATTGTAGTGAAATCCCAGAGCTTTGTGACGTGGACATGTCAAGTAAGGTTTCTTGTCTTTTAAATATCCACCAGTACTGAGCATCACAGATCACCCAGACTGGTAAACACACTTCGTGAAATTTCCTGAAGCCTTGGATCAGACCTTCTGAATGCTGAAGGAAAATAACATTTCCAACAGTTTCTCAATAGTCCCATAGTCTCTCAAGTGTAGCCTCAGTCCTTGTTCTAAGTCGTATTTTTCTTTTGGAAGGTTCATGGTTTTCATGCAGCAGCCGTGCTTTTTAAAACAGTGTGCAGTAGCAGTTTCACAAAGTAGTCAAATAACTGAGAAGTCGACTACTATATCCCAACTCCAGGTCCACTTCCTAGCATTTTCTAAAGTTACAACTGTATCACAGTCAGTTAAAAGCTAAAAAAAAAAAAAAAAAAAAAAAAAAGCGAAGGCAAACTACTATTTCCAAGGTTAAGAATGAACTTTGATACTTAACTTTAGAGGCAACACAGGTGAAAAGTCCAAAAAGTGCTACGGCTGTAATCATAACAGCTACTGAGTTTTCTGATGAGGAGAGCGTGCTGTGGGTAAAAGCTCTGGAAAAACCTAGTTAGTGGACTGTGACTTGTTTTGTCAAGCTACTATTTCTAAGGTAAAGAACGAACTGTGTTGCTTCACTTCTATATACACTTGGCACTGCAGGCAGTAGTTGGCTTATCAAGGAAAATATATTGGTGGGAATTGTTGGGTCTCTGTAAATATAAAGAGTTGGTCTAAACTTGCTCTACTCGAAAAAGTGCCCTGAGATAACTTTGTTACGATATGGCGCTATATAAATAAAACTGAATTGAATTGAATATTCTTAGCCAGCACTACCATACTTCAAATAGTTTTTAAAAAAAACCTGAAAGTAGTGTATATATTTCTTAAGCAACATTAATGCTGGAAAATAAGGGCTGCAGAACACCTCTCCTTGCTTCTGACAGTGTCTGTCTTGGTTGCCTATTCCCTGTCAAAATCAATAAGGGTTCTGTATTCAGACGGCATGAACCTGTGCAATCAAAAAGCCTAACTGTCCACCACAGCCACCAGGCCCAGGTCAGGCAGCCTGTGCTTCATCTCCTGTGGTGATCCCTTTAAGTCCCACATGAACAGAGGTCACCTTACTGCTGGATACCTTCACACTCCACTGAAAACTGCAAGTCTCTCTTTCACTCACTGACTTTCGTTTCCTGATTTATTTCCCCATATTTTGTTCATCTCTTTTTTTTTGTCTCTCGCCATCTCCCTCTGAGCTTTAAGTTTAGACCATCCACAATGTCATTCCAGTCATGACTCATCGCTGATACACAGGGTCTGACAGTAGGGAGATGCACAGAGAAAGAAAGAGGCAGAGTGACAGATGTAGATACAAAGAGAGAGGGTTTGTCTCCATCCAAATGTTGCTCGAAAAGGTCAACAAAACAAAACGTGAATCAGTGCATTTCTATCAACAAGTGCTATGTGAATAACATATCAGGAGGGCGTGACAAGATTATATCATTTAAACAGGTGTAGTAAATCTTCAGTGACTCTGGCAGATCATGGTATTTCATTGCTGTTCCACACATAGACTGGTATTTATGTTCCCACAACATAATTTTCTCTTTCGAAAAAAGCCAACATTTACAACTGAGCCAAGGGTGCAACATGCAAATTCAAACTGTGCATCAAACATGAAGAACATGCTCTTAGACAGAAAGTGAAGTTAAATAGAAAGTAACAGTTTGCTGTTCATTGCTTGCTGTACATTCACTGGGAAACAAATATATTTTAAGAATAAAATCATTCCTCCACAGCTGAATGGATACACACAATGAATGGGAATAAAAGTGTAAAATGGATAATAAAAAGGGGGTCTTATGACTTCCCAGAAGAAAATCAATCAAGCTGCAAAAATGTTTGTGGGCAGCAATATATCAAACGAGACCAAACTTAAGAGATGTGTCTTTTTTTTCCCAAATCAGCCAATTACTTTTGAAGCCTGGATTCCTGTAAAATCCACATACAGACAGAAATAGTGAGAGAAAGACAGAGCAAGACAGCAAAAGAGGCAAAAGGGAAGCAACAGAGAAACAGAAAAAAACACCAGTCCAGCCAGTCCTTCAGTAACTCTCAGCATCCACTGTTCCACATCAATACAGAGATCAGTATTTCCAGATCACTGAGCTGGGGGTTAACCACCGCTCTGTGCTCTGGACAAAGGTCACCCAGGATATGCTTGCTGTGAGGTCCAGTAACCCACCCCAAGGAGGCAGACTCTGGGCTCCAGTCTTTCCCGGGCTCCCTTAATCACCATGACCAGAAAGTCAATACTGTGCACGAGTCAATTACCCAGGGAGGAGAACTCATGGCGCCGCGTGATCCAGGAGTTTCCCTTATCCAGGCCACCAATCTTTCTGACAGCCAAATCATAGGCAACTTATTGGATTCGGTGGAGAAGGAGATCTGTACATTAATAATTCACTCTGTCCATGGCTGCATCTCATCTCCCTCGGTGCTACAGAGAGTGAGACCACACTGATGCATGCAGCGGGCGAGAAAATGCAATGCTCGAATGGAAATGAACCTCTTTCGCTCAACTATCTCATTCTCTGCTTCTTCGCTCCCTCCGTCCTCTTATTTGTTTCTCCATTCTTTTTTTTTTTTTTCCTCTCCAGCTCTGTCATCTCACCCATTCTGGTCGACTTGTGATAGCATTCCTGTTCTGTTTCTTTCGCTCTTTCGCTGTCACAGATTCTCAATCTCCCACATTCACTCTCTTTACTGGCAATGCAACTGAAAATAAAAACAGTGGATAAACGATGGCCTTGACTATACTTTCTGACTTTCATATCAAAAAGAATTATGCCAATCTAAAATGGTAGGTAAACTATTCTGAAAAAAAAGTCTACACTATGAAAAAGTTTATAAGCCTATTTCTGGTCTACTGTTGATAGTTGGTGCCATCTTCATCTCTGTCCTTGTTCCCTTCTCCACTGACCCATGCTGACAGAACTATAGTCTTTTCTCCTTCACTTTCATCCTCTCTCCAAATGATCTGTCTTTCTCCTCTCTTCCCCCATCTCCTTCCTCTCCCCTTGCCTCCATCCCATTTTGCTCTTGCCAGTGGTATCCTGATGGGTGATGGAAAGCCTAGTCTCCCTCTGTGAGCTGCTGTCCCTAATGAGGCTCCTCAGCCACACACCATATCAAATTAACAGGCTGCACCAGCCTATTACAACCCAAACCCACCAGCCGGGCCCCGGGCAGACCCAGCGCCTCACCTCATCGCACCGGCGATCGCACTTTGTGATTGATAAGATGTGATACAAACAAAGACAGAGGGACAGATAGAGACCGTCTATTAAAGATATACACATCTGTATTTTTCCTGTAAGGAAAAACATCAGCCTTTCCGATGAGGAATTATCCTCTTGATGGAATAAGTAATGAGGGGAAAAGGACACAGATTGCCTGACTGAAAAAATGTTGTTTTATATTCGTTGAAGCAACAGTGATTACTGCCAAAGACCCTCAAGGCCTCGCTAAAGTGCTTTAGTGTTAGACTAACAATACACACAGGTCATCTCCAAATGTGCATCTATTCTCTTTAAATGCCTGATGCAAAGTTATTCATTTTAATGATTTTACATTCTAGTATTTTGGCTTAAAATACACCACTTGGAAGGGAATGTATGCACAGGAGAGTGTGTTATGCTGTAACCATCCATCTGGCTAATTGGATCTCAAATCTTGGAAGACACACTTGACATACTCTGAAAAGGTTATAATCTCCCTTGTGCCTTTATGGTGCTAGTTCACTATTTTAATTAATTAGTCGCCTCAAGTTTGAGCATGGCATTCCTTTATAACTGCGAAGAAGGAGGGAACTCAGACAGCGTGTGCTCACGAGCAAGCAGATGCACTGGAGTCAAAATTACAGCTGGGTGATACAGCATTAATTGATATAGTACACATGTGTTCATTGTAGCACATAGATGTATACAGACGTAAAAAAAAAAAAAAAAAGTAAAAGGGTAAATGTTTAAATCAAGCTACAATAATGGTTGGATTACCCTGCAAGGAGCGATAACGAACAATAATGCCGTGTGTCTCTAGAAGACAAACCAAGAGAAGGTCATTCCTGAATAAATGTCACCAATAAATTGGTTCCCACAGAGAAAAAAAGACCCCTGGGTTATATTACAAGACAACAAGGCTCCTATAAAAGAGCTTAGTCCATAGTCTATCACAGAGAAAACAGGGATGTCCCAGACTATTGCCTCCTGGCTAGACTGATAGAGAGGACCAGAAACCCAGTGAGAGAAAGACAGATGCAGGCAGAGAGAGAAAAGGAGATTCAATATATAAAATAAATGGAGACAGGAGGAAGTGGACAAATAGAGGGAAAAACCCAATGAAGATATGATAAAGACAAAGAATAGGAATGGGGGAGACAGAAGAAAAGATAACAAAAGAGACAGTGATAGACAAGAGAAAATGCTAAGAGGCTACATACAAGAGATGGAGAGAGAAAAATACAGACAAGCTCTGTGGAGAGATGCAGTGCTGGTCTAGGATGACGGCTTCATCAACAGGCTTGCCCAGCTACATTACTCACACTGCAACAGCAGTTACAGGTTACTCTCCTCGGACCGCTCCAAACTACAGTTCACACAGACAAACATAAACAGATACAGACATGACCTGTTTCCATTCACCTAGCGGCTGAAGTTCCAGCTACATATCAATTGTGATTTAAGACAAACAGATATGGTAGAGACATCTTTTGCTTGCAAATTTCACCATCTAATTTTTTTCTTCTGACATTTTCAATGCATTATCACTTAACGTATTTAATAAAATAAGTTGCTGCATCATTTCACAATTTCTAATCTGATATACCATGATTTAGCAACAATAATATGCACCTAAAGTCCCTCTTACGAACACACACGCCAACAAATAGACTCTCTGTGGGGTGCTAACATGCGACACTCAAAATACAGTTTTTCTTTTCTCCAGTAAGCTGACTTCTTAAATGTCATGTAAATGAAAAACCTGGTTTCTGTTATCAGGGTAGGGGATTAAAGAAAACTGATTTCCCCATATAGATTTCTCCTGGAAAACGCTTGTTTCTTGGTCACGTCTTTCTTTCCTTTAATCTCTCGGTCACACACACACACACACACACACACACAAACACGAGTCCAAAACAAGCCTCTGTGTGAGAGAGGATATCAGTCCTGGGTTATGATTGAAAAGCCTCGTCAAACAACACCAGGACAAGGTGACTCCTGAGGTATTGATCCTGATGCACTTAGACTGCGGATGAGCATGTCCCAAAACGTATGGTTACAGAGGAGGTCTACTCCAACACTGGCTATGAACCTGGACTTCTACCCTATTAGATAGTTTACACAGCATTTACTCGGAAGGGTAAAGGAAGGGTGTTTTTGCTTTTATTTGATTGATATTTTTGAGAAAAGTACATTTTACTGGTGTCTTTTTCATTGATTTCCGAGCAATACAGCCTCACAAATCCTGCTATTGGTTCCGCATATAACATTGCCTCAACAACTTAATTTAATGAAGCATGTTTGTGTCTTACTCACACACTACCAGACAGCCCAATACACTCTGATATAATGTGTTGTACAGGTTTCAGTGGATTGTGCATTTGTGTCCCTGTGAGTGTTTATCTGGTGTTCCCGTGTCTTTTCTTTTTTTGGTGCCCATCTGTTCCTGTCGTGTCCTTCAACAGCTGCAGAGTGCTAGCCGCCCACTCGCACACACTCGCACCTAAAAGCTCTCTGTCGCACCAGAGTGTCAACGGGCCTGATTTCCTCTCCAGCTTGACTGTAGCCACCGCAAAAAACACAGGCTTGCAATCAGATTGGTGCCAGCCATGTTCCTGCCTATTACTAATTCACCAAGTCTGTCATCCTCTCTCTTTCGCTCTGCCTCTCTCTCTCTCTCTCTCTCTCTCTATCTCACCAGCCAGTAAAATTGGACCAATAACCTCCATCAAGTATCTGCCTGCAACAAAGATACAAGCTACAGCCTCAAGTTCCATCACCACTTTAGGCCAAATGGATACTTGACATATCAAATGTCCCAGAGGAAAGTGAGTCTGTGTGCACAACAGCTGTGTGTGCCTCGATCTGTGTATGTGTGTGTGTATTAACAGACCTCATGCGTGTGTGCTGCAGGCCCTGGGTAGCCAAGCAGCAGGTATGAATTGTGCCCTGTCCTCCTCTGCAGTGGCCCAGACATGGATTAATGGTGTCATTAATCTTACCTTTAAAATGAATGACTTCAGCACCTTCAACCTGCGCCAGAGTGGCTGCCCAGTGCCCTCCTACACCCCCCTGTGTTCCAACCCCTCCCTACCCATGCAGCTGTAACGGATGGATAGTGGATCTGCCATCCCATCCATCCTTGGCTTGGCACAGCCTGGCACAGCGGGATATCAGAGGCCAGCAGGAATGCTCTTGCCAATACACACCACTTCCTCTCAGTATTGCTGCTCGATCTGTGTGTGTGTGTGTGTGTGTCTATGTGCTCGCAGTGTGGTAGAAATGCAAAACGCAAAGTATCCTCACCACAGAGGGAACGGGGCAGAGATCGTCAAGTTTCTTGCAAAGCGTGCCTGACTGCTGACGAATATGTCACTATGAGCAAATGCAAACATGCTCACTGCGACTCGAGGTCTCTCTGTTTAATCATGTCCACCCCAAATGGGTGAATTAGGTCGAAGGAAAGAACAAGAAATAAATTCAGCAGATCACATGTCGGTGAAACACGAAGGAAAACAAAAATCTAAGAAAAATGCAATACAAGTTGTAACCTGTGCAAACTAAATGCAGCACTCTGTTTTGGTTGCCAGTCATGTTGCCTTTGGAAGCACTAAATTTGGGTCCACTGCCAGCCTTAGAGAAAGTATAAGTAGTAGTTCTGATAGGAGTGTCTATATCGTGTTTTTCCACAGCAGAACTGCACAGCCGAAATCACGCTGCCTCCTTAATTTCCATTCTACCAACCTGCTTGCTCCAGGAACCAGCTGTTACAAACTTTGGACTGTTGATGTTGGGTGAATTGGAGCTTGATCGTGTTTTGATGAAAAGAGAAACAACCTGACTAAATTTGTTTGAGTAACTTTTAGTCCAAATGTGCCAAATGTTCGAACTCTGCAGTATTGCAGTTGTTGCTGTGATGTCAGTCATCCTTTGCCAACCCTCAGTGGAGATAGCCTTGAACAAAAAAGAAATCTAGCAGCTTTGCGTGATTGTGCACCTTTAAAAGTTCTGGGTTCCTTTAAGATGCGTAAACTCTTACAAAACAAACAGCATATAATGCTGCGCACTAACCAGCACTGCATGTGTCAGTACCTAGTGGAAATGTCAGATATATTGACAAGTGAGTAGTCTGACCTACAGTGCTGGGCGGCATTCATCACTAAGTGAGGGGGAGGGAGGTTATCAGGCTGGAGCTGGAGATTTCTCATTTTATCAATAAGTCCTCAGTCTTCCTGCTCTTCCCCTCTCCTCCCACCTCCTACACCTTCCACTATTCAGCTTCGCCAAATGACCCTCCACGCCACAGAGACCACTGGTCATTATCCAGTGGGCCAGACACACACACACACACACACACACACACACACACACCCACACAGCCATAACCATTTAGACTGTATGTCAGTGTCAAAGTCAACGATACACACACAACTATTTTTAAACCATCAGTTTAACCAGGAAATGTTTTGCTGAGCATGTGTGCTGTTTTTCAGCACAATACAGTTAACACAGCTCAGTACAATCTCATTCATCTTGTCCTGGCCACTGAGCATCACACAAATTACAGCTCTTTTCTTTGAAGTGGATATTGGTCCTACATAGTACAACAATTACACAAAGTCTCCACATGGTACTTTCAAACGTCTCGACTGGTTTTCAGTTCCTCCCACATAAACAGTTAATGAGGTGAGATCTGCTGCTGAGTCACTGGTTACAACCGAGGAAAACAGGAAAGCCATGCTCATTTACAAAGTGAGTGTCTTTTATTTAAGCTAATTATTTAGCAGAGACATTGCTTCACAGTTTTCATGTTTCCTCATTGTTGTTCCACACTGAACAGAAGAATCACAAAGAGTTTTCTAACAAACTAGCAAGATTAAACTGCAGTTCCACTCTAAAAGTTGTGGTTCACTCCAGAGGGATCTCGTGACTGTTCTGGGTTTTTCTTTTGTTTTTTTAGAAATGAAACCCAGCTCTGTTCTCATTACACTGTGCATTTTGTTGACAGGACCATTGTTAAATGTTAAAAATAATATGGCTCCAACCATAGCACCAGGCCAAAAAAAAAAAGAAATAAAAAAGGGCCACCTGACACCAGCTCTTGCACTGTGGAGTTTTGGTTTTGCATCACTCAGTACCGCCCTGTCAGATCAGTGTGTAATAACTGTCAGTCATTTCTCATGGGATCATGTAGATGTGACAAGTGGGTAGCTCGCTTCTGACAAAATCTGGCAACCACTGAATGGGGCGACGACATAAGGACTAGTCAGGGAACGGGGCGGGATAGTGGACTGTTTCACTGTTTTCTGTTAAATAAGTCAACACCCTGTAGTGAATACAAAATCTTAAAAATAAAGAGTAACTAATTGTGAACTTCAGGCCATGATTTTGTACCTAAAAGGAGGCAACAAACCTCCTTACTTTTAGCAAACATCATCATTAATAACCTGCTGTGGTGCAGGGTGCCTTATGTCATGTGGCCATAACTTACCTTTTATTTAATTTTAGATGTGATTTTGTGTTTTACAGATGCCTTATCAAGTGAAATCAGCTATTCTGTGTGTATGTCTGTAGATAGTTAATGGCAATAAAGGAAAAACTATATTGTAAAAGGTGGAGTCATTCTTACAGTCTTGAATCATTTGAGCTGGTAAACAGAGCAGCGGTGAGTTGATTGTATGGCCCAAATACCCTTAAACAGTAGGTTGTGAGGCGTGAGAAGGAGGAAGGTGTTAATTATTCACTTCCCCATCCAGTTTTCAGCTACTGGCCTTGCCGTCCGTGTATTTATAGCTGCCTATAATCAGCTGGGGTAATGCATAAATGTGTCGCTGAGGTAATTCTTAAGCAATCCTTAAAATGCACCAAGGCAACAAAACAACAGCAGAGATGAGAGGATAACTGCAGAATTATGGTATGCTATACTAACAACACACTAGACCAACATTCCCAAGCTAATGGCACAGACTTCCAGAATTGCTAAAAAAAACTTTCTCCTTTGAGAAGTGACACTGTCGGTGCATGCTCCGGATATTCCTCAAGTTACAGCTCGGAGCAATAAAAGCAGGGTTACAGGCCAAGAAATGTGCCGCCACATGTACCTGCTATCGCCTGGGGTGAGTTTTCACTCTTGTGAATGAGTGAGGAGGAGGTGGAAACCATTCAGCAAACCATGCCTCCATTCTTTTCTCTTAAATTGTCCCATAAAGTAACCCACAGGTGCTGTAATATGAATTTGTTCCCACTGTCTCTGCCTCTAGGTCTCTCACCAGTCACTCTTTACTTTTCTGTTTTTGTCTCAGCCAGTCTCTCTCATCTTTCTATTTCCTACTCTCTTTCTTTTTCTCTGCCTTTATTCCCCCTTTATCATCCCTCTTTCAGCATCCCCACCTCTGAACGTGTTCTCTCACCCACTCAGGCCTTTGCCAAGCTGGTAATGTTCCTGGCATTTTTACTGCAGAGCCAACAGGGGGCTTAGTGCCACACTATCATGAGTAATTGAAATAATCAACTCTATTGCTAATGACTCATCTCCTTGGCACTGGATTCTATGTCTCCACATCGTTGGGAGTGTGGTGCAGGAGGTGCCAGTGCCTGGAGACATTTCCCAGCACATTTCTCAGACAGAGAGGGAGAGAGAGAGAGAAATAGTGAACACCCATCTACCGTGAGTCAACCATTATGGAAAACATCAAGGTTTTTCCCTCTGGGCATGCTGGCCATGTTGCACAACTCTCCTGCCGCTAAATGACTGAGCATGACCTGAAAGATGGGATGAGGACAAATTGAGGTTACAACTTTGACACGGCGTGTAATAAATTCACCACTGGCGTAAAGTATTTCACAAACCGGAGGGTTTTTTTCTGTCTGATACCCCCCACACACCTCAACATACACTCTCTGCGCGGCTATGGCTTGAGGCCGGGAAAGTGGACTGAACTGGAGTGTGTTTGTTTGGGAGAGCTCGATCATGCAAGCTGTTTGCACAACAGGCCTCCTCTGCACTGTGGGAAGACTCTCACATGGTCGGCTGACTGACTGGGGAGTATGACGATGAGTATGTGTGTGTGTGTGTTCATTGAGAAACGGCTTGATGCAGACTGCCCTGCAGTACTTAGCCCAGCCCCTTGTACTTGTCAGTGTAGCAAGTCTCAACAGCTACAACAATGTATGAGGGAACAGAGTCAAGTGGAGCAGATAAAGTAACATCGCTAAAGTTGATTCTAGCCTTTCTTCCGACAGCCCCTCTTGTGATTAGGCGCTGCTCCTTGTGTCGAGGTATGCAGGGAATGGCCCTGCTGACAGCTGAGGAGGTGTGTGTAGGTGTGTGTGTGTGTGTGTGTGTGTAGGGGCCGCTGTGAAAATATCAGTGTGTGTTTATATGTGCGAAAGAGACGACAAGATACAGAAAGAAGGTTATGCGCGAGTGTGAATCTGTCGTGAGCTTGCACACATTCAAAATACGTACACCCACATACAAGATATACACCTTCAATATAATAAGTCAACATGCCAGAACACCAGCTGGCAATGAGGGGAAAAACATCCTCTCCCAGGTTCTCTCTCTCTCTCTCTCTCACACACACACACACACACGTTCAACTCACTTACATGGATACAAAGATAGCACATGCTATAGCCAACACGTGTAGACATGACAAACATTCAAGGCACTCTGGAAACACATGCAGGAAACACTGTAAAGACAGAGTGGCTGCGCACATGTCTTCACACATGCAGTAAGACCCGGCCGGCAGCTAGTGTGGAGGAAGTCGTGACATGCCCCTCCAGCAGGCCCATAAATCAGCCGGCTCAACCTCACTAAGGATGGCTCCTGGGAGAAAGAGAGACATGGATCACACACACACACACACACACACACACACAGACATGAGCACCAGCAAGTTTGGCTCATACACACACATGCACACAAAGTCACGTACACATGCAAACAAGCACAACGGCGTACGTGCCAACACACACACACACACAAAAACAGCGGGAGTGCACGCTCTGTTATGTAAATGGCTGTGGCACTTTTTGCCTTCAGGCCTTACATGCCACACCTCCCACTATGTGGTCGAGTGCATGTGTTTGTTTGTCTAAGGTGTGAATGTTGTGTAATCAAGGGATTATAATTGTGTCTTCAAAATAGCACATCCGGCTGCTACAGACTTAACTATACACTTCTTTAAAAACATGTGGCCTTTTGTGATTTAATAATAAAGCAACGTGGTTAATTGGTCACTTTGTGCGTGGGGCATTAGGCCTGTTGCATCTATGCAGCAATCTCATTTTGGTCTGTGGGCTTTCAAATTGAAGTTGTAGGAATGTAGGAAGCACTACTTGGAACACAAAGCAGGTGTACTTCAACAAAGCAGTGTGCTTTGAAATTCATTTCATCTCTTGTGGACAATAAAGCTGTAGAGGATTAGTAGCTTTGAAAGACTGTAAGGAGCTTCTTACATATTTGAAACATTTCTAAGCAAAATAATGCTCAATGAAAAGAATCACATAAAAAAAAAATAGGACATGCAGGCATCTGATTGGCTGTTTATGGCCAGTGGCTTTTCTTCAGCAACAAGCTTTTTGTTTGCTCATCTCAATAGAAAATGAATGGCCTTCCTGTAACTTAGATCACATTGCTTGGAGCGAATACATGGTAAAGCGCAATCAATCAGGCTGTTTACCTCATGAGGTTGCAATGGCTCATAAAATGCAAAATGCAAGGCAGAGAGGGGAGGCGTGAGAAAAGCCTTTTCTAATCAGCCAGACTGACCTCATACTTGCTGTTCACAATGATCTCAGAGTCAGAGTCATTGTACAAACGAGCTAAATGACCTTTAGCTTTGGAAATAAAATCTTTGCACTGAAAAGATTTCAAGTAACCTAGAGCAGCAATGCCATGTAAAAAACATGTTCAGCTAATCTCCTAACAACAACAATTTTACCTGTAGCTCATCTGTTATCCTGAGCATCCAGTGTCTGGTGGTTTTTACTGGGAATAATCTTCTGGCACACAGGAAGTGATTTGTCGCAAGATGTCAGAATTTGCTGGAAAGCACTGACAGCTGCGGATTCTGGAGCTAAAAAAGCAAGTCTTCATAGAGGCTATAAACCATATACTCTTCATCACTTCAACTTCCACAATTTCCTCTGGATAATTGCCAAACGTACCTCATGGGGGACTCTTCAATCCATGGAATCATTTCTGGAACAGCTTAGTCGCATTATTGCTTTCCAGCGCACCTTCTGTACTGTCTGATTACTTCCTAATCTCTGCTAAGTGAAGTGCAAAACCACAAGTGATTACTTAACACTAAAGATACTAATCGGAGGTGCCCAGTTCCAAGACATTATGACATGCAAGTGCTTCTGCATGAGTCAGAAAACATGGAAATATGAGCTTGGGATTTCCCAAGTTGATATGCAAGATTGATATCAAGGCCTCTTATGTAGGAAATTATAAATATCAATATCAGCAGATACTGAGAATTAAATTACTGCAATTGATTGGGGGGAAAAAAACTTAATTGGCACAGCAGCAACATGTGTGCATCTGTTAAGTGAGATTCAAGCTGACAGCAGCTCAAAGTAAATCTTGTGTTGAAACCTGAAACCTAAAGATCATCTGTGAAGACAGTCTGATTTATTTTCACTCTACTTCTTCGAATTAATTGGAAACACTTTTTTTTATAAGAAACTATCCGTCACACACCTTTGGATTTTACATGTTGAGACAGTTAAAGTCGGTTTTATGAGGAGGCAGACTAACCGTTTTATAGATGATATAAATGTGGCTGGTGGTAAATTAAAAACCTGCTCTGACAACCATAAATAGAAAAGTTTCTGTTGTGTTGGCATGTTTGGGGTTTTGTGTCCATCTGCACCCATCTGTGAAAGCAAGTGCTGAGAAGAGAAGGAGGCTTTCTACAGCCAACAGTCTGAGAGCTGAAGAAAACTCAAGTATTGTTAACAGTGCAGGTTGTCATTGAGTTAAAAAAAAAACTGTGCCTTGCCTGGAGAGTGAAAGAGAAAAGAGTAGAGAGAGAGCAATAGTGACAGAATGAGAGAGAGAAGGAGATGCAAGCCTCTAGCTTCCCATGAGCGGTTTGGTCCTTTCTTTGCTTCAGTGCAGCAGCCCATTCAATGGTTCCTTTCCTCTGTCTCCTTTTTAGCCAGCTAAACTCTGAGTGTGCAGTTCTGCCTGACCAATATGCTGCCAGAATGAGAGATGCAGCAATTACTCTATATCCATAGTCAGTATACTGATGTATTGGTGCACGCATCCGGCCTTGCACAGTGAGAGAAAGTGAAAGAGCAGCGCCTGACCCTCATTACATCATTGAGGTACCCTTGGGCAAGGCGCTTAACCCCCAGCTGCATCAGCGGGGAACGTGTGTAATTGTGTGAATTTGGAGCAAGGTGTGAGCTGAAAAAGAGCATTCATGCTGGGTGTTTCTACCCTGGATACATCAATGTTGAAAGAAAAGCAGCAACACTACCTGCTACTGCTACACTGCTACCAATACTGAACCAGCAAAACGTAAAATGTGGGTTTTTGGTGCAGTTACAAAAGATACCCATACATTTTCTACATCATTATTATGTATTATGGTGCTATAAGCATGATTAATATTATATTCTAACCCATAGTCATCAATATGGCCTGTCAGAGTTACTTCTGTCAGACATTTGATGGAATTATTTTGTGAATATTTCACATTATCGCCCAGTTGGCAGGTGAATATATCAAATATGTTAAATTCCCCCTCCTCAAATAATGGCATTCCTACCTATGTGCCTGCATGTTTGAATGAAGTGCATTATTCAGTGCTTGTGAAACCACTCATCCATGGACTCCATGGATCATTATGAATACTAAAAGGATGACAGTAGAGCCAAAGAAATCCACTAACAGCTCTATTTAAAACAACGCCCTGCCAGCTCAGTCAAAACAGCAGAAAACAAACAAACATTGGCAATCAATAGATATGATGGATAAAAGCAGGCAGCCTTAAAACACCACCACATCAGTTTTTTGTTTTTTTTGGTTGTTCTGGTTGCTCCTGTCTTTGAGACCTGAAGACTTCATCAGATCAAACAGACCATTGCTGGCAGCACAGTTTAGTTAATCAATACAGCCAAACGCAGAACTGTTTCGAGATTAATTTTAAACGAGCCAGAAAACTTGGAATAAGTTCAAGATTCAAGTGATACCACAAAAGCCTTGCTCCGATTTCTTTTCTTTACAGCTTCCTCCACCTGAGAGAGGCGATAAATCTTGAGTTTTTGTACTCAGCTGAGGCAATGACTGGACCAGAGGTCAAACCAGTAAGACAGATGAAAACAAGAGATTGTCTGGAGGCCCATTAAAAGAAAATTGCTGAGGAGGGACAGAGACATTCATGTCCTGACTTTGTGGGAGCAGTGGGAGCAAGTGTGTGTGTTTGTGTGTATGTGTGTTTATAAGCGTACAGTGTGCGGGAGGGTGTACCAGTATACTGTAGATGATATGTCAGTATATCAAGGCCTTAATACTGATATCTTGTAGTCATCCATGTTCCAGAAACATCCATTTGAGGTCTGACAGTCACTTTTTGTAACCTTTCTGAGGTACTAAGGTCTGTTTAAGAGAGGAAAACAGCTGCCACATGTTTTCTCCACATTTTTCATAATTTCTCTTCTCTTTCTTCACATTCTTTGTTCTTTGTCATTGCTGTTGCTCCCGTAGCCACAGAATGAATGTGCGCTGTGACAAAGCTGTGTGGAGAATGTGGTTCGGCTGAATTCTTATGTTAGCACACAGCTATTGTTGTCTCAAAAAAAAAAAAAAAAAAAAAAATATCCTTCCTGGAAATCCCAGCAAGTGACCGTCTCCACATGCACACAGTTCAGCAGAATACAAGAAACACCTCTATCTTTATTGGTCCTATACTTCTGAGGTGTGTGTTTTAAATCACTTATGGGCTTGTGTGATTTCTGGGGGCAAAGTCACTGCTTTTGAAAATGTTTTGACATCTTTCATGACACACAGGTCGTTTTTGCTCTACTGCACCTGTCATGTAAAGCGCCATTATGCCGACAGAGCCCCTTCATTGACTTCCAGCTTGGAAACATATGGCCAAATCACACTGCATACTAATTAATACTCCACTAGTATATGACTCCATACAGCATGAAGTCATAGCAAAGACTCAATTATTGGCCTGCAATTACTGAAGGTGTGAGGGTGGATATATATAGCTGGGTGACACAAAACTGATTGAAAGTGTTGATCTACCTGCCATCATCTTCTGGGCCTCATATGGCTCCATGTAGCCATCATTCTCGGTTGTCACTTTTTCCGTGCTGGTCTGAGTGCCACCAGCCTGCTCAGCATCGAAAGGGTCCGCATAGTCTTCCAGGATAATGAGCTGCAGAAGAAAAAGGAAAAAACAAGGAAAGGTAACATGGAGGGAGGGAAAAAAGTGAAGTAGCAAGAGGGGAATTCATTTTGCTGCTCTGTTGAACACTACAACATGGGTTAGGTGTCAGGAGAGTTGTATGGCAGATACTGCTGTGGCCCAGGACAGGACCAAGTGATATCCACCAAGGCAGGCCGGGAGATAAAGGGAGAAACACATAAATAACACCCCACCTCTGTATGCCTCAGCACACCACCACAATGGCTCAGCTTTTAGCCTTACAGCACGCTCTCTGCTACTGCTGGTCTGCCTAATTATATGATAGCCCAGTGACAGGCCTACATTTCAAAAGTAGAGGAAAGGAGACCACAACTGCTCAACTTTCTTAAGAGAAACAATTTGGCAGATTTATGGCGAGCTGGCAGTGAGCCACGGCTAATTGCAGTCTTGCTCTTTTGCTGAGCATTTTGTGCAGTAGATGGCAATTAGGTGGACGTCCGGAGACCCAGAAATACAGCTCAAGCCTTTAGGGAGCAGAGCAATAGTCCGCGTCTATGGTGCCTTGGGGGGATATTTGTTTCCTTAAAATGTTTACTACCAGGACACCGCTTCAAAAATAAAGATCTTCCCCTTGAAAGGAAACAAACTCCCATCTGAGCCATCTGTCCTCTCGGACATTGAATCTAATGAGGGGGTGTGACTGCAGGGGTTTGGGCCAGCTGTTAGAAAATTTAGTTTTTCTCTGTTGAGGGCTCCTGACAGTGTAGTCCTGCCAATCAGTGGGCAGAGGATAAGGGCACCGCATGTTCTGTAACTTGGCAACATTTTAGGAAAGGATTGCAAACAAATAAGGAAACGCTCATGCGTACACCTAAGTGAGTATGTAAACACGTACATGACTGGCACTACACCCTATGAGTCATGTGTAACAGGAAGGGATTTGGTCTCATTATAAACAAGCTCATCACTCATCTGGTGGATGGGGCCCGGGTGGGGCAGACTGGAGGTGGACCGAACCTCATGCCCGCCGCTCTCTGCCTCCACCTAGCCAGCAGCTATCCTGAGAACAACCACTGTCCATCTTTGCCACAGATAGAGCACACTTCCCAGAAGCTAACAGCATATGCAGGCCACCCGTGAGAGTGCCACACACACACACAGACACACAGACACACACACACACACACAGACACACACACACACACACACACACCTGCCAAGCCTCAGGGAAGCAAGTAAAATGTACAGATATACCCTTCCAACTCTGTGATTTGTCTTCGGCTGGGAAACACCGACATTTTTACAGTACTGATCGAGGTCAGGTGTCAGAATTTTTTTTAAAGATGTCTTGAAAAGTACCTGTGTTAAATGCTAAAAAGTTCACTAGGGATAATTCGTAAGCCGCTTAGTGACAGGGAAATGCTGGCAGGTATATTCCTGCCCAGATTATCTCCACTATACATGGATTAGGCAACAATAGCAAAGGAAGTAAGTACCATGGATGTGTTTCATAGCAGCTACAGTGTGTTAAATCCGCCTTCTTCAATATTCCCTCTCCATCTGTTTTGGGGAAAATAACTAGAACTTTTCTTTCAGCCACAGCATAATTATGGGTTCGTCGAATGTTTTGCTTCTGTGAATTCAAGCAGGGGGAAAAAATCCAATACAAACATTGTCCTGGTTTGTTTTTGTGCCACACAAATACACATATTTCCCTCACGTTTCCCTCAAGTTTAATTAAAATTCAGTCATTCAGATAAGCAACATCTCTGCGGCCCCAGAGACCCCAAAAACTCTCTGCAAATGATGCACTGCAGCCACAGTGTCATTACCATCTCGCACCTTGCTGCATAGGAACTCAGCCATCAGTAATCACAGCATGTGCCAAACCCACCTCAGATACAGTCACTGCAAACACAGCCCAAACCTAAGAATAAGTAACAAAAAAAAAAAACATATGAATCACCTAAATAGGAGGCTTAAATGAGGCCAGTGCCCATTTGACTGCGGTCCACATACTGTAGCAGAGTGGCTCGAGGTTTGAGCCCATAGGCCACAAATGTGATGAAACACTCCAAATGCTGTTTCTTCCATTCTCTTCAGCAGCTTTAGATGACAGAAGTAGTTTATATATTTGCCCACAGTGAGGTTTTAGCAGAGGTCACACCTTAAAGTGCTACCACCTCACCACTTCATGCACCTTCATGAGCCACAGGATGTTTGGGCATCTTTCAGGAAATAATGGCTCAATCGCTTATTGAGTTATGTGCAGAGCCACTCCAAACACATGACATCATCATTTGCCTTTCCTGTTGACATAATGTAGGACAAATAAAGGGCGGGGCACATGATTTAAACTTGTGATAGCATCAGGCTGAGTGATGTCTTGGGATTAAATGCAATCATGGATAAAAACCAAAGCTTGGATTCGAGACTCAAACAACAGCATCGCTGCCCGCAAGTGATTAATATTTATGGCTTGGAAAGTTTGGTTTGGTAATGTCTAAAGTAGCATGGCATTGGGGGGTAGAGAAGGTAAAACACTCCAATGTTTTGCCATCCCAAACAATCAAAATCAGGCTAAATCAAAGTCTAATAGGCCTGTGGGTGCTCTGAAAGCAAAACAGGAATCGGCAATCAGTCACAAGTGGTTCTGCTCTTTAACATTACCTCTGCAGAGGCTGAGCCAGTATTTGGATTACCCTTTTTCATAATTTTAACTTCAAAATAGTCTGTTGTGAAACATAACAAGACAAGATGCAGTTAAACCACGTTAGGAAGTATCTACAATCAAGATGTCTCACTTCAAATGCTGTTGGTCTGATTTAAGGAATACATCTACAGCTGTTAACACTGTGAACATCTTGATTATGGCCCCCGTGTCCAAACGTACTTAAATACGGTTGCAAAGGTTTGTCATCAAACAGCTAAAACTACATAAAAAGATTTACATTTGACAGGCACATGTATATTTAGCTCAGAGCTGGGCAGTAAAAGCTCTTTTCAGCACCTGGCTCATGTTCTTATTCCAGTCAGCAGTGACGAAGTTTTCTTTTCCCATCCAAAGCAAAGTTAAGCTGATGACAAACCAGTTACCAGCCTGACCTCCGCTGAATAAAAATGAAACAAAAAGAAGCCAGCCATGGTAGAAAAAAGTAGCCTCTTGCTGTTTCACTTCCATTTTGAATGACTGGGCAAAAGTGTTACGACATTCCTCAACATCACGGCATGACTAACAGGAGTTGTTTGTTTAGGAAGTATCTTTTTATCACAGGGGATTTCTAAGCTGCATGGTCATTATCAGCTCCACCCTGTTCATACCTTTACAAACCAGTAATGAGTACACTACAGTATTCTATTGTCACCCATTAGCAGGCAACGATGTTATTCATTTTAGCCTACACAGATCCTTCCTTCAGGGGATTTGAACCATCGACTATTTAGATCAACAGACTGCCTCCGTAAGGCGCCATCACCCAGCCGCTGCAGCCTCGTTCATGTTTGGGTGGAGGAGGTGGTTAATATTTCCAAATTGTTCCAATGTGTCCTTCCTGTCCCACTGCACTAATGACTACTCGACAGCAGGAGGAGCATGGGGTTGTGAGGAGAGGGGTGCAAGAGAGCGGCGGCGGCGCCTAGGGACACACCATCTGCCTTGTGGCATGCCAGGGTGTGTCAGGACTGCAGCCAAGCCACACTTGTCATGAAAGCAAAAGCGGCACATGGCTGCAGTGCCTCAATACATCAGGTCTTTGCTAAGCCGCGCCGTAAGCCTATATGAATCTCACAAAGCCACCTCACAGGCTTAGGCCATGTCCCCATGGTAGCTGGGTCCTTTACTGGTCTGCAGCATAGAGAGAGAACTCACTCAATTACTTTCACTCCACAGCTCAGATCCCAGGTTGGCCGTGTCTTACACCTGCCAGAGCTCTGGCAGCTCGCAACAGACTTCTTGAAATGCACTGCGGCTCTCAGGCGATAAAGCTGACTTCAAATCAGTGGGAACAGAGGTGGAAAATTAGCGAAGGAGGGTGAATATAACAGGCACCTGCCACTTTATCTCAGTGTTCGACGATGCTAGAGGTTGCAGGATTACAATTCGATTGGGCCCCGGTGTTCCATTAGAAGTGAGAAAATACAGGCTGCAATCCTCATCCTGCACTCTTAATGGAGAGAGAATGTGTTCAGCTGGCTCATCAGATAATCAGGAGAAAAATAATACAAATTTTCATAAACTGCATTAGTTGAAATTTGAGCATGGCTGGAACTTTGGTTATAATAATTAGAAGATAGGCTGCTACATTTCTCTTTGTCTGAGCAAGCTGCATGTCCAGTGTTGGCATTTTAGAACCATGAACAACCACAAGCAAATGCAATACAACAGCAGACTGATGATTTCACCAGGTGACAACCAGATAAACACCTTTAGACATACACATAGGTTAAAATAAAGACTAGTCTCACTCACTGCTGAATGAGTGCAGACAGGAATATGATATTAATGTCATGGTGGGTCCAGGAAGGATTGAATGCATCAGGGGCTAGTCAAGGTTGAAGCCCCCCTGAGACTGCCAGAAAAGTCAGCAGGCTGTAGAAGGAGGGAGGAGGAGAAAAAAAGAAAAAAAAAAAAGAAAGGACTGACGTGTGTGATTTATGTCCCACGCCACGAGGGATTTCAGCCACTGATAACCTAATACAACTCAGTGCTTAGCAGCTCAGTTGCATTAGACATTTCAAAAGGCTTGTTTGTTTGTTTTTGCTGCTATTACTCTTTGGTTCTTCAGTGTAACAAAAAATTAAAAATAAAAATACATGCCACTATTGTGAGGACAGAAAGCCACTTTAAAGCAGAGAGGAAGGGAGGGCAGACAGAAGACAAAAGATGAGGGGACACCATTTTTTCTTTATCTTTCCACAGAAGAGAGCTGCCGTGCATAAAGTATGTTCACTCCTGTTGGAGGGAAAAATGTTCAAATGTTCATGTAAAAGCCAAACTCAGCAAGCTGAGCCTCATTGCAGTGCCTCTGCTGATAGCTCCTGCACCTTATCTTTGTCTGTAAACACAGGACAAATGCCGTGTGTGCAGTGTGCAGTCATCCTAAGATAACTTGGCCACAATTTTCTAGAAGGAACATACTGGCAAGAAACACTCCCTCAAGGCAATTTACTTAAGCTAAAATGATCACAGCTTCTCTGTTGACATAATGCAGTTACTATCAATAAGATACTTTCATGTTTCTAAGAAGCGAGCGCAAATCTGGTTACAATTCATTGAAGGCCCCTTGTGAAGACTGAGCCCTGCTGGGTTCTATATCTCCCAAACAGATTACGCAGATGGAAAACTGGCTTCGCCTCTGAAGGAGGGACAGTGTGCATTTCCCACCATACAGACCTGACATTAATGAAACTTTATTGGAACGTTCCCTAAGAAACACGGCGGCTGCTTGAGATTCTGTCTCTCTGTGAGCTTTGAAGACTGATGTGCCTGCTCAAAAGGCCTACTTAGGAGTCTGCAGAGGTAGCTAATCAAATTATTAGACTTGCTATAAAGAAGCCTTTTCACAATCAGTCACAAGCTACTGCAGTCCACGCACCAATGAAGAGCACTCCACTTGAGATAAACAATAATTCTGTTTATTTCCAGGTATTTTCAATTGCTCTGCTTTTATCTATTTGGAGAATTATTCAAGAGCAGCGAGTCAGGGTTAGTAAGCATGCTTATCCTTGTGAATCAACAAAAACAAATTTCACAGACAACAAGGTAAAAGCATGCCCACACCTCTTCAGAACATGTATGACCTCATGGTTAGTTGAAAAACAGAAAAACACATATCTGTGTTGAAAACACATATCTATATTTCCTGCCACTACAAAAGTACATTTTCAGCTACCATTAGCAAGCTCAGGATTTAGAGAGTCTACAGTATGTGCGACATATACTTTACTGTATATGTTTTGAGGATAAGATTTAGCATTCCCCTCTGCACATCAATGTGCCAGTCCATCAGTTTCACATGTGTCTCCCTCAGCGACATCTGCGCTGTTCAAAGAACAGCTCACTTCTGGCTGCTGACTTATTTATTACACACACACCCCCCCTTTAAGCTTCAGACCACATTAAATGTTGGTTCTTCAGATCTCTGCACTCTTACTCATGTGGGGCGGCTTTCGCACGGCAGCCGGGGTGAAGCCGGTTCTTTTGGCACAACTGATTTAGCCTGTTGGTGATCACAGTTTGCATGGGAATGCTTCCAGATGCAGCAACACTGATACCATGCAGCAGCACACTTCAGAAAAACATCAGCAATGCATAAAATAGTGGAGTCAGAACCACATTGAATGGAAAGGGGTGTAGAACACATAATGTACACCTGGAAAGTCCCCACATCACCACTGTGAGTATGGGTTACTGTGCATTATGAGGCTTTTATGACATCTATAGTCTGTGGGTCATAGCTATTTAGTGCACTTATCAGTCATAATCTACTATAGAAAGACACACACATACATAGAAAGTGCACATATGCCCTAACAAATCAGATATGTGTGTACGCGAGTTGCACAAATGCACACACACGAGAAAGAGAGTGGACTAGGTCTCAATCAAAGAAGGATGTCTAGTGTTCATTATCAGCACTCGTTCAAATCAGACATTCCAAAGAAATTCAGTCTGTACAAATGAATCCTCAAGAGGTCCCAGACAATCACGAAGAACTCCTAGAAAAAATCCTTGACCTGCAAGAAGTTACAAATAGCACATCAGTGCAAATAAATATGTCCCATTGATTAAATCATCTGTCATAAAGTCACAACAGCATCACGTTAACAGAGGAGACCATCTGCAGCTGTAAAAAGAATTGACATCATATTTTAAATGACTATCTCTTTTGCTACCAAAGCTCCGCAGGAATATTTTATTCGGGAAAACTACCTGTGTCTCCCACTGTATCCTCAACATCCCTGAACAGCAGTCTGTCCAGACACAGCTGGACTCACCAACATCAGATGGTTTGCCTCTTTTATCCCTTTAGTATCCTTTGCTAAACATTACTATGCAGTTTAACAGAATCCCATCACATCATTTCTGGAGTTATCCAGTACTGCGCTCATAGTGCAGAGGCCTAGTTGTGTGGATGTTATTATTTGCCCCATAGCACCTTTAACAGCCATTAAGAGTACACTGTAGCATCCCCGAACGCCCCTATACCCTATTTCAGCCCTCAGACACAGAAAGCATTACACTGGTAACGTCCCAATCCAGAAGTTACCTCAAAAACAATACAATCACTCTAATAATTCTATTAAAGTGTTGATAAGTGTTTAAGTGTCTGTTCTGGACTATACAGTGTCCACAAAATGTACATGTTGTATCTTTGCTTTTGGACACATTAAACAAAAGCTTGTTTTGAATAATAGCTCAACTCCAGTTAGCCTAACAGCAGTCAATTTTGGCGACCGAAACAAATATTTGTGCAGAACACCTTACTGTCAGGATTTGATATGCTGAAATTAGTATTTCAAAAAGGTCAAAGGTCACAACTATGGTTCAGAGTTACTATGTATAAAAGATCCACATGAGCTGCTAAGTGATCTACATGCCACCTCAGGGACCCCTCAAACAAACAGCCTAAACTATACGGCCCGCTCATCCATTCCTTTCTATGCTTGAACAAATCACCTAGTCGCTTTCACAATTTCAAGCAGCTGAATGTGTAACCTTACTTTTCAATAAATTGCTACTCCGGCTGCCCTCGTCTCCTGATGAATGACTGCATCTTTCTTTTAGCACCCAAGGCAGTGAGGCACAAAGGGCACCCCAACTTGTCCCTAAGGACCTCCTTCATTGAAACACACTCCACGCAGCCACTTAAGGCCTCCAGTGGAGAAAGGAGAGGAGGCAGTGGGTTGCACCCTATGAAGGTGCTCTTAATATGCGACAGATTTTCAAGATTAAGTACTTGACGACACGCTTGACAAAATCCAATTTCCTTCCCCTGCCCCCATCCCTCTGTGATAGATTTATTGGCAGTGTTCCTGCTACATACAGTTAGTGGTGCGGCACAAGAGTCGACAATAATTCAGGTGCTACAATGGAATGTTGGAATTTTATAAAATATGATAATCCCATGCCCATGTGAATGAGCGATTCGACCTCAACATGGCCCACACCAATTTCCCTCATCACTGCAGTTACAATTATGGAAACACTGATTTGTTTTTGTTTTTTAATTTGAGGCTGAAAAGAGGAATAATAAAGTAGTTTGCCCGTCAAACACACAACTATGCTGACACATGCTGTGGCGCTGCTGCCACAACGCAGAGGCAAAAACACTATTTTTTATCATGGCTCCTATGAGATAAAAAGTGGCATAATTAGGAAATAGGGCTTCATGAAATAACATGAGGAGATCCACTGGGACAGAGGCTTTGATTTCGGAAGGGTGATTTATAGAGCGGGGAGAAAAAACAAGCCGCAGTCGGGCTGTAAACAAAGCTACAGGTTTTAATGTGAGGACGTTTTGATTGGAAGCTCTTTGGCCTCAGATAGCCTCTCTGTGGCGAGGATGCACTGACGTCCCAGCACGTCGCCTACACTGACAATGGAGCGAGCGCGCAGGGTGGAGTCCCATACGGCTGCTGTGTGGCTTCCCACCTCTCTGCGCAGGACAGCAAAAGGCTAGAGAGGCTGTATAAGGAGGGGTGAGGGACAATCACCAGTCTGTTCCCACAAAGAGCCCTCAGTCAGTGGAGAACGCAACAGCTATGTGCCGTCACCATTTGTCACTATTTCCGACATCTAGATTGCTCATGTCGAAACAGCCGAGGACATTAACCCTGCTTATATTTTAGCAAACAAGCAGCAGCCAGAATACCCGGCCTACACACAGAGGGGCGAGCACAGACTTGTCAAGTTAAAAAGGGAATGTCACCAAGTTGTAAACACTTCCTGTCAGGAAGGGAGTACTTCCTTAATCCTGGAGCAACCAAGCCATTCCTAATTTTCCACCAAACAACTGCAGATAGTAACTTTCTTTCTCTACCCACGTTCCTATCACAATAATAGCTCCTATTAACTGTAAAAAATAAAAACAGTCAAGTGTGACCTCTTGTGAGTAAATCACAGTTCTGAGCAGCATTACAACAGACTCAAAATGATTTGGTAGACTCATTTGTCATTCAGAGAATGAAATGAAATGAAAGTCTTGAATCCCACTAAGAAGAAATGGAAGTGTGCAGCTTCCTGGTGGGCACTCAGATCACAGGGTAGCTCTGTTTGTAAGACGGAAGTCTGGCTGCCTCCTGCAGTGTGACACAAAAACAACAGCCTGCACTCACACGCAGGAGATAAAAAAGGCAAATCAGATCTCTATGATCTCAACAGTATACTGTGTTTTGATGCAAAAATAACTATTTGGTTACAGCTCAAATTTGCATCGTTTTTACAAAAGGAGGGCAGAGCTACTGATTCTGCAAAAACAGTGCAAAAAAGTGTCATGCAGATTCTCCCTTTGTGCCTCGGATGGCCTGCAAGCTTCGGGCTCAGTTTGTTTCCTTTTAAATCGGTGTGTGACGATCTGCCTGCCCACCAGGACTCCCTCCTTCTAGACTCAGCTACACACACACTGTCATTAAACAAAACAGAGCCATGTGTCTACAACTCCCAAGCGACCGGAGCTGCAGCACTAGTCTGCAGGCTAATTGTGACCTGGTGGAATCATGTGACTGATGTTCCGGCACAAAGCTAGAAAAAGCAAATCGAGCAACAAACACAACAGGCTCCATCGGGACTCTTTAAACTGGAAAGAAGGCTCCCAGATGGAGGGGAAGGAGAAAATAAGCAAACAATGCCTAAAGGGCATCATTTCCAAGACCTATAACTTTCAAGCACATGTGGTTGGATGATTGTATATAAAACCTAACCATGACTAGTTATTACACTCAATGACGCTGGATTACAGTGCCGTCATGTAAATGTAATAGGATTTGTGGATTCACCAAAATGATATCTTGCTGAAAAGCTGGACCTTTCAGTGCTCAATTGAATAACCATTACATTATGGCTTCCAGCGTGTCCTCCGCTGCAGGATGACTTCATCCTGCCCCAGAGAGGCGGGGCTTAAACATCTACGCTGTAGGGCTCTGCGCTCCTTCCTTCCTTTCAAAGTGCCCTTCCAGGATTCTTGTTCAGGTCATAGGAAACCATTGTGGCGGTCTCTTGTCATGGACAGTAAAGCATACAAAGAAAACAGTGAGTATAAGATATGTTTGGCATGAAAAGAACAATGTGTTGTATTCTGTGCTGCGGGTAATTAAAACAGAATGTCTTGTAGTCTTGAACTACCCGGGGTGACTTTGAGAAATTCTTTACATGCTTAAAATACTTCAGGAAATGCATGGCATTCTTTGACACCTAAGTGAAGAGTGGAAGAGTGGAAACAAAGAATCTCACAATCATGCCTGGCACTACATGCCAACAATATCACAGTCCAGATTTTACTGTTATGAGTCAGAGTAGCCATAGCAACGCATTGTCTTAGTTACTTTACACAATTTAATCATAATTATCCAAATAATTATCTACTTACTTGAAGATGTGAGTCACAATCTGCCCACCACTGGCAGTAACACATTTGTCACCACTGAGCATGATTAAGAAAAACAACAGCTGCAAAATCCAAGACATGATGCACAACACAGCTTTCACACCAATCTGTTGATTATTTCAACCTGACTATCACTTTGTCACAGCAGTGGAAATTTCCTTAAAACCATTACTGTTAGATTATTCCCATTATGTATTCACTCTGCTTGGGAGGTCCAGATATAGTCTTAATTTTAATAATCTGAGTAAGAAAATATGACATTTTATCCAACACTATGACTTTTGCTCAGCCAAAGAGCACAAATAAATATAAATAAAAATAAATAGGTTTGTGTAACTGCAGAGCAGCAAGAGCACATCCTGCAGCACTCTGACATCCAGCCGGGGCCTGCTATCAACCTCACCAGCCTCCATCTGATACAGAAAGGTAGAGAACTGCACTTAAAAGCGGCGCTGTAACAAAACATGATGGGCTCTGATGTTTTCATCCATTTTCTGGCTCCCTGAAGAAAACCACTCTCACAGACCCAGGTGATATTGACGTCTGTGCTTGACATTTCTCCTATCACTGGCAGAGATGAGAGCGTGAAAGGCCGGTGGGATGCATTTATAAAACTCCACTGATGTCTGGAGTGCCGGGGTGAAAGGCCAAGCGAAGATATTCAGGTTGTGGGGAAATGAAGCCGAGTCGAGTTCAGCCATGCTCTACAGGCGCTGTAATCTGTAGGCCAGCCAAACAAGCCCAATCTACCCACGCTAGAAGACTGTGGAAGGTGTGTCTGGTGGTGAGGACGAAATTTGGCTCTTTCACATACTGCAGTGCACTGTCTCAATCTCAGTCTGATCAGTAGGCTACACATCCAAATGGGCACAAAAGTATGCAAAGAACAAAAGGAAGGAAGACAACAAACCTGTATTGAAGAATCACTGCCTTTGTATGGACTGGCATTCATTGAATGAATGAATGAATTGTTGGGTCTCTGTAAATAATACTATAGAGTATGGTCTAGACCTGCTCTATATGAAAAGTGCCCTGAGATAACTTCTGTTATGATTTGGTGCAATTTAAATAAAACTGAACTGAACTTAATCAATTCTTCTTTGAGAGGTAAGACCTAAATATCCACAGAATTTCACTAAAAGCTGTTGATTAATTTTTGAGATATCCTGCTAACTAATAAAGAAACAAACCATACACGATAAAAAAACATAACTTTCTTGGCGGAGATAAAAATGGTTCCCCACCTCTTGTAAAAAGGTTCATGGATAGGATGTAGGAAAAGAAGCACAGAGGGAATGTGTCAATCCATATGCCTCTGGTGGCTGCACAACAACTGTCTGGGTTTCTGATCCAACTGCAGGGCTCTATAGATAGATAAGCTGGCTCATAGGATCACTGAGTCAAAGGGACCCCAAGCCATGAAGGGAGCCAAAGTTAGATTGGAACAGCAGTTTCCCAGGTGCACAGACTGATACTGATGACGACGGGCCGCATGTCGCGAGGATGTCGCAGTCTGACGGCTCCACGCAACCGCTTTTGTTTACACAATTCTGAGTGGAGCTCACTTTCTTGCGTCCTTGAGAGAAGTTGGGTTAGTGCTGAGTAGAGCGATGAGCTCGGAGATGAGGCCTTTAATTAGCACCAAGGCAGGATGATAATTGATCATCTCCCTCAACTCACTCGACCATGAAGGGCTTGGCATCATTAAAAACAAAACACATCACAATGCCTTGAAAACTCAAAACCACAAGTTAACAGTCTGCATCAAAATAAAGCTCCATATGAAGAGTGCAACTCCAAACGAAAATCCTCTGAATAAATTGACACCTTTTAGATGATGATTGGCACAAAAAACAACACAGAATCAGAACACTGTGAGATGAAATAGGATACAGACACATTATATTTTGCAGAAAATACACTACATCATATTAAAACTTCTTTGTCTTGCTGTTTTCCCTGTGGTGAATAGAAATGGCCTGGAGAAAATGCACTTAATGCTGCTATTGGCATTTCAAGCATTAGGTAAGCAGTGATATAATTAGCTTTCATGAGTCAAGTAATTAAAACATCAATGTAACCAAGCAGTGCTGTTAAGACACTTGCTCTTTGCTCAGTCTCCAGCTATCAGCATTTAGTCTGTGCAGTTAGAAAGATGAAAGCTACTGACTGCATTTACTATCACACTGATGTCCATGTATGTGTGTAAGTGTGTGTCTATGTTTGAGCTACAAGCCAGAAATACACTTTTTCTTTTTTTTCAAATCACTGCCCAGGATGTCTCTCTTAGTTTGTGAAAAAAAATGTAGCTGTAAAACTGTTTCAAGATGAAGCATCCCGCAAACAAGAACACATATTGAACTCAATGCACTTTCAACACTAGCCTGGAGGGAGAGCATCTGAAACACGCTGCAAACAGTGCGTCCTCCCACAGAGACTGTTGAAAGAAGTGTCTATACAATGGGGCAATCCTACATTAACAGCACTTTTAAAATCGTCACCTGGAGATGTCATCTAACAAGGATTTACAAACAATTATCACGGCCAGCCACAGTTGGGAAGAAAATCCTTAGCTTCCAGACAGACTGTAGGCTAATCCTCACAAAGGTTTGGACATAAAGCCTCACAACACTCGAAGCAACAGTGTAATTATTGAGGAGCATGGTGACTTATTTGAAGGTTTTTTTTCTGCAAGTCATTCACCCAGTATTTAAAAAAATAGATGAGCCGTACTTGACATTTGAGAAAAACTTCCCACTGAAACAAAACAAATGTAACAAAGACTGCATGGCGACATGTTTTTATGAAGTATTCCTGCTGCAAGCTTCCCTTTCCTCCCGAGGGGGTCAGGTGACTGACAGTAAGCCGTGCGGTGAAAGCACTCAACTCAGCACAGTGTAATAATAAGTGTAAAACTTTTACAAAACCAAATTAAGGCTTGCTGATTACTATGATGGATTATATACACACAGACAATTTCCAAGTCTGTGGAAGCCTTTTTTTTTTTTTTTAGTAAGATAGATGGCAACAAACTCTAAAGCTGGCACAGCAGTCCCAGATATCTCCAGTTTGCTGAAAGTGTGCAGACACCACCGTGGACAGTGTGTAGAGGAGAAACAATCTGGATGAGGGGTGCAAAAAAAAAAAAAAAACCCACCGATATCTATTTTCCATCAAACTTCCCTCTCCACTACTACACCATTTTTATTTAACCTTCAGCACCTGACAAGAAACCTTTAAACCCTTCTCTCGACATAGTGCTTAAGCCCACCAGCTGTCAGTACTGATTTAGCTCGTCCATAACATCCTTCATACTGCTAGGTGTGAGGTATTTAAACCATACTATACAATCATCTGCCTGTCTGTTAAAGCCATATGTGCACATGAAGGGAAAGAGGAGGGGCAGAGGCAACTGTATTCCTGACTGTGGGAGATCCAAATAAGCTTCAATTAACTTGAGACAACTATAATCTGTTTAATCAGCTTGAACAGCTGCAGAGGCTGGGCGAGAATTGTCAATTCTGGTTTTCCTGCTTGTTCTGCTGATAACACATAGCAGTATGATTATTAAACCTGCATACCAAGTTCATGAGGGATGCTGGAAAACAAGTGGCTGACAGTTTGGGGAAACAAACATTGGCACAGAAGCTTCACGCGCTTTCTCGATCTTTGTGTTGAAGCCATATGGGAAATATAGATGACGGTAACAGTTGTGTTTTGTGTGATAGAAACTGGGGAGAAAAAAAAAAAGCGCAGTCTTCCTTCACGCAGCACTCCTGTGACAGGTTGCAGACACTGTGGAACACAAATAAAAGTGTTGAACTAAAACCAACTGTGAACTCGCCACACATCACAAGAGCCAAAGCAAAAGTGCCAAGTGCCAAAGCAAACACAAGAGGCGGGGGGAGGAAGTAACGTGAAGGTGAAATCAATATGACCACAGACATTTTGGGAACACACAGTCGTGACTGAGGCGTGAGCCGAGGAGGAAACAGTGGTGCACAGTGTGTATTTTCACAGGGCCCTGCTTTCTCCTCTTTACATGAGCTATGCAGATACTGAAACATTCCTCAGCGGGATCACACTCATCATTCGGCATGTCCTTAACCCCCCTGACACCAAACATCTCCGGTTTCTCCAAATGAACCCAGTATGTGTGCACAAATTCCTGAGCAGCCTGACCTGACAGTGTGCTCCAAGGCACAGCCAGCCTACATGCATTCTCCCTGTCTGTCTCCACATTCACTTTGTGCTGATGACTGTGCGACCAGCTCCCTGCATTAGCCCCATCCTCAAAAGTAAAAAATATATTCAGAGGACTGTGCCAAGAGAGGCTCAAATTAGAGCCATATACCCATCACAAGTAACCCCAAGGCAGCAGGCATCACAAAAAGAACATTCACTAAATTGATCTGTCTAGTTAAAAAAGATTAAAGTCCAATTAGAGGCACTGTGAATAAGTCTACATCACATTGTTGCTTGGGAATAAGCTGCAGATAGAGATGGGAACAGTTTCAGAGCAGAGTTTACCAGCACTTTTCAGCAAGTCAACTGTCACAAAGTAAGCAAAAGATCACACAATTTCAGTATGATGGCATATCTGCTCCGACATTGAGCTGCGTGTCAACACAGTGCATGGACTGCTCCCTCCACAGCACTCCCTGTAGTGCTGGTTAGTTATTAGACAGAGGTGGATGTCGCAACTCAGGTGGACAGCCGTTGCGCGGTTGTGATAACAAGTTCTGCCAGTTGTAACGACTCATTCCTCTCAGGAGTAAGCCAGCTTCATACACAGACCGTGTTGAATTTTAGATTTTTTTTTTTTTTTTTTTTTTTAAATATAAAGGTAGGCAGTTTTATGTGGAAGAACTGTAATTCTGTGATTTAATTTTGAGAAAACTAGGCTTAAATATTTTATTTAGTAAGCTTCATTAACGAGGACAACCGCTTTCTGTGTTTTTTCAGGGTGATAATTAGAAAAAAATCAGCCTATAACCAAGTAATAATTTAAATAATAAAGTAACGTTTGGACTAAACTTCACCCACCTTCTCCTTGTTGTCGTGGTCCGCGGGAGGTGAAGTGGGAGATTTAACACTCCCTACAGCAACAGCTTGGGTGACTGTGACACCGCCGCCTGGAGCTGGGCTGCTCTTTTCGATTGTTTCCACCTTGATAAGTCGGTGCTTCGGTGACACATACTTGATATCCGGAGACCCCACAGTGTTCAAGCCAAATGAAATATTTCCACCTGGAGTGTACGGGTCCTCGAAGTCCAGCTCCTTTTGTAGTTTGTAAGCAGCGAGGATGTCCGGCTGAGCGGGGCTGGGGAAGGTGGCCCCGGAGCTTGTTTGTTGGTAGCCAGGCGCACCGGGCACACCGGTGTGACAGTGTCTGTAGTCCGGTTTCGGAGGCGCCGGAGGGGGTGCTTTGGTAGTTTTGAATCCTAGGTGCTCCTTGAACCACTTGGCCATGCTGCCAGTGCATCGCTCTCAAGTCAATGAATGTAGTTTAGTTCCACCTTTCCTGCCAGCGGAACCCGAGTGTGTTCGTCAAAGTGGGATCCTCGGGTCACCCGCGGCCAGCCGACCAGTGTCGGAGCGCGTCGCCAGTCTTGTGCGACTCCGTCGGTCCGGAGAGGAGTGCGCGGCCACAGGCACTTTCTGATCTGCCCTGCCGCAACTCTGTCACTCACCGCTCCGCTGCTCTCCACGTCAGGTTTCCAGACTACGCAACATGGGAGCGCTTGTGCAAGAGGAACACACGCCCCCCACAACCTGCCCTCCCTACCTGAGAACATTCACTGCCACCTACCGGACTTCTGAAACTCCGCTCACTGTTGACTACTGTGAATACCAGTCACCGCTGCATGAAGGCGTCTTTAGTTAAAAAAAACAAAAACAAAGAAACACAAGCACCGAGACCCCATCTGATGAGCCTCTTGTCTCAGGGAAGACTTTTGGTGAACAGAATTATATCTGGGCTGCCAGTAGGCTACTAAAAGAATAAAATGATTACAAGTTTTGTTCTAACATCCCGTCATTTTGTAAGTTTCTTAGACCCATTGTTGGTCCTTTACTCCACTTTGTGAACCAGTACCACAGTATGATTTGAATTCTCAGGTATAGATCATTGTATGCGTCTATGTTGCATCAAAATACCAGTAAAATAATCAATTAAAAAGGATTCGGATTAATAAATATATAGCTACTCCTCTCCAGAGTAAACTCTACATTTATTTCCAGAAATTTAGACAAAGAAATAAAACTACTTGCTTAAAAGCCCTTCGAGTCAACATTTTTTTTTCAACCAGCAGGACTCAAGGGTAAAGTGTCCTTTGCTCATTCTCAGTGCTCTGTGTCCAGATGGCCACTGCAGACTGTTTCAATTGCAAATTGCATTGCAAATGACCAGTGGAGAGGGATGCTGGAGTCTATATTAACACTGGGCACAGTTCTAGCTAAGTTCATTACACCAATCCACGAGTAGAGGAGGTGTATTGTTCAAAGCAACAATACAAGTAAACATTTCTCTCAAAGGTGTCTTTCAATCTCTTTGACGCAGAGGATCAGGGGTTCACATGCTAAACACTAATTGCCTTTGCAATCAGTGGACGGATGAAAAAACAAAATCCCATTTCCCCTCCCAGAGACATAGCCTACTCCAGCAACAGTCTGCATTAACAGGAGTCATGGCTGCAGCACAGCAGGTTTTTATGAAGCAATATTTCTTTTTAATAACACCACACACACAGCCTTGAGCAAGTCACAGTGTACAGATCAGAGTTTAACCCTGGCAGGCCCCTGGGAGAGACAACTCCGTGCTCTAGAGATCAAAACAAAATCTATTATTTCTGTCCTGAAATCCTGTCATTGCTGCACTTTGGGCATGCAGAGGGAAATTTGACCAGTGCAATTTCCCTGCACTTTATAGGAATAATTTCACCCCACAGCCAGGACATTAATCTGTTTAACTAGAGCATTATACATAAAAGCTTTAAAAGAAAAAAACAAGCTGAATGGTTTCAGACGGTCCTTAGTTTATTGCAGCACTGGTCGTTTTTGTTGCCAGTTGTGGGGAAAACAATCTCTCAGAACAAAAAGAGAAAGGCCTGTTCCAGCTCACACATTACACAGTATATCTTAGGACTGTATAATATACATACTGTAGGTGTACGCTCGGTGCTGCATTTACACGTACACAGGATGTGATATAAATATTGCCGGTGCTGCAGGGTAATAGCCTGTCTCATGTTGTAGGTATTAGAGTCTCTGTGGTGGGCAGGAGCAGGTGTGTCATTCAGGTTACCGAGCTTGACTCACATCACAGATCTTTTATTGCATTGCTACAATTGCATTCGCCAATTTCCTCCAGCTGCCATCACTGACACCCTTTAAAATGCAAATTCTGTAATCCAGCACCTCGTAGGATACAAATAGTCTCTTAAGTAGCCTACGCAGGCAGATTGCTTGCCAGGAGGAATTCATGTACAAATGTATAGGATTCTGTTTAAGTTATCATACTTAAAATGATATGAGAGGTGCCGTCAATAACTCTCTCACAAGATAAAAGAAACTGACAAACATTTAGCAATGGCAGGTTGTGAGTGCTGGCTTGATACAGAATTGTCAGGTACATTAGCTGCGTTTCATTAATACCCAATACCCCGTTGTAGATTTCCACTCTGGTATTTCATGTAGAAAGTCATCAGTTATTGCAACAGTCCTTTAACACTAAGGGCTTCACAGGCCAGTCCGTAAGAATTTGCCACATGTAACCTGTTACTTGCTCTCCCTCCAAGCTGCATGGCTTAATAAACTATCAGCAACTAGTGAGTTACAGATTCTGAACAGTGATAGGGATGTCAGCATGTATATAGTAGGAATTTCTTTTTAAAAAGCATGACATTTACATGAGTCCAGATAAGATGACAGCTTATTGTCTGCTATAGGTGAATGCTAATGCCTTCAGCAGTTGCTGCACAGCTCAAACGTTTGACATGCTGTGCAAGACATGTCAGTTTATTTCCCTCTTTAAGTCTATTGGCTCAGGCATAGCTGGGAATGACTCCATAGCAGGACCAGGTAGTGCCAAGGTGAGGGCCAGAGAAACAATCTATCAGAATATATCAACTCTATATTTTAAGGAAACTTCAGTGATAGTATCCTCTAACCAGAATATGAGCTGTATTCCTCTTCTAAAGATCTATTTCTATTTTAACCTTCTATTTTGTGGTACATGTTACCACTGTGTTGGTAAGTTTTGTCACACCACAATGTGGACAGTTATTGCATGCTCTAAGCTCACAGAGTCTTCATTATTATAATGTCTTGTTCTCTTGCCTCAGCAGTTCAGCTATAACTGCACACCACTTTCTGCAGAATGCTTCTGGATGTCAAAATACTTCAGCAAAACAGTATTCATGTGCTGTATGACTACATTACCACTGTGCCAGGCTGGGGTAGAGGTGCCATCTGGAAATTTAACAGCTCTTTTTTGTCAACAGACCCTCACATTTTTGAGTTCTTCGGCTGTAACTGTGTCAAAGGAAGCAGTTCAAAAGAAATTACTTTACGTGAAAAAATGATGTTCAAACAACTGAAACACTTGTATGTTTAGGTTTGGTTTGTCTAATACATTTCCTAGAGGTATACCCAACAAATTCCTAGATTATAGCACAATGACTTACTGTCAAGGAAACAGTATAACAGAAATAAATTTGGTGTGTTTCAAATGAATCCAGAACATCCTCCAAGGATCTCTCAAACTATATGGCAATTTTGTCACGCTACATTTTGCTCTAGCATGTGAGGCTGACGTTGGTTGGCCAACCCTAACCTAAAATAAATGTAGGAAATAATGTAAAGAAAAATAATAACTTGACAAAAATTCAAACACAACCAGGTAAATATTCATAAATGGATAGGTTTCATCCTGTGTAGCTGCAATATTTAACAGTTTGTGGTATCAGCAACTAAGTTTACTTTATCTGAATTGCTCTCTCTCTCTCTCTCTCTCTCTCTCTCTTTTAATATAGTTTTAGTGTGATTCCAATTCAAGTCTTGTAAGTCATCCAAATGTGGCTTCAAACTGTGCTCCTATTTACACATCAGTTATTTATCCAAACATGTATACCTGGTTTGGTAAACATACAGTATATCCACACACTCCAGTGGTCTCCATGGAAATAAGCAGCTGCTGGACATTCGAAGTCAAAGCTTTGAAAGATGTGTGCTTTGCATCAAATGCTTTCCCCCCTGTCATTCAAGCAGGTGGTTTTTGATTTGGTTCTCCAGGCCGGGTGGGTGGAACATCTGTGAACTGTGTTAACCGTCTCCTGTCTGTCAACAATCACCAAAGTCCTCAAGCAAGGAAATCAATATCTAATTGCTCAAGTAGACAGCAGAAGAATCTGGTTGCACTGTGAAGCTCCCACTGTGAATGTACTGTTGGGAACAATATGAACATAATGTGAGACTGATAAACAGGAAGCACAGTTTTCCATCATTTTCTCCCATGTTGCTTCAAATCAGTTTTAAGTCAGTCAGGACAATGTAGAAAAGAAGGAACATATCTAAAGCCCTTCCAGTAGCCAGTTATCTTACCTGTTATGGCAGGTATTATATTGATCTTTACAAAGATGTCTTTTAGTACCAAGTTAGTTACACTCCAGGTAAAAGAAACAGCAAGGCCACTTTTAGCCTTTATCATGAAGCATACACACGTCCAGTCTAAGATGTCTGATGACTTAAAAAACCCTCATTAACCTGTCTTCTACGCATTATCTCCACCTCCACCTCAGGACTTACCTGGGTATTTAAAGAATTAATGGATTTTTAAGCATCTTCTTTTGATCAGCCAGTCACTCTGTTTCATTGACAGTGTGTGCATGACCTTTCAGACACAAAGTGTAGACGTGCATCACCCAAGCAAACAGATGAAGTCAGTATAAAATTGATGTACACGGTATCAACACAAAACATACACAGCAGAGGTTAGAGCACTAATAATAATAATAATATTTTGCCTGCTGTTCACTAATAAAGCCATGTTACCCTGTGGGGTTCCAGTCCCTTGTGTCCCCTGTGTGTCGATCAATCCTCCCCATTTCTTCAGTCTAACTGCACAGCTTTGTTTGCTTTCCCATGTCTGTCAATCAAAGTGCAGGCTGGGATCTTAAAAAGCTAGCTCCCTTAGCTTCTCATCCAGCTACAGTGTGGCTGTCACCTTTGCTTGTTCCAGAAAGCCTCGCCACTGCAGAGATGAAATGAAGTATTAATGGCCGCCTCTGCTGTGAAGGAGGACAAGGACAGATTACTAATCTGATTTATGTGTGTGGTCCCCCCATCTGCCCGGATGCAGGTGCACATAGATATGAGCTAAACGTACATTCACTGTTTTATTACAGACTTTGATGGCGACAGTGGAAACAGGTGCAGTATATTACAGTGTAGTGAAGCCTGACCTCTGTCTAGTGGAGCGCTATATGTGTCTCCCTGAATAGGAAGTTGCATTTGGCCAAGGAATTCATTAAAACAACACTACTTGTGCTACTTGTACCTCACTGACAGTTGGTGGCAGAAGAAGTACTTAGATACATAACTTAAGTACCAATATTATAATGTAAAAAATGTCAAGTAAAAGACTTAAGACATTAAAAAGTGTTTCAAAGTAACAGAATAGAAGTATTAGCTTTAAAATGTACTTAAGTACCGAAAGTATGTCCACTTTCTGAGCGTTATTATAGAGTGTTCATGTGCCCAGAATGTGATCTGCCATGAACATTTTTTTTCTGGAATCAATTGTATTGACACTAGTCCTCAGAACAAGACTTCAATTGTAGTGATACTTTAGGTATTGATCCGCCAACCTCTACAGCAGAGATAGCCTGCTAGCTGTGGTGGACCCCAGCAAAGGAGACAGCATTTTGTGCTTTCATTGGTTAGATGTCACAATAAATTGTTGGCTTTCACATTAAATTGTGTGTGGAAACAGAAATGTCATTAAGTATTCGGAAGATCATACCATTCCTGCTCAGAGTGTCCAGACACACTTTGCCCTCCTTGTCCTATCAAACATTGGTATATGTAGCTCGGTTCATAAAGTTTATATTCAAACTCTGCAGAGGCTGTGGTGATTAATCATATTCCAGTGCTTGGCCGAGCTTTCATGTGTAGAGCCTGATAATGTCTTCCATATATGAAATCAGCAACTGTACGAGATGTTTCTCCTGCTGGTTTGCATACTCAGTGAGACTGGAACCGCTGCAACCTAAAATCAATTGGATAGTTGCTTTTTGATTTATATGTCAGACCTATAGCACAGATACCGGCTGAGATGGCCTACTTTTTTATAGAATTATTCAAGGCATTCCTCTGGTACTCCTAAAATATCATTCCTCACACTCTTGCACACAGAGCATCTGCAGACTGGCTCAGTGAGGGAATAGATCTAATCTCAGGTGTTTGATGTTGGCCGAGTGTGAGCCTTCCTCAGCGGCAGCTTCTCTCCCTTTTGGGAGTCCCAACTCCGGGCAGTCCTCTGATCCAATCATGTCTCACTGGACTCTCCCTCTTGTATGCTTTTTGCAGATCTGACAGCATGTAACAGTGAAACTTGCAGCCTTGTCAGTTATTTAGGGGATGCATCTCTGAATCTTCCTAAATATTTTCTGCTGGTCTTCGTTTAATGATTCTTCTGTCGCTCTCCAGTGGAAGCCTAAAAATTTGTTGGCAAGAGAAGCACTCCAGTTGACATGTTACCTTTTGAACCCGGCTAAGTATGTCACCCAGTTTGATAGAATCCACACTGTCAAACCGTGCAAAATAAGAATTTACTGCCTATTTACTGGGATCCAAGTGTGTAGTTGGAATGCTTAGGATGCTGTAAACCCTTGCTGTAACTGAAGCAGAATATTTGGCATAAATCCTGAGTGATTTATGGCCTTGACAAAGAACATGAAAGGATACGGCACAAATGAAAGGCCGATGTGCAATTTCTAAAGATGGGCTACATATTTAAGTCGTGTTTGGGCAAAATAAATATAAAAATATCAGAAACAATTTTGCAGTTGAAGTGGAGGACAAGAAGTATTTTTCAGCTTTTTGCTCTCTGTGTTAATTGAAGTTGTATTCATGAAGATTACTCGAGAAGAATGACAGTTGTTTAGTAGCATAGTTAGGCACGTGAGTGTATTGTGTGTGTGGCTGTGATGGATCAGAGCAGCACGGTTCACAAGCCTGCCTCTTCACTCAGTGTGACACAGCCAATGGCCTCTGACGAATGAAAATTTACTGCTAGCGCTCGTCTCTCCTCACTGTCCCTTTATAATGCACTGCTGGTATGCAACGCCATATTTAGACACCACATGGGGGGTCGAAAAACCCTCAGAAGCCTGCTAATAGCGTGCTGTCAATACATTTAGATAATGCTATGGTGAGGTGAAAACCTTGACAGCCCAATTTTGTTAATTTTTTTTAAATGTAAATTGTCATTGTGATTATAGGGTCCTTTCAAAATGTGTCATATAATTTCAAAACTCCAAGGTTGCCTTACCCTGAGGTTGTTTTTTACATGTTTGAAAAGTGAAATATTTCTAAAATGCAAGATTTTCACCCAGTAGTAATAATCATCTACAGATCTTGTTTTTTCCCCCTCACTCTCCCTCCGGTTCTCGCATCAACAAAATGATTATTATGTCGGTCATGCTTCACCTTGAATACGATTTCATTATTCCAAAGCACAATTACCAAAGTGAGAATTGCCAACAGTTAAACTCATATTGATTGCCTTGCTGGAGGGTACAGTGATTGGATACCCCCCCATCACACCCATCCTCATTTTCTTTTTCATTTTAATTTTAATTTCTAATGTATTTCTCTGACAAAGATAGTATCCAACTGTGCACATAAACTGTGGCTGGTGTACGATAAGGTGAATTTGGCAATCTTAAAAGCTGGTCTCATAGCTGGTCTATTAGTGCCAGTCTTGAGGTTGATGGTGAAACAGGCTCCCAGGCTCTGAGCGTCTATACTTTAGTGGGGGTTATTTTGCTCAATGGCGGAGCTGCAGAGAGCAGTAAAGAGCCACAGAGAGTCTCTGGGGTGTTTCTCACTGAAATACTCTGTGCTGCAATTTTGGGGGGCTGTAAAAGAGGCGAAATGTTACCCAGCGGCTTCTTGTATTACTGCTATTGTCATGCTAATGCATGAGCAATGACTGGCTGTGCATGTGTCATAACCAATAACAGGCTGATTGGGGTTTCCATGCCATGTCAGAGCCAAAATGGATAATGAGTGTGCCCTCAATTCTGTCTTGACTGACATCTTTTCACCCTGATGGCTGCCTATTTCATTTTTTCCCTCTGTGTGGTAAAGTGCACAGCTCTAAACAGAGTACTCAACAGTGAAGGCAATATGTGCCCCTCCCCTGCTCTCCCCCATACATGGATGCAGGCTGCCAGGAAGCAACTGAAGACAAAGAACATTGATGGGCCTGCCTGATAATCAATTGCCAAACTGATACTCATCAGATTGCTGTGCTGCGTTTTTTTAGGGTGTGTGGTTAAGAGCTAAACCAGGAAACATTTTCACCAAGGTTGTAGCTGACCGTAATCCTCCGCAGCTCTATTTTGTGGACCATAAATATCTTTCTAATATAATTTTCCCCTTAACTTAACGCTATTTAGTGGAAAATGTACAAAGGATGACACTGAACACACAAAAAATTGGGATACTATGACGATAATGATACTTATTTCATCTCAATACTTTGATCCTATTGAAGAATATGTGCTTTAATATGAGTTAACTTCATGTGTGATTGTCTGAAATATGTGATACTGTGATTGTATTAATCATATATTGATCTCTGGCTTGTGTTTTAATGTTGTGGTTGGCTTGCTCCCCTGAATCTTTACTATATCAATAACTTGTTTGTCTTGTAATTGTGTATTGATTCAGCAAATTCAATGTGGCTGTTAGTTTAACTTTTCTTTTTTGGTAAATTCCCTTTAAGACAGACCAAATCCCCGCAGCCTGATACAATCTTCATTTTCTTTTTAGAGGTGTACGAAACATTTATTCGCCATCCAGGTGCATAATAACTATCATCAGACTACCTTTGGAATCTGTCGTGCGCTGGGAGACACGGACAGTTTGCCGTTTACATGTGAAAACAATGCCCGACTTGTGGAGGAATGGCAGCTGCTGAAAGAATCTGCCGTGAGATTTCACATGCCGCTAAACATGAACATCCAGCATTCTTGAGTACCTCTCTAACACCTTCCCAGACAAATTAGACACAGCTCAGTAGCACTCAATGGGCTTCACCCTTGGGAAATTATCACAAGACAATGGGCTTCTCGTCTTCGTTTTATGTTCTGAGGGGGAAAATGGATAGGGAGAGGGGAAAAAAAGAGTTTTGAGACATCCCTTTAAAAAACAGGAGAGATTGGCAGTATTTGACAATCACAGAGCTGTGAATGATAAGTAATTTCCTCGCGGGTTTGTCAATGCACAGGAGCGGATTCCTGAGACTCCACAGAAGTGGTGTTTTCAGGGGGATGATTACATCCTGAAGATGATGGATGTGTGCTGGGTAATGTGGGAGACAGGAGGATGTCCAGACTGCTCAATGGCTGATGACTTGCCACTGGCAGCCATAACCACAGCCTCATTACACACATAGCACGAGCTAAACTCTTTATCCTGTGGCATGAACAGTAGACAGGTGATCTTAATAATCTTGCTCAATTGAGCAGCAGGATTCACACCCCTGTCTTTTTAGGTGGGAGTATGTTAAAGACTTCCAAACTATAAATGAGGATATTATAAAAAGAAGTGTGTAGAATCTATTGCGAAGGCTGCTGCTAACCCCAGGCTCTGAGGTGCACGGGCAAAAAAAAAAAAAAAGATGAATTTCCCACCGGGGAAATGTCAGAATGATGTAATGATATTCAACACATCCAAAAGTGAGGCTCATCTTACTTTGGAGGATATTTTACTGCAGCTCATCCCTGGTGTGAGCTTACAAAGGTCTTATTTGCATATGATTTTGGAACAGAGAAGGCAGGCAGCGTCGAACCCTGTTATCCAGACGCACTGACCTGTTTCAAGCTGTTGACCCAAACAATCCAGAACACATTTCCTTGAAGAAGAAATGTCCAAAAATGCAAAATGTTACTGTTGAACAGAGAAGAAAGGAATATACATATATTGGATGAACTGTGGTTGAGTAGTGCTGATTAGTTAATTAATACATTAGCCAATCAGAAAATTAACAATTTCTTTAATTAACATTAACAACAACAATAGATTCTCAAATGTGATGATTTGCTGCTTTTACCTGTTTTATCCAGTGCTTTGAGCTGAATGCTGACATAAGCATGCTAACATGCTCACAGTGACACTGTTCACTTGCTGATGTTTAACCGGTATACTGTTCACCATCTTAGTATAGTGTGTTAGAATGCTAACATTTGCTGATTAGCACAGAACACAAAGTACACCTGAGGTTGATGGGGATGTCATTTGTTTTGAAGTTATTTGGTCATAAACCAAAATACTGGACAAAATAAAAATCTGACCTGATGGTGACACTAGATAAAAAGTTACGGGATCACCAAAGTTATTACAATTCATCCCAAGGAGGACATAAATGTCTGCACAAAATGTCATGGCAATCCATCCACTAGTTTTTGAGATGTCTGGACCAAAGTGTTGGACCACATTGTAATTCACAGAGCCATGCCGCTTGCATTGATAAAAATTGAAGTACAAAATCTGCACAGTTTGCAGTTATATGTGGCATCCAGACCTCTCGGTGTACTTGTAAATTCATCTGTTCAATGGGTAGAGAATTGTACTGACACTGGCAGGTTTCTGGGTTTGTTTCACTCCCTCGGGGGTCTTATTCTAAAACGTAGACTCTTAGACACTGTTATTTGTTTGGAAAAATGTATATGTATGACATCTAGTGTGTACACTCACCTTCCCAGTGACCACCTCTACACTGATTAAATCAGTGAGTCTGTTAACCTGATGGCAAAGCACACACCAGACAAACATATATTTCCCATTGAGAGACACAGACTTGTTTTCTCTGGGAAACAGCCACCCTTGGCAATAACCAGCAGTAGTTTATTAGATGTATCTTTATGTGCTGTGAAAGCTGGAAAAGCTCCAGGTCTTACCCTTCCTTTTTTACTATTGTCTCAGAGCAGCTGTAATTCTAGGCCTGTTAGGCTTATAGCAGCCATCTGAAAACCTCATATTTTCCATGAAAGTCTGAGCAACATGGAAGGACAGTACAGTTAAGTAGTGATCATCAGCAGAGTGTTACCAGTGATGATGCTCTTCTGCATTATGAACAGGTCTTGTAGCTCATTGTGCGCAGTAAAATTGTTATGGTCTTTTAACCCCTTGACCCCTGATGTTGCCCATGAATTCCCACACATTGTTTGGTTTCCACACTTTAACAACATTATCACATCTTTGTGATCTTTGTTTTATGGCTTCATTGAAGATACAGTACATATTGTGTGAGGAATTCAATCCCGAGGTGCCATTTTTAGGTCCGTTACATGGAATCCTTTCAGACACATTTCTGTAGAATTCAGCATGGCGTATGTGCTGTCTCTGGGAACATTGGAACCTGGACTAGAATTTAAAATGAGTTTCTGCGCATTTGAACAAAGCTTGGCCATGCAACATGGCTTTGAGTGATGGACTGGAAAGGTTGAGCAATACACAGCTATACCAGTCATATCGATGCAACCCACCCTCATGTGCTCTTGCAAGAGTTTGGTATAATTGCCACATTTTAATAACTTTATAGTTAAATACATACTTAGAAATGCTGAAAAGCAAAAATCCCAATTTGAATACCTGAAGGATAGATGTACAGAACAGACTTGGTGTTTATGATTTGCACCACAGTGTCTGCTCTCCTTTTTTTCTGTGCAGGAATAACTTAAATCCCCAACTGTCCACATCCAGCATGTGTACATGGCTGCACACCAATCTCAGATCAGGGCTTTAATCAGATTCAGTTGGGCGGTAATAGGCTGATGGTAAGACAATTGAGTTTGTGACCAGAAGTTCACCAAACCAAGGCTGATGGGTAAAGTGAATGAGTAGTGCTGTTTTAGTGCGAAGATCTTTTTGATGAAAAACAATCTAGGTGTCTTGAATATATTACATCTGGTTGCTTTTGAATATAAATGAAGTGTCCCAGACATTTATGACCTTTGACAGTTGCTGTAATATAACTTACAGTTATACGTAAGAGACTACGTCATCCCAACACTGAAGAACCCTCAAGGATGAATTAGCAAATAATTTAACCCCGCAGTGCTAAGTGCACAAAAAAAAAAAAAAATATTTTGCATGTGTGCTGACTAGCTTTAGCGTGACAGAAATTGAGTTCTAAATGGAGCGGTGCACACCTTTTCTGTTTCCCTCAGGATACGACCCCTGACAGCTCCTCCCCTGAGAGAACAGTCTGTAGCTTCAGAATGAGAAAGTTCTGGGAACAACAGAGAGACAGACAGTGAGAGAGAGAAAACTAGGTTGACTGTACTAAGAATAACCATATGCACCAAGGTAATCCACTATGCCACAAGGTCATGACCTTTCTGCTTTCTTTCATGGCTTGAATTAAAACTATGGCAGAAATTTTCATTTGTGAGAAAATCAAAAATGAATGTACAATATATATAACAGCTTCTTAAAATGGACATATTTTACAATATGTATTGTGGAGGACTTACCACTTGTTTCATGGGAACTGCTCATTTCTTCTTTTGTTCTTCTATTGTTAAGCTGTAAATCAGTGACACGTTTTCCCAAAAGAGATGAAGTGCTGCTGCTGCAATTAATATTGTAGAAAGACATGTGACCAGCCAACCTATAGCACAGGACTGGAGCAATCCAACGTCCAGACGTTACATGAAACATCCTGTTCTTCCCATGCAGAGCTCCATCTTATCAATCCCTCAGATGGATTCAAGCCATGTCCCATCTGAGTGAGCATAATTAACACCCGGTGATAAAACCGAGCCCCGGGGGAGCTGTCCACTCACAATATATTTAATTGAAGTAAATGATATAAAAGGATAAATTGTGAGTTATATCGAGCTATCAAAGGGTTCAACCATAAACTATTATACAAGGCACAGTCATTTTCTTTGCAGCATTCATTAAATAAAATGGTTCCAGGCACTGAAAACCAGGCGAGGATTCAAACACTGGTGCTCACTCATCCCATCCTACTCCGCCTCCTTTCCTAACAATAATGTGTGTGTATAAATGTGTGTATATGCACTCATGTGTTTGAGTGTGTGTCTGTGTACAGTATCTGCATACGGGTTGATGTGTGTGTGCATCTATTCATGCTAATAAGCCACTTCTGATGGACTGTGTTCACCTTTCTGCCCTGGTCTGCTTAGACCTCTGACAAAGCGTCACAGAGGTCAGGGCTTCTCCAGACAGGCCGCTGGGTCTCTGATCCACTGACTTCATCAGCATGCACATACACACACAAACGCATGCAAATTCAAGTGAACAATTTCCACTCACACACATATATAAGCAGAGCCGCATATAAAAGAAGAAACTGAAGTTGATTGACGACGTATACAAACCCACATTCACCAAACAAATGCATGCACACACTCAAACACTTGTGTGTCTTGAGTGCTTCCTCTACATCTAAAACATCCAATTACAATGGAAGGAGGAGTTTTACAGTTGTATCACATTAACATCTTCTTATATCTAACAAAGGCTTTCCGTCTCCAGGTAAGATATCCAGACACATATTGCATTTTAATACCAGGTAAATTCATTTTTTTTGTCTGCAATCACAGCAACAAAACAAAGAAGTGTGAGAACACAGGTCCCAATTGCTTTCATCACTGTGTGTTTGCTTTTGTTGAGTAACTTGTTTCAACTCGCCAACACAGCCTGTATAACATCAGTTAAATTAGGAGAGAACAACTTGAAATAAACATGTTTAATTTGAATCCATATAGAGAAACATTTGGGAAGTTGGACTACATATCTGTATAAATGTTTTCATCTTCATAGAATGCAGACCCATGAAGATACTGTAGGAGTTAGTGTAGGACAGGCTCCTCCTCCCCAAAGTCTAGAGTAGACACTGTGCAGCACATAACTCAGTCTAAAAGAGAATAAAACCTTTGCAATTGTATTTTAAGATATGTAGTCACAGACCTACTGGTTCATAGAACAGAACGTGGACAGAAAATGTATTGGTTGGTATAGTAATGAATGAAATTTGTGAACGAGAGGAACAGAGTGTCAGGGACTCTGGAACATTTATGAATGAAGACCGGCAGTAGGTAGAGATTCAGTGGTAGAAGAACAAAAGATGAAATGTGAAAGAAGAAAACATTTACTGCATTAAGAGAATATTATCTGATTTATTTAAATACACAGTGGGATTTCATTGTAACATGGAATTTAGCTGGCATTGTTATCAAGAATGACATACAAAGAGTGAAGGGCCAATGGTGTGTTAAAGGCCACTTTGACACGTGGCTCCAGTCTTTCACCTGTGACCTTTTGATGACAGCTTTACTGTCTAAGTATGGAGCTTCCCTGCTACCAAGAAAAGAGCAACAGTACAGTCATCTCCACAGCTAGTCTTTACCTTTTATTACCTGCTCCTGCTATACAATGATATGCACTTTAGGGCATAACAGCAGGTTTCTTTAAATACAACCACCATTGATTACTAATGTAACTATTGTATTTTTGGCCACACTAGTGCCACCACAATATTGACATTCGTGTTTTTATGTCAAATATCTTAACAACCTTTGGATGGATTGCTATGAAATTTTGTACAGACATTCATGTTCTCACAGGATGGATTGTAATGACTTTGGTGATCCTCTGACTTTTTATCAGTTTGTCCAATACTTTGGTTTACAACCAAACCAGTGAACCAGTGATATTATCCCATCAGCCCCAGCTGTACTTTGCGTGAATTGTGCTAATTAGCAAATGTTAGCATGCTAACATTTCAAAGTAAAATGGTGAACATGGTAAACATTTTACCCGCAAAACATCAGCATGTTAGCATTGTCAGTGTGAGCATGTTAGCACGCTGATGTTACTATTTAGCCCGAAGCACCACTGTGCCTAAGAAGACTACAGCCTTCCACAGCTGCTAGTGTGGCTGTAGACTTTTAGTCTTGTTAATTAATCAGTTAAGCATTTACTCTATAAAAGGTAAAAAATAAAAACACCCACCACAATTACAAGAGACTAAAGTGGAGTGTTAATGGGTTTTTTTAATGCTCCAACGGTCAAAAACACCCTCAAAGGAATTGGAAAAGAATCTATTGTGAAAAAAAGGAAAGTGAGGAAATCCTCACATTTGAGAAGGTGAAACCAGCAAATGTTTACTCAACTATAATCAGTTGATTTTCTGTTGATTGACTAATTGATTAATTTCCTAATCCTTACATCCATAAATCCTATACAGTTACAGACATCATCTTTCATCATGTCACCAGTTCCACTTCAGCTAATAACTCCTAACTAATGATCAGAAGAGTCAATTCTGTCTATACATACATGTGCATATTAGCATCAGTGTGCACGTGTACAAGTGTCTGTGCACGAGTGCATGTGTTTGTATGATGAAAAGTGCACACTCAGGAAAAGCCATTATGTTTACTAATGGTGAAATGATGTCACAGAGGCTTTTTGAGCCACTTAGCTCTGCAACCAGATCAATAGTGTTGCTTTGGGATTATTTACACTGTCCACATCTCAATTTAGGGTTACGTCTTGTTCATCACTCACAGATAAATGTATGTTTCTGTAGCAGGCAGCTGAATAAAGCAGTTGTTTGGGTCAAACAGCTATTTGGATAAACCTGATTAGGTATGGTGGGTGTCTATTAGGGTATTGATTTTTGAGTCATTCTGGTTGAGATCATCAGCTAAGTAGGGTGACACATAGAACTGGACATAGACCTGAATCTGCAGGGAATTTATTGACCATGGAAGAGAACGAGAAGTGCATGCTCACATTTAGAGCACTGTTCTGTTAGATCTAGCTGAGGTCAATGTGGATTATTTACACTGATCACATTTCCTTGAAAGAATCCAAAGGAAACAACAACAACAACACACACACACACACACACACACATACATTGTTGAAGACAGCAGAATTTAGTTTGACAGACAGAAAACTTCTAAAGATAGAAAAGTGATTATCCGATACAGATGAATGCAGGTCATATGAGTGCATGACAGTGAAGTAATGTGCTACTTTGTTGTGAGTTATTGATTCCTTATAAGTTTACAGATTCAACAGGCATTGTTACAAATAGGACAGCAGAGAGATGTGATTAACATTTAGCCAAACTGACAGAGATAAAAAAATAAAATCCAATATTTTGTAGATGTTTGGTTCACCAGCAATCTACAAATATCTGTTTTGCAAAGCAATGTGAGAAAGATCGAGCACTCCAGTGTGTGTTTACTGCTCCTTCCTTTTCAGTAGTCCCTCTGTTTGAATCTGACATCCCATTGTTTATTTCAGTACTCTCAGTATGCCTGCCCGCTGAGGCCAAGCAGCGAGGAGTGATGGTAAGATCTTATAACGTTGCATCTTTGATTCCTGAACCTTTGCTACAGTCCTGCCAAAGCCCCCGCTGTGCTTTGCTCCTGTGTCTCCCCACCTTTCCCGCCCCGTCACAGATGAGGGAGGAATACAAATGCCTGCGGTCCCTGAAGCCCAGCCCCCCCTTTCCTCCTCCTCCCACTGCTGTATCCCTTCTCCCACATCTACACCACCCTCTGCCTGCCTCCCTCCATCCCTGACTGCTCTCCTCCAAGGGCAGCCAAAGACATTCTCCTGAGTGAGAGTGATTTCAGCCGACACAACACGGCAGCGCTCACACGGCCGCCTGCGGGTGTTAGTGGTGGAGCCACACTAAGATTGAGACTTTGAATGCATATGTTTGACTTGCTGTCGCACCACCAGTGATGTGTCGCACTGGAAAACCACTCATATTTGTCTTTCTTCATCAGTGACAAGGGCGAAGGCAGTAACGTCTGAGGAACGCAGCATTTCTAAGAATGAGGTGCTTGTCATGTTACAGATATACTACATGCAACCAAGGTTAAGAAGCCATGGCCTGCAGCATGAATGATGAATGAGTGAGAAATATTCTCAGTTGTCTGCAAAGATACCGTATGATGCATGTTATGTGAGTGTCTTCTCTTTTTTGCTTTTTACCCCATAACATGTCAGTGTTTAGTCTTTCACATGATTGATCATTTGGCGCTTGTGTTGTGCACAGAAGGTCTCCATGTTGTGTTTTCATTTGATTCACACTGAAAACCAATACAATTATGTTTTAGATGCATATGCTGCTGAGGGTATTAGTAATATATTTTATTTCTGCCTGCCAAAACAATTCAAGGATTCAACAGTAGAAATAAATCACAGCTTCTCACCATCCAAACTTGCTAAATTACTCAATCACCTAATGCCTTCTTCGAAAGAATCAATTAATCAGCATTTTGTGTGAGAAAAAAAAAAGACACTTTTAAAATTGGTACCTCTGAGAAGTAAAAAGATGCAGCAGGTGACGTGTGAATTCCAAGACCATGAATCTGTTTTTGTGCCTGCATGCAGTTCTTGACAGGGAACGTGTGGGTTTTATGACCATCATCTATGAAGTTATTTGGCTCCAGAAGGACAAAGCAGAAAGAGGTGATTAAAAAGCAGAATGAAATGTCACACCTAATAGATACAGAGCTGGCCAGAGGAAATGGGAAAAGAGAACAGGAGGAGGAAGGGACAGCAAAGGGGAGAGGAGGCAAAATGCAAAGAAAAAAGTCTATTTAAGTTTATGTGTGTGTGTGTGTGTGTGTGTGTTCGTGCACATGTGCCTGACAGACCGTATCAATGCGTGTGCATGAGTATACTGTGTGTGTGTCCACGTGAAGGGTCTGCAGAGAAATTGGAGAGTGTGTGACTGGAGGTGTTCTTGGCACCCCCAATTTCAGGTGTAATTACCCAGACAGAAAATGAGAGGTAAGTGGACTAGACAGAGCCCCCTTGAGTCCCCTTTCCTTAGATACAGCCTCCTCCCTTCTGCTCTGTACAATACTAGGAGGAAAACAGCCATTAAAGGTACAGTATAGTGTTTGCCACCTTGGCTTGTAGGATCCTGTAAAGTTGCTAGCATCGCCAGCATATCCTTTTAAAGTACTCACTGTGTGGGTATAGAGGAAGTAATTACGTTAAATGACAGGTAGGCCTTTGGAAAAATAAATGTAACAATATTATTAGAAAGACTGTATTTACCACACCTATTCTGTCTCCTGAGTCTGCTTTTGGGCACTAGATCTGTGATCCAACGTTACAAATATTGTCTGGGTGACAGGTTGCCAAGGAAGCGCAGAAATTGGAAGCTGCTCAGTCCTCCCACTTGCTTCCACATTTGGCTGCTGAGCTTTTCACTGAAGCAGTTCCAGACGCACGTGCTCCAGGACCCCCAAACCTGGATCTGCAGTACTACACATTCTTTATAGGGTGCATTTTTTGGCATTTGTAGATATTTCTTGGTTATACACGTTGGTGCCAACTTCCGATTCCCTGCATCAAACCTCTCCTGAAGGTCCAGGATCTACAACCATCACTTGTCCTGGGCAAGAAAGATGGCATCATTGGCATTCTGTCTCCTCTCTGGCAAATGTACAGGTGCACCACTGGCACCATCTGTGATATTGTTGAAGTATGAGTTAAGGTAACATCCAGAGTACACAGTTTTATCAAGAAAACTGCCAGGCTGCAGTTGGAAAGGCAGAGGGACAGCTCTTTCAAAAGCCTCTCTTGTACTAAAAGAAATAGTTTGTCTCTGTAGTGTAGAAGTTGTTGCAGGATGAAGAACTGACTTCAAAACTGACTGCTCTGTGGAGCGATCTGTTGTTTATCAAGGCCCTTTTTATTGGACCTTGTAATAACCTCAAACGTGTATATGTCAGTATACACCTACTGCACTTTTATCTGTTTTTAGTCATTTATCATAGTATCTCATATACTGTATCTCAGGGTCATGCAATTATTGCATTTAACATTCAATGTGCTGAATGTGATAATGTGTTAAGTTACTGACTTAAGCCAAAGGTAGAAAGTGAAGGTAGAGTTAGACCTTCCAACCCTCATGTGTTGAGTGGAAGCTCCTATATGCTCTTTTGCATAGGGCCCCCAAAAAGCTAGAAACTGCCATGTCCAGACCTCTGAATCACCACCCCTTGACAGCTGCCTCTGCCAGTTGGAGAACCAGTCGACAATCAGAGCTTTGCAGGCGGTACTGTGTCAACATCATCTTCCTACACTGCTTGCTAGCCAACTGGCTAACATCAGAAAAATAACCACAAAAATGGTAACAAGCATGGATGAGAATGATGTAGGATATTGCAAGTCAACTTACTGATACAACGCCTCCACCCAGCATATTTAAAAAATGCAACAAGTGAGGGAACAACAACTGTAGGAGGCGTGGCTGTGTAGTGTGTGGGTCAGGGGACACCGGGGAGGCTGACTGACACTGATTAGAGTCTTTTTTAATATAAATTTCATGACGTAGACAGGTCCTAACTGGTTGACTGTATGTCAGCATTGGCCTTGCAAGGTTCAGGGCTGATTTGAAACATTAGATGGCATGTTGAGTCATTTTCAACCCATGAAATGCAGATTTTTAAAAATGTGGTAAGAAAAGTCAATATTAACACCTGCATTGATGTGTTTGATCACAGTACAGTCATATCATTTAGTTTACAGCTCAGAAAACACGTTTAAGTGTGGAGTACCTCTTTAAACTGTAAAATGTCTTTGTTTGCTCTGAAAAACTTTCAGAAAAAAATGAACTGCTCCTTGTATCTGCCGCTTTTGTGTTGTCTGAAATCGGTTAACGTGAATATGTCAGGCTGAATTATTGAAGTCAAACAAAATGGCAACTGAGTCTGATTATCAATCTAGCTGGGAGTTACTGTTTATGTTGGCAAACCTTTGAATGCCAGACTTCTGCGGAGTACACATCACTATCACACCAGGACGCCTTTTTCCACGTACATTTTTTTTCTTCTTGCTTGAGACATTATCACTGAGAAGTGAAGACCAGCTCTTTCTCTCTTTGTAAGGTTCGCTCAAGGCTGTGTGATTGGATGGCTGTAGCTGTCAAATTGTTAAACCTATAATATTCAGGTCTGTGGCCTTTGTGCGGAACGAGGTCTAAATGCAAGGAGACATCTTTTATAGCGTGACCTTCTCAACAGACACCCCTCCTCCCTCCATCTCCTGCTTCCCCCCCATCCTTCTGCGTTTCCACTCTCTCCTTGTTTGTAACATTTCCCCACCTGGCTCGACGGGTGGTTTTGTTTATATGAGATTTATTTGAGCGCCCCTGCTTTCACCAGCTGAAGAAAAGTGTCCATCGAGTAAAACAGAAACACAAACCAAACAAGAAAAACAGATAATGGCTCTCATTTATGAAAGGACACGTTTTTAGGAAAAAAACAATTTAAAGTTCGGAGAAAGAAAATAACAAATACAGATTTTCTCTCATCTTCTGTCATCACTATCTTTTGTGAGTATTAACCGCAGGATACAAATTGTGAATGCAATTTTCTTTCTTTTTTTGAAAATTCTTTTTTTCCTTTGAAAATTGAATAATGGAACAGAGGAAGCTAGAATAAAGTCAAGCAAAATCATTATCAGGAGAGTCACAGACCAAGATTCACCCTTGGGCAAGGTGATGGAGCTGGCAGGTGGTGGATACAGGGGAGGCTGGTAAAATAGGAAACAGAATAATTGCCCTGAAATGTGCTCTGGGGAAAAGGCTATTGACATGCTTTAGAGGGACAATACTCACTACTCTACTCAGCGGGTGTAAAGATTACAAATATCCAGTTAAACACCAAAAGTGCTTACCTGTTGTGTGTGCACATGTGTCTGTTAAATGTTAAATCAGTGTTATTCTGGCCTGTTGATGATTGTGTACTGTATTGAAGGTATGTAACTTTTGTGCTGGAGTAAATATTATGCATATGTACAAACTTCACACTCACACACCCCCTTCCTTCTGTTCCTTGTCTCACATGTAAACACTAGGGATATAACCAAATACTAGACATTCTTCAGATATGAACAGCATGCACTGTAAACAACCTAAACGGAGCAGTTTTGTATTCACTTGCTGTTACAATGTTTTCACATATTTGTGAGCAGAAAACCCACATATTGAAGTTGCAATAAAGCCCTTTTATCTAATAAGCTCCTCACAGTGCCTCTAGTCTGACAGCAGTGAGTAGACTGTAGTCAGACCTGCTGACAAGGGCACCACACGCCCACACAAAGACGCACACACACAAAAGCAGCTCCACACGACTTCAGTTAACTTAAATTACCGTCTTTTCTGCAATTTAGCTGTTCATATTTCAGAAGTGTGCTCACCAAACACTACCTAATAACAATTTCTTTAGTAAAAGTGGGTAAAATTGTTCTGTTAGAGTTTTGTATGATTATTCATCAGTGGTTTGGTAGGGAAACTATTGGTCACTTCTGTGACCAGTGCTCCTGTGCTGCTTCTATCTGAATACAGATAGAAACATCCAGCACAAAAAGTAACCCTACAATCAGCAGTGATATTGCTCTAAACTATGGGCTAGTATCAGCATCAATAAAAACAATCAAAATCCATATTTTTCACTTGTGGTTTTATACTTACAGACTGGACGGCTGGGAAAGGCTAACAACTGAATGAAAGTGAAAGTGGCTGCTGGGTTAGCAAAGCCAAACCTCAAACTCAAACTGAGAAAAGCATCAATGATTCACGTTAGTCTTGTTGGCTAAGATATATGATGTAATTCTGTTGGTAATACCCTCCATTGACCATCTGATTATTGGCAAAGGGAAGTTGATAGTAATGCCAGGTTTACTCAACCACATAGTCACATGGTAAGGGGTGGTTGTAGTTGAACTTTTCAGTAGCCATTAGTCACTTATCTGTGTTTGAAGTTGTTAAGTTTATTGGCTTGCAAATGATGATAATCCATCAGAAAACCAAATGCAAGTCTCAAGACATATCTGCATTGTATAGAGGATGTAAGCAGACATAGCAGTCTGTCTCAATATTAGGGAGACAAACAAAGCTATGGATAAGAATATCTATATTGTTAAAGTAGTTAAAGTAACTAATAATAATTAAAATGAGATCAAGTAGATCATCATCTTCTCAAAGCTCACTGCAAAGACAGATTCATATAAATGTGTACAGTGAGAAAAAACATCCACACCAAAATACATTATTATCATTTTGATATCAAAATAAAAAATGCAAAGAATGTATTATTTATTGAGTTATAAGTATTCATCTTTCATCATTAGAGGAACTGCTACTTTATTACTAACTCTAGATGTCTGCAGTTGAGACAACAAATCATTATTGTTGCTTCAAACTACATTCAGCAACATAACTGACTGTGGCAAGGTAACTTATTCACCCAGAACAATCAACTCCCCCTTTAAAGTAATAATCCTTAAGATTTTCATGAATTCAGACCACATTTCTGATACTATTTATGGTCGACCTACTTTCAGCAGTAGCCATTCAATGTGTTTACATTTTTTAAGGACTTCTCTTTGTTGTAGTTTTCTCTGTTAGTGGTGGCCATTCCTGTGTGCGATCAGATGTCAGGATCACAATTATTGTTAACTGACTTTTTTAATGGACCAGTGTGAGTTTGTTTGGCTGCACTAGTTGTTCCCCTGTTGTATTTCTGACAAAGTAGCTGCTCAAGGAGTGTTTGCTGTAGTATTAAACCACACTTACTGTAACCACGGGTGGTGCCAAATCAACCAGGACTGAAATCTTACATTACTTGTGATAACTACAGTATTTGTGGAAAAGTAGGAAAGTGTTTATACTGCAATCATAATTCGATGTATTATTAAACAGTACTTCTGACTATATTCTTGGACAACTAATAGCATTAACATACAACTGAATCCCTGTAAAGAACGGCTTGATGCTCGTCTGGTGTTAATGCAATTTCAGTTCAAGCTTCCATCAGCTTCCAGCTCTCTCACACTCTGTCTTGCTCCCTCTCCCTCTCTTACACACACACACATATTCAAACTCACAGATGTGTAAGTGTCAGCAGAATGCAGTTTTATAATCAATCTGGACTCGGGGGTGGAGTGGGTTGATGTTCCTTACAGCAAAGTAAATCCCAAAGTGACTGTTGCTCATATAGTGCAAGCAGGGCAATCAATTCCACCAGTCTGACCACTGGAGAGCTGGGTGTTGTGAAAGATACGAGCTGAGCCAGAGTTCAGGCAAAGAGCGACAGTTTCCTCGTGTTCCCTCAGAGTGGAGTACACTTAGTTCTCCCTGTTCCCATGCAATCTTCATTTTGACTTCACACCGTTTTTCTACCTCAGTGAAGACACATTGTTGAATAGCCATCAATTCACACAATAGTCCATGATTGCATTTATTCCATTATAACACTCTCCTGTTGAGGAAATTAATATTCATTGGTGGTACGGAATATGAATAGCAGTTCCCTAACATTAACTTAAGCTATCGTCTAAAAATCCATGTCTTAAAAATCTCTTTTCAGTGTCCCCCCTCATAATGCATTGGATTTGAAAGTGGAATAAAGAATAACAGCTTTTTTAACTTACCCGAGAATGAATTAATATATAAAGTTCATTCAAAAAATTGTTTTTGAACCATGGGGCAAGCAAATGATTTATAGAGATGATGCTGGCAGGTTAACTCACTGAAACAATGTTGGGAAATTACAAATACATCCAGGAAAGAAAAGCTCTAAATAAAAGAAAAAAGAAGTCATTTATTTAGTGCTGCATTTCAGAGCAATATCTCATCCTTTCCAATAAAGTTATGTACTTTAACAGGGTATGCCAATTTGATGTAGATTCATCAAAGTCATTTGTATTCCTTTGAGCTCCTCTGGTTTTATTGGCAATCTCATAAATGTGATTCTCTGAAATTGTAGTCTGCTTTAACAGTGGGGGCATCAGGTTTTTAATCTGGCTTAAAAGCCCATTAAAATCCATGAATCAGTTGGCACGATAAGGAACTGTGGAGGACATTGTCGCCTTTCCCCCTTTAAGAACTGTGTAATTACTTCTCTCATGTTTTTTTATAGATTAATGAGGACACAATTTTCTGGGAATCACTGGTGAGCTATATCTCACAAATATCGCCTTTGTTGGGGAAATCGTTGTCTCTCTAAGATCTTATGACTTAAGTAAGCTATTTTTAGATTGTATACTGTGTATTGGTTAAGTTATTGCAGAAGAGCTTTTACAAGTTTCAAGGACCTCACGAAACCTGCTGCGGACCCCACATGGGCTATGAGTTGAGTCTTAACTAGGAGACCAAATGGGGTCCAGACAACTATCCATCAACCCAGTGGTCTAATGGCTCCATGTCTGCCCCTGTTGATCACTAAAGGGACCAACGTGGGTTCAATCATGACTTGAGAAGGTGGGAACAAAAAAATACCTATTTGGGTCCTGAAGGTGATTGCTCATGGGCCCGACTTGTACCCCTCCTTGGTCCATTCATTACCTTCATTCTCACAGCAAGAGACCCACATGGGACCTGAGGATGATTCCTCATATAGGCCCCACTTGTAGCCCTCCACTGCAATCCACATAGTTAGACACACATATGGGGCTGATGGACACATTTTTTTTGGTTGCCCGAATTGGACCCAAATGCCAGCCCTTCACTGACCCTTGTGAGACACAAATGGACATGTTTGCTAGGCAGTACATGGCCGTGGAAACACACGATTCTTCACTGAAAAGATGTACCTGACATTGGGCGTTAAATCAAACTTAAAGGTGCCCTGTGGAGTTTTCTTGTAAACAAACCAAAGTTTACATTCAGTGTTTCTCACCAAAATGCAAGGTATGTGCGTATCCTTGAGGTCTAACAAATGCGTTGACTGCATTTCCTTCCTCATAAAACATGTTTTGAAAAATATTTGAAATTACACATTGTTTTAATCATGTTTGCTTGCTATCAGTCTTCTTATTCACTGCCTTTGTTGGCACATTGCTACGTTTGTTGGCGTGTTACCACCACCAACTGTTGATCAGGATACCCAGTCATAAAAACATTGTTCCATAGTGGTCAAAATCTCAACAGGCTACCTTTAACTGGTTGAATATCTAATGCGTCATATCATTCAGCCATAGACAATAACACTGAAAGAAAATAACATTTAATTATATCAAAACGCTGCAGATAACTGTTTTAACTGTTTGTCACATTTCCCCATTGACTTCTCCTGTTAATAACTAGAGTACATTGTTCAGGATAAAAAATTACAACTCATAGCATTTACCTAAATCTAATTGGTGCATTGGAATATTTATGTGCTTCAAAGCAGCAGCCTGTCTCTCAGTCCCTGGACTACTGATACGCAACCTTTTCAGAGCTGTTGTAAAACATGCAAATCCACACCAGTAAACCAAAGCACACCTGTTGAAATCCACTGGTCTGGCCAAAATCCGCCTCTTCAAAGCACTCAGAGAAATAGTCAGACTTTCCTTTCATTCAGCAGCCTCAACGCTCAGTGCACCGCTCAGGCCCACGCACACCTGTTCGAAGTGCTGGTCTCCTCTTCCTGTCATCTAATTTGTAATTCATATCAAATGGATGCATGGCTAATGTACAAACTGTTGGCTTGCTGTTTGATTCTGGATATTATCTGGATATTTTCCACAACCTGGAAATGATGACAGCTATCAGTATGTGTGTGTGTGTGTGTGTGTGTGTGTGTGTGTATGAGACACGAAACCTACTGAGAGAGACTTTGATTGTCCCTTGCTCCATACACAGTTATTAATGAGGCACTACAGTCATCTTTTATACCATCTGTTTCCTCAGTGCTGATGGAACAGCGTTTCTTCTATGTCAAACCACGCAGATCCACACAGTCTCTTGCCTCCTATAAACTACTGTGTTGCCACAGAAAACCAAAGTCTCTATCAGCAGCTCTGGCCCAGTGTCCATCATCCTTATTTAATCATATTTATGCCTGTCTGTCTCTCTCCATCACATTCTTTCTTCCCAACTACTTCCTTCATTTCAAATCTTGAGTTACACTTCATATGTTACACAACATTTCTGGTAGTTACCAAAGATCATACAAAGAACTAATCAGGAACTAAATGATAATCAAAAGGTAGGTGCAGATTTTTTTCAAGGGCATTATAATACAATACACGCATGTCACATGGACATAGAAAGAGTTATTGGTGGTTGTAATAATTTCACCTCTCCATGCTGGCCGTGAAGAGACCCCCTCCTACACTGTAAGAAACAGGGGACAATATCATATAACAATTAAAAATGCATTTTTGAAGTTAGCCAAAGCTACTATGAGGCTTCAGCAGTCTGAGTTAGCCAAATCAAGGTGGTATCTTCCAAAACGATTGCCTTTTTAATGTGAAATTCCCTCTTTGTGTTTTCTTGATGAGCCCTGATAGTTGCAGTTTGGTTGATGCTGACAATGTCGGTAATAAATGTACTCGGACTACCAGGATGAGGATATTCACTTGCCTTGAGTGACTCAGACTGCATCTGAACTTTAGAATATACTTTGCACAGAATGACGACTGTGGATTTCATCCCCTACGTCGCATTAGGAAGGAATCTCTTCACAGCCAGTATGGAGATAAAGAATGATTAGGTTACAGAGACTAATACCTCTTGTACATACTGTATGGCATATGGACGTTGTATTAAAACAATGACAATGACAAGTTACTTGAAAACAACTGTGAGATACTATGTTATTGAAACATTATCCAATGATTGGATCCTAAATCCAATCCTATCCAATGATTGGATTCTAAATCTGTGAATCATTTATTGATTCCCAATTAACTCTGAATCAGCTGCTGAGTGGCCACAAAACAAGTAACATTGCATACAGTTACTAGTTCCTACCTTTGTGCACCCCCAAGTAAAGTGGTGCATCTTAGTGAGTAGGTAATGCTTCATTACGTCATGATTACATTACCATTTTTGTGTCCCCTCAAGTAAAGTAATTCATCATCTGACCAAACTGACAAGCAGCAACTGAGTTTTTACTGGGAATCTACAGTTCCCAGATCGTTACAGCTCCTTAATGACGAACCAAATACAGCAAAATACTTGAACAAGGTTTGTAATACATCAATTCGTCAATATTACCTATCAATTTCTCACTCTCTTCTCTCTTTCAGTCTCTGCTCCTATTTTGATGTCCCTATCTATCACTTGGCCTTTCTCTTCCTGCCTTTCCCTCTCTATTTATATTTATCTCATGTCTCTTCCAGCTCACTCATCTGTCTCTCCACCTTCCGCCTTATCCTGATTTCTCGCCCTCTCTTTTTCTCTGTCCCGTCCTCCCTTTTGCTCTTACCCTCTTTCTCCAATGAATCTCCATCAGTGTTAGCACACAGCCCTTCAGCCTCACTGATGTAAACTGACATGTGAAATATAGCTAATTGGAGGGTCTGGCGCTACTTAATCCCATCTGACAAAAAAATCCATTTCCCCCTTCCCCCTTTCTATGCAACATTCATCAACTCAGAAACAAACTTGTTGCTTGAGGTATGTAAGGATCAATCATAAATGAGTCATGGGCTTCCTGTTTCAAAAGGAGAATGACAGTATATTTCCTACAGTGTTTTTGAGACTCAGACCACATTGGTCTTGACATGTGTAACTGATGGCCAAGAGTTTTTATTGATGTTGGGTAAAAATAAACCATTTTATTAGTGGATATACAGAATGCATTGACTCCCTGTACTTTTCCCACATTTTGTTGCGTTGCTCAATGGATTCTTCAAATCTGAGACAACCCTCCTAGAAAAAGATGGTCAAAATTCTCTTTGGGTAAGGAGAGAGCAGCAGGTGCCCTGTGAAGTTTTCTTGTAATATTTTGTTTATATTTAGTGTTACTCACTAAAACACATTGTGTGTATCTTTGAGGTCTAATTAACGTGGCAAGGGCATTTCCTTTGTCAGAAAACATTTGCAAAGAAGATGTTTTTAAAACTTGCATTACATTCATGTTTACTTGCCTTTTTCTGGCACAAGTCTGCATTTCTTGGCATGTTACAACCACCTGTAGTGGAATAGTGTGAAACCATTGGCAGAAAGTGTATTGAGTTGCCTACTTGCTCCAGCAGGTGCACAACACAGATCCACTTGTAAAACATTGCGCCATAGTGCTACTAGTGGTCAAAATCTCCAAAGGGTACCTTTGCGATATTTTGATTTGACATGAATTACAGTAAAGGTATTGTGATACTGATGTGTAGGTGCAGCACAGTAATTGTCTCGGACTGAACTTGTTTATGATTATACAGTAAATAGAAGCAGGCAATATCTCTGACCATCAAAGCCTTCATCCAGTTACAATAAGCATTATTTTAGCTCGTTCAGCATTAACAGCAATGCATATACATATTATGTGTAAACGTATACAGGAAGTGCTTTCATCCAATTACAAATCAGCAAAAGAAACAATAAAAAGCACATGAAGGTTTCAAGGTACTACACAAAACAGCAAGTCCTCCAAAATAAACGAAACAAAATATGTCATTTGCAATGTTTGTAACAGTATGACACAAAAAAGTGTTTTCTGATCTGACTCTCCTATCGGCAGGATGACATCATTCGTCTGTGCCTTCCAAAACTGTTACAAAATAAATCAGTTTTATGATGCGACAATGCTATGGTTAAGGTTTGGTTAACGACTTGGTTAGTGTTATTAAAAAAGAATGGCTCAAGAGAAACTAAAATAATTACTTAGTAGTTAAGGTTAGGGGACCTTCATCGTCATGGTTACAATAATAACCACATGGTTACGATACTGACTGACTGTCAATTGGAAACAGGAAATAGTGGTCTCCTGTGTTAAAGTTGACGAATTCATCCACCCCAACCTCCTCTCTCTGTGGACTTTGTTGCTCTATAATACCACCACCTGACTTCCTTCTTTGCTACTGACAGAACAGAGTCATAATTAATACGGCCGCTAGAAAATTTTGTCAGTTGACCACAAACTGAAACGTCATATTCAAAATACTTCTGCCACTACTGGCTGTCTGGTACTGTATCTCTGTCCACAGCACCTGTATCCTGAACTAATGTCAATGCATCGCTATCACTACCAATGAGCAACTCTGACCACCTTACGCCAAAAAATCTCAACAGTCCCTTCACCACGTAAATGTTTACCCCTTTGACCTTAACTTTTAAGAAAATTCCCTTGTGACCAATGGGAAAATTCATTCTTGTAATCAGAGCAAAGGCACTTCCAAGCTCCTCTTAGCGTGTCATTTTGTCATCCACCGCTGTATAATCCTTCTATCTCCACAGAGTGGGCCAGGGCAGTGAATTAATAATACCCTCTGAGGGCTGCGGCTCAAACCTCTCTCAAAAATGAGGTCTGACAAAGTCTCCGCTCTAATTGTATAAGCATTGCCACTTTTCGCCCGCTCCCAGGCACATCAGTGGAAATGATGCTTGCAAGAGCTGCCCTCTTGGCCTTGGCGCTGCTGTCATATCTCTGCCCTGCCAGCTACCCCCTCAGCGGGAAATCAAATACACTTAATGGAGAGAGGAAACATTACGACTGTAATCGAACCTGGAATGAGATAAGTGTGTCACCACCACCCTCCTGCATATCGTTGCTGTGGTGGAAAAACCTTTTACTGTAAGTCCAGTGTCAGCGGTCTTCACGATTGCACTTGAATGGTAGGATGACATGGTGCTTCATGCGCTGAAAGGATTCAACGACCTTCAGGCACATGAAATCCATAATAGAATTTTAACAATGCACAGCAGGCAATCCTAAAATTCAAGAAAATAACCTTTCAAAAATACAAGGTTTTAATACTCCAGTAGCTCTGTGGAATAGCATGAATATACAAAAAAAAAAATGTGAATACAGGCTTTGTATTCTTGTGCTTTTATGGGTTTGTGTTGCTTACACATTTACTCAGAATCACACACACACACACACACACTGAGCCACACGTCCATCCAGTGATGGCCTAAACAGCTCCTGGTGGGCTACAGAGTGCATGGCCAGTGGATCAAGTTCTCCCTTTGATTGAGGTCAGTGTTCCTGAGAGCAGAGGCTTAGTGGTGCTCGGCTCGCCGCAATCCAGCTCCTGTTTCAGGGGAAATGGCCGGACCTTGGAGGGCAACCTCAAGGTGAAAGACATGATAAGTGTTGGGGAGTAGTGGAGGACTGATGCTGTGTCCACATTTAAGATGTAGATTGCTTCTGTTGAGTGAGAGGACTGAGGTTTCTGAGAGATGCTGACAGACTACATATACTCTTAGTAACTTTATATTATATTTATAACTGTTTTGTATTAAAGTAGTTTAGAACTGTTTTCCAAATGAGACGTGCTACTGGGTTCAAGAAAGAGGGAATAACAGGCAAATAGTTGCCTTTTCATCATGGTTTAAACACACAAAAATCAAAAACCCTAATGATAGAGGATTTTTGTATAAATTTGATCATGCTTTCGCCATAGCACATCCCTTAACAAGTCGTTTGAACTGATTAGCACAAAATAGCCATTGACAATTTTGTAGTCATGTCTAAAAAGTTCATTTAAGTGAGTTAAAGTAATAGCAGTGAGTCTTTTTTCTTTTGATCTCTCTTCTCTTTCCTGTAGTCAGGAGTCGTCTTGAAACTTTTAAGTCAAGAAACGTAGTCACTTCTTTTTTTCCAGCCAATAGTTAATACCTCAGCTTGGATGGAAACTGGGAAATCGGTCGAAATCAATCAGCAGAACACAGTGAGCCATGAGGAGTACAATTATCCTCATAAAATACAATTGCACAGAAATGTCCATTGTTTTCACATCAGTCTCCAAACTCTTTGACAGTTTCTTCTTCCCATATCATCTCCATTTCTGTTGATTCATTTTATTGTAAAATATTGTGAATATTCCTTACATACTATTACATTACATATTTTTTTGGCTGTTTTCTATAGAACGTATTACACTAAATTACACTTCCACAATATTTTATCGGTACTGAAAAGATATTTTGCTTGTGCAAATTTTAAAACAGAATGTATTTACAGGGTATGCTATAGGTTATTATTTTATACAAATTCACAATTACAGGTAATTTCTGTAGTTTGAATCACAACATAACAGGTTATCATATCTTCAGAACTCACCTCATACTAATGTATTAATTTCCTGTAATCACTGGTGGATAAAGCATAATTACCTATCATAATTATTTACCCCAAAATACTGCCTCACATCTGCATCACAGTCTAAAGCTGCCTTATAGTTCAAACTGTCAAGCCAACTCTCAGTGCCTCACGCTCTCACAAGGCAATATGGTGTAGAACCAACAGCCTTCTCTCCTCATCATGGTGATACAGCAATACATTAACAATAAATAATGAAGAAATTCATCAGAAGAGACTTTGCATATAGATAGCCTACTTAAGCCGGAAGCGACCATTAACATAACTTGCAGGGAGTGGTGGATAATTAGAGTGGCCCTCCTTCTTTCCTTCTCTTTCTGTGACTAATAGAGAGGCCATGGTGACAGAAGGAGGACACAGAGTGTGGTTCATGTAACAGTTACCAGTTAACACTCTACAAAGTGGGGAGATCCCTGAAAGACTGCAGACCTGCACATTACACTAATCAGTCTTTAAAACCAAGTTTTTTTTTCTTAAAAGAAGAAACTGTTTGATTCCAGAGCATTTTAATGGTTTCTTAGGTACACATTTACCACTTAATGAATTACTACTAAGCTAGTGGTGGTTCTGGTATTTCTCTAGTTTCTGCTATGGACTGCAGACGTGCACCGTTTTTTCTTTATTTACTTTGACTCAACGGACATTTAAGCCAGTGCCCATCTGTTTTGATTTTAAGCCAAACATTCACCCTGATCCTAAACCTGTGCGTTAAAAAGGTATGACAGAGTGATTAGATGGTAGCTGTGACAGTTTCATGTCCACCCATGGGGTCCTGTAGTTGGGACTCTAACCACCTGTGGACCTACAAATCTTCACCTGATAGATGAAGTGCTTATCCCTGCTAGTTCCTTGCCAGCACTCACTTATTTATACAAATCTCTGGAAACAGGTCATTAAATACAGGATATATTAAATATTTTTTTAATTTCGACCCCATCCATCAAACATCCTGTCTTTACTCCCTTCGGCAGGATGGATCTTATGCACATCAATCAGAGCAGGGCGCATGCTATTTATATAAAGCGGGGGTTCATATAGAGGGGTTGGGGTGAGTTGAGTTCCAGAGCTGTAGTGTAGACTGAAAACATTGTCTATTGTGTAATTAATGCTGGCAGCATGATAGCAATATTTAAATATGCGTGCAACTGTTTCCCTCATAACCTTTCCAATCTGCAGTTTCCTGCTGTCAAAAGCTTTAACGACCTCAGTTGTTATGGAAACTCTTGTTTGTTAGGAATGTTAATGCTCTAAAACCTGGTGTTTTAACCCTTGCTCCTGCTAACATATGACTCTTTTTTTCTTGACATTTACTGTAAAACACGTAGAAAAATGAAGAAATGACTAATAGCTAATGTCTCTTGGCTTAAGTTTGGAGGATGTTGCAAATTTAGGAATGCAATACACCGCAAAAATCTGCTGAGGCGTTATTATTATCATGCATGAAACTTTCTTAAGGGCACCACCTGCAGTGCCAAGTGATATTTAAACAGCTGGAGATACCACTGTTATTATATCACAACATTTTTCATAACTTTGGATGGCAGTTGCAAAATAACACATTTCCCCATGATTCCCATAACCACAAAAAAAAAAAAATAATAATAAATTGCAGGTGTTCTTTGGGACATTAGCTAAAGAGAAAAATGCTGCGCCTATATTTTCTCGCTGGTATTTAGGTTACTATCACATTATTCAGAAACAAAGAAAGAATTGGAAAAAAGAATCTGTGTCAAAGGTGCAACTCAACAAATAATATTATTGGTATATTAGAGCCAGGATTAGAATTAGGATGTGTAAATAATATTTTTCCAATAAATCTTTACAGCACCATTTCTTCACCATAACAGAGGAAAATCCTTCAGCAGTTTATTCATTTGACATCACTGCCATAGCATGAGTGCTATGTTAGTGGTGCAGCCCAGTGATTTGAAAAGTGTCATGTCAGGGACCTGAAAATTGATTCATGGACGTGACAGAGCCCATGTGCATTACTCAGGTGCACGACAGCTGCTCTGCGGTTCTGTAAAGGTCTGCTCAAGGCTGCTAGTCATGCATGCCAGGCTGAGAGTGAGACGTCAGGCTGTGAAAATAACACATTAAGACAAAAAATAATCTATATCCATACCTTAGATGCAGTCTTACCCTGAGACATGACATGACACTGCCAGGTATTTGTATGAATGTACATGTCTCTTTTATTTATAATGTGTGGCAAGCAAAGTTGATCTTAGGTTGATGGAAATGCATGACAATGTTGCTGTTAATAAATATCAAATTTGACAGGACATGACATGTTTTATGCCCTACGTGGAACAAAATGTGTGGCTACATTGGTCGGGGTCATCACGTATTCTAGTATTGATTGTACAGACTTGAGATGAGAAGAGTTAGATGAGAATACCGATACCACTCTCATGTCTGCTAAACCATGAAGCTACAGCAAGGAGATGATTAGCTTAGCTTAGCATAAAAACTGGAAACGAGGGAACCGCTAGCATGGCTCTGTCCGAAGGTAGAAAAATCCACCAACCAGCAGCTGTTTCCACCTGTTTCCTGCCTGCCTGCCTGCCTGCCTGCCTGCCTGCCTGCCTGCCTATCTATCTATCTATCTATCTATCTATAGAGTCTCATTCATCTAACTCATATGCTATTTAGAATACTATCAATTAGATTGCCTTTGACATAATACTTCTGGATCTCTAGCTTTTGATCAATCCATTTGTCTCCTTATGCAGACCTTGGTTAGTATAAATCTATATTCTCGGATACATGTCACAAACATCCACGTATATCCAAAACATCCACGGTGCATGGTGTTTAGGAGGAGGAGCAGAGGTTCCAGCTGGAGAGGATGGCGCTGACGTTTCTCTGGTTGAGGACAAGACAGGAGAAAGGAGAGATGGTGGAGAGATTGTCAGCAGCGTTCATTCCTTCCTCTCACAGTTGACGATGGATGGCTGCAACACTCCCCTCGCTGTTGGCCTCTGATAAGCTCTCTTTTTGAGGCCCAAGGTGAAGAGCCCTCTTAATGGAATTGCTCTCATCTGGGTAGCAGTGGTCTATCAACTGCTCTCACCGCTGAAAGAGGACCTCCTTTGTGAACCGAATGAACTGGGAGATTGATGAGGCTTGGCTGTGTGAAATCGGCCCAGCGCCATCTCCTATCTAGCCCGAAGGCTCCAAAGGACGTCTATTTAGGGGGCATAATTCATATGTATGTGAAAATGAAATGCCTCTACCGGGGTGCTGGAAAAGCAATGTAATGCCAACATATGTCACACTCAAGTGAAACAGCCTGGAGATCCTCCATGTAATTGGCAACAGAAAACACAACATAATGTATGTCTCCATCTCAGTGCTGTGCATGATCAGCCTCTGAAAACATGATAACATAGACTTGAGAAGAAAGAGAAAAAATAGAAAAAGATGATAAATGGTTATGTAATAGTACAATAATAAATGGCACTGCATACACTTTTAGCATGACCCACTTTCTGCCTGATTGAATGATTCATGAGCTAATTGATACACTGACAAAGGGATGTTTTTTCCTAAATGTATGCTGTGCAAAGGTACAAAAACATAGGAGTCCTTTGTCTGCAGGTAGCAGTGGCTGTCAAACATTCTGTAATACAACAGGTATCCTCTGAGAGTTCAGGAGGCAGACGACAGGCTGATAAGATACTTATCACAGCAGAGGCTCTATAGCCTTATCTCTCTTATAAAGACTCTTACCTTTTGCCTCTCACACACCCAGACAATGATGCCTTCTCAACAGGAATTCCAGCTCTGTGTGGAGGAAACAATTTGTTTTCTTGATTTCTTTGTCAATTTTTTATAACCTGGGAACTGTCTGGACTGCTGCTGTAACATATGTCTAAGAAGAGGTGGGAAAACATACACATAATGTTAATTAATATAAACTGTGGACATTTGGGTCAGGAAGTATTTTAATTATATATATATATAAAAAAAAGAAATGTTTTGAAGTTCTGGTTTTTACTTATATCTGCAGGACATAAAGCTTTTTCCGTGTTCTTGGTCATGATTAACACCAGCATTAATTCTGAAGATGCACTTTACTTTTGTGCAAATAGCAATTCAAATATTACTTCATGGCAAAAAGCCCATTCTGTTAATGCAATTGTCCCCCGGTAATGGAGAGTCCTTTGTCTTTTCTGTTGGCCCCTGTCTCTTCTATTGTGGTGCAGCCATTTAGCCAATGTAGAGATCCCATTCATCAGCTCTGAGTGCCCTTATGTCTGATCATCTGTCACCGGCTCCCTTACGTCTTCGACCTCCTGCTGCTTCTCAAAATAGAGCAGGAGATTAGGAAGAGGGGAGCATTTTAGCCGAGTCCCAGGAGGTCAGTCATCCCCTTCACCCCTCCCTCAAACCTTTAAACATCCACCTTCTCCACCCTTCCTGCCTCTCCTCCTCTTCCTCCTTCCCCTCCCCATTTCCTCCAGCATCTTCACCTGATGGAGCCATCAAGGACAATCATTGTCCAGAAGATGTGCTGTGTGCTCGGGGGGGCCACCATCAGTCACAGGCAGACTCACTAGTTTAGACATGGACACACATTGGTGGGGCAGAAGGGATAAATATTGAGTAGCTGCAGAGACAAAATACACTGCCAATCAAAAGTTTCTGAACAACCTATATTTTAGTATTACTGGTAAAACCAGAAGCAGTGTAAATTTGAATTAATTGCAAATGGTCTAGAATGAAAAAAACATAAGTAAGAAATAAAGGTGGATTGAGAATTGCTTGTAAGTTTTAAATCCATACACCTTCAGCACTCCAAACAAACACAGACATAACGGGGGCTATATTCTTTGCCTTTCTTTTATCTTGTTTTGCAAGTTAGAATTGCATTTCTAACTTTTAACATGCATTTATAATTGCAATATTTTGTGACACAACATGGTTATGACTGTAACTGGTTTGGTTAAGTTTGATAAGTAACATTTTTCTATTTTGGAAAAAAACACTCTGGATAGTCTACTAGGGATAATTATGGGGCATTGCTCATTTCTGCAACCATGCAAACAGCAAAAGCAAACAATTGCTTTTCTCATTGTTTTGGCCGCTGTGGCTTTATTGTTTCATGTAACAATAACCAAATCTAATTTAATGCAAACATATTAATCACTTGAGAAGGACAAACACAAGGCAACCTGAAATCAGATTTTTATTTCTGAAAATATTACTTAATAAATGTAATACATTTGACTAGGCAGGTTGGCACACTGCAACTCTGCACTGATCACTGTGATAAAATAGTGTTAAAATACATCCATCCGTTGTCCTCTCGAAGTGGTTTGCAGGTACCTGTTAAAGTGTGATCATCTTTTAGTTGAAATAGTTTTCAAAATCACAACAGAAAGGCTTTATGGATAATCGTTGCCTTAAGAAATGTGGCCTTGCTCTATGCCCTGCAGAGGTACTCCATTAATACCATTAAAGAGGTACTGTACACAGCTGCAAAGCTGTGCATGATAATAGCTGTTGTGGTGGTATCTACAACAACAAAGAACAAACAAAAGATGATCCTGCTTAATGTAATATAATGAAACAATAATGAACTAAGTAGACTTTGCATTAATCAGTCTGTGCCCTGCACAACTCTGCACATCCACAAGTCATACAAATGTGATGTTGGATCTAGTTAGGAAGTCTAGAGTAGTTTTCTTCAAATGCAGAATCAAAATAACAATGTATCACCGCTGCTTCCGTTTACATTCCTTTATCCCTGCAAAATAAGAAGTTTGGGCTTACAGCTCCCAACCACATGTCACAGTACGCAGTCATCACAGCGGATGGTGGAGCTTGCTCACTGTTGACAGTTGTACAGAGTGATGGAGCTCCAACTATAGAGGAGAAGGTCCCATAAAAATAAACTGAGCTTAACACAGCTGAGAACAACAACAAAAAATAATAATACATTTTTAATAAATTAAGAAGTTCCTCCTTCCATCATATTGTTTGACCTGCAGAGCAAGTTGCAGCTGTAATTCAAAGCACATCACAAAAGGTATTTGTATCTACTTTCGTAAATTAGCTGTATTCATTAAGATCCCACAGAACTTCTGTGGAGAGAAGAGAGTGCTGCTTCCTCAGACAGTTTTAAATCGATGCTCAGACAATAATTCAGTTCCATCTCTTCTCTTCAGTCTGTGATTCCCTTATCCGCATAAGGGAATCACAATAAGATGGATGGTCCATTTCACTGAGATCATTGCTTTTCCTATTGATTGTCCGACGCAGGTCCAGCCCGAGTCCAGACACGGCGCTGAAGAGATTTATACATAGGAGTAGAGGAACAAAACATGCATTCACTGCCCCCCCCCCCCCTAGTTTCAGCTAAGCAAGCTGATGGGTCAAAGATGCATTTTAACTGTACTAATTCCCCTTAAGACTGTCTATCTGTTCTGTATTGGTTACTTTGTGGAGCTTACTTTCTGTCTTGTTTTCTTGTGTATGCGTGCTTCTTTGGCAAACAGCGCCCATGCTTCAGTCTCCACACCACAATACTGATGACAACCCCCTTTGCTGTGATAATTGGCACACGAGGCATGCAAAAGGTATGAGGCGCTTCGCTCTTTGGACACTCTGTCTCATACAAGAATGTTTGGTTTTGTTTGTCCTTTTTGTTCTGTCTGGAGGAAACTTTCTGCTACAGTGCCCACACAGTATTGAGTAAGCATCTGGAATGAGTCATAGCCCCTCTAATGGAAATCCATTTAGCTTGGTCTGAAGTATAAGTCTGCGCAGGGAAGCATATCGTCACGCTGAACTGAACCACTGGCTATCTTTCAGCATAGGGAGGACAAGCAGGCAACATTCAAGGTGAAAAGAACTCCAAAACAATCAACAAAAAAAAGGTATTATTCTGTCATTTTGAGAGCAAACACTGAAAAAGAGTAGATGTGTTTGCAGCTGATTGCATCTCTCTCAAACTATGTTTTAGTTTGAACAATTGTCTCACTGGAGACAACTAACGATTCTCTTCTCTATTCGTCTGCAGTCAGTGGTAAAGCACAGAGTCTTGGGTGAGTGTCCTCTCTGAAAGAATTATCTGATCTGAATGAGAAGAGCCACGGAAGCTCCAGAATATGAGGCAAAATGCAGATCCATGGATCATTAATATTTACATATACTTCAAGCCAGGGAGAATTGGATTTTGAGGCTGGCCTTTTAGTGTAATGTATGCGTTCTGGCTCTTGATTGTGATGTTGCTGCAAGCCTGAGAGGGAAACCGTGAATACATTTGAAGGGAATCTTTTAATGGAGACATGAAAGACGGCCTGTGAAGGTCAGTCTCTCAGTGGTGCTGCGAGCAATTGTTATCTCCTGAAGTGTTTGGGTTACTCAAAATGAAACAAGACTGGCTTCCCTTCCAAAGTGGAAGTTACTGTAATGTATTGACTAAATTGTGCAGTCTTCTCCTTTCTCACTGGAAATATGAAGCTTAGTGTTGATCATCACTGTAAAGCATTGCTGCTGCTGCTGCTGAATAAAAGCACTGAATCTCAGGAATAAAAAAAGCACTGATATTCTGTATCTTATAACATAAAAAAATCCCAAGTGTTTTAACAGTCATGATTTCACACAGATTTATGAAACTTATTCTACAACATATTAAACCAATCAAGTAAAACACCAAAAGTTCAGTTACAAGGTAACATACACCATTATTTTGATATTCCATTTTATCCAGCAGAGGTGGTGTTAGTGTCCCTATTAAAGTGACAACACAGCTGCTGAATGAGTAATGAGCTCCATCACTTTTTTCATCTCTTTGTTCATCCCTCTCTTCAACTTTTATCATTTTGTTCGCTCTCTCTCTCTCTGTGTATGTGTGTTGGTTGAAAAGATTTTTATGATTCATTTACAATTCTGTGCCCTATCTCAGCCACCAATTTATTTTCAAGTCCTCGAAGGTAAATCTGTCACTGACTGGTGATGTGCATTGAGACATTCCCTCACAAGGACAGAGAAGCAATTAGAGAGAGAGAGAGAGAGAGAGAGAGAGAGAGAGAGAGAGAGAGAGAGAGAGAGAGAGAGAGACTTATGTTCCATGATGATATGTACCTATGTGGTTTGTATTATTAGGAATTCAACCTGATGAAGGTGTGAGGACCGGAATGTTGTCAGTAAAGTGCGTACAAGTGATCGACAGTGTGCAGGATTTTTGGGGTTCTTTCTCATAAAACCCTAAACAGTACATCGTGCACATTCAGTTTGCTGTTGATTCAAGCAGGAAGACCTGCTCACTCCCCCAAAAAAAGCTCCAGCAGATAAACACACATACAGCATATTTTATTCAGTAGCCATTCACAGTGCTCTCCCCATGAAAAATTTGAATACACCCCACATTCACCACCAACAGAGAATCAGAATATATAATACCTTCATTCACTGTCTATCCTGATTACTCATTTCCCCAGCACAGTAACCTGTTTTTGAAAAGCTTTATACCTCTGCTATTGCAGATAAACCTTCTAACTCCAATTTCAAATATTTTATTCTTTTTTTTTTCATTGAATACAAATTTTACAGTATGTGGAAAATATCACGACTTTAGGCCTAAATAAAAAAAAAAAGATTGGCTGTTAATGTAAGAAGATGCACTGTTTTGATATAACAACAACAGCAACAAAGTGCGAGCTGTGGAGACTTTTATGGCCGTATTGTGACAGCGTCTGTGGGGATGACACCTGTCTTATTGCTCTCCAGATGCTCTGCTCTAACATCGGGTCATTCAGAGTGACAGTGGGATTGGTTCTCCTTCAGCCACCGATTCTGCCTCGTCTTCCAAAGCCAGACATCATTACTGCAGCTCTGTGCCTGTGTTCTCAATTTACTCTAACAAGGCTCACACAGACCGCTATAAAAGTGTTGGCTGTCTATTAATATCAGGGATCACCTGCTGTCTGTAAAAGCATCTGGTTTTGTTTCTATGCTGCTGCACTGTTTAAAGCATCTTTGGGACACTGACCGGAGGAGTTGGCAGGATTACATTAATTAAATGAATCTGAAAAACAAAACAAAAAAAACAAAAAAACATAACTGCAGGCTCTTGCAGTTACTTACATACTAATGAGACTGTATAGTGTAGATTTCTTCTTACTCCAAGAATCCTTAAAGAGCTGAGAAACCCAGTTTTGATTGCAAGATAATGGATAACTGTACACATCATTTTACCTGACTAAAAATACTGTTTGAGCGTTTAAGATGATAACAAAGCTATTCATAAAACAGACTGTATATACAGTAACATAAGCGCTGCAAATGTATAAAAGGCTTTTTCTTCTCACCATTACGCTAATTATTGTTGGATGGATACAGTATTGGTGGTTTTGGATAAATCGTGTTTTTTCTTCAAGGACATAAATTTAATGGTTTTAAATTAGGTTTAAAATTTAATAGCTCAAAATTAGCTGCTTTGCTTTCTTGATGAGAGTTAGGTGAGAAGATCCATACCACTCTTGCGTCTTTATGGTAAATATGTAGTTGCAGCCTGCAGCTGGTTTGGTTAGCTTAGCTTAGCTTAGCACAAAGACTGGAAACAAGGGGGGAAAGCTAGCGTGTTAAATCAAGAATGTTTAATTTGTTAAAGTGTAAAAATGAAATTTCAAACTTTGGGGGGTGCACACCATTATGTTTAGTGAGCTTAGAGGTGCTGGTAGGCAGATTTGGTTACCTTTGGACACAGCCAGGCTAGCTGTGACCCCCTGTTTCCAGTCTGTATGCTAAGCTAAGCTAACTGTCTGCTGGCTGTAGCCTTATATTTAACAAATGGATTGGTATCAGTCTTCTCATCCAACTTTCAGCACGAAAGTGAATAACCGTATTTCCCTAAATGTCGAACAATTCCTTCAACATAACTGCAAAATTTGTTGATGGGGTGGAGTCTGTGGAAATCAAATCCTTATTGTATGCAGCTAATAAAAATGACTAATGCCAGTTTCACACATTTAGCTAATTTATCTGTAATGTAGCATCTGGCCAGTCAGACTGGTAGGTGAGAGGAGGATGATCAGCAAAGCAAAAGGCTAAAATCCTCTCAGCTTCTCCGATACATTCAACCTGAATCTGGGTTTACGCGCAAGTATGTTACTGATGGAAGGCAAAGCAGCGAAAGTCAAGCTCTGATGGACGCAGCCGTTGAGCCGCAGGCTATCAATCAACTCCAGCTGATTCTGAATGCGGCCCACCGTGCGCTGTGCTGTGGCTCAGGGTGAAGGAGGAAAGTCAGCTATTTCTTGCTGTCTCCGTGTGGGCACCAGCAAGTTAATCACAGAGATTCACAGCCTCTTTCCTCCGGGCCCAGAGCCTCCACGGTCTCCTCACGGTGTTGTGTCTGAGGCGAGCAACAGGCTGGACAAACAGATTGGCTGCATCTGGATAATGAGGCCTGCTCCTCTCCAGCCAAGAGGCCAGCCAGCCAAGCCCACACATAAACAAAAATAAAAACTGCCGCAATAAAAGGCAGTTAGCCTTTGGTTTGGCGAACTGCTGAGTTCCACTTCTCGCTCTCCTCCTCCTTACTACAATCTGCACTTTGATTTGAATTTGATTCCTGATGATATGAAAAAGTCTGGTTCTTGGTTTGAGGGATTTCTAATATCCATAATCATCCAGTCCAGGCTGCAACAACGTGATCGACCACAGACTCAATAGGTCACCCTGTTATCTACTACAGCCCTCCTGCTTCTCATAAGAACTGATGGGGATTGATTCGGCTATTTATCACAAACCTGACATCTATGAGAGCAACGCTTGCCAACCCGCCATAACAATATCTGACTCAAACACGCTGATGGGTGAATATGAGCTGTCCGTATCAGACTGTGTCCCATCAATAGCAGTCCTCTCACTGAAACAAATGACCTTTTAATCCATTCATTCGACCTTGAAGGAAATGCGCTGCAGAGATGGTAAGAGCAGGAGTGAGTGTAGTGATGAAGCACCAACTGCTGACTGATGTTCCAAGCAGACAGGAGTTCTTGACTGTTACCAGTGACTACAACACAATAGCCCAGAGTTACAAGAGTGCTTCAATACCATCTAGTGGTGACTTCTAGCACACACACACACAGACACAGAAAGTAGAAAGCCAACAAACCTCAAGTAAGTGGTGGGAAATGACAAAAGGAAATCTATTTGTACAAAAACTAGGGAGGGTAAAATCTGTTCATCCCACTCACCCAGCACACCACCTGTTCCAGGCTCCGTTACCCTCAGGAGGCTGCTATAAATCACTGCCCACTGAGACAAAAACAGATTTTAACCCACTGCAATGTGGATCCTGAACTCCTCAGGTTTACCCCATCCTCTGCCCTCTGGGCAAACTGTACTAGCAGAACTGTTGTCTTGTCAGGTGTTTGAAGGTGATATGTGATGTATATTGTGGCCACATGCTGCATTTCCTGTTATTTAACATTTTGAATGTGTGATGGTGTTGATGGAGCTGTGCTGCTACACACGGGAAACATATTGCACCTGCTTTGAGTGAACTGAATTACATTTTTTCATTTAGCTACATGATGTGGGCATACGTTTTCAGTCCTGCACTAGCTCTGTTCTCAGGGCAAAAAGAGCAAGGGTGGTTGCCCCCCTAGATGTCAACAGCAGTGCTGGACAAAAACTAACGCCTCCATATTTTGGCAAAGAACACCATCTACTGGAAAACACAAGAAATACATTATCTGGACAGCCAGGATCCATGTGGAGCAACTGTAGTTCAGGTATAGTGCTCCTTACATCCAATGCAGGTTGGTGGTTCAATCCCAGGCGCCTCCTGCCCACATGCCCCTGAGCAAGACACTGAACCTCAAGTTGCTTCCCATGTGGGGGTTTACATGTAAGTTGCTTTGCTTTTGTCTGCCAAATGAAGGTAATATAATGCATGTATGTGGTGCATTTCACTGTAATCACAGGTCCAGTTTGACCTATTTATGAGTTTTAATGCCAATATCAGTTAGCTAATCAATACTTTTAAATTTTCCTGTTTAGAGGTGATACATTTTTATTCAATACCAGGGAGATTTTGGATAGATTACTCTTCCAGGGAACGAATCATTTTGCATTTGCTACTGATGAACAATTTCCATTAGAACAGAATAAAGAGATATTTCATAAAATTCTTTATTCATAAACTTGATGCAAGTTTACAAATTATTTTACATGGTCAAAATCACCCTTGCAATGGAAAAAAAATGAAACCAAACCAAAGCATGCTAACAGTGCATAACTTTATAACCCGGCCACTGCAGTTAATGAAGCAAGGTAAGGAACCCAGAATCAGGCTAAGTCAGACCTCAGACCAATATGTCGCTCGCCAAAGCAGAGAAGGTTTTTGTTAGACAACATGAGTTGGTGTAAGTGAAGCCGTTATTCAGTGCACAACAGACTTCAGTACACCGTTACTCCAAAGGTCAGCTTAAAGATGTGGGCTTTACAATTGTTCTGATGGCACACAAATCTGAACTGCTACTTTTGTTGGGAATCCTGGCGTCTTTAAAAGGTGATCCAAGCAGGTAGGATGTCTTGTAAGTCCATGTGTCTCATATAGCATCTGACCTGGCTCAATAAGCGACACACAGGGAGAAATTATCCTGTGCACTGATGTAGGAAGTAAACAATTCAGGAAAAACGGATACATCTAGTCTTTTTACCACCATACCAAACCACTCTTTGCCTTCAGTAGCTTTGGGAAAAACACCCATTGATATATTGACATGCAAAATACAGCAATATCAAAGAGACAGGGTAGATGTGTTCTGAACCTCCCCCATCAAGCGCAGGATAATCTGAGGGTGGGAGCAAAACCCTGCTCCACATATCGATCATTCCAAAAACTTGCTTAGTAATTATTCATCAACCTCAACGGCATTCAGAAAAGTGTGTGCAATTCGACAGCAAAACACACTGCAATGCCTATTGGTAAAACGGGGGCGTCATTTTAAAAATGGCCCAAAAAAGATTGACACATTCAATCTTGCATTTCATGACGATATTCTGAAGCAATCCTTTGCAAAGTCGAGTGTGCAGTATGTATTCCTGAGTTTGCTTCTCCAGATAATGCAGGGGTGGGCTTGACAATGGGACCAGAATGAAGTGATTAGTACGTTACCGATGGCATCACAACAGCTAACAACCATGCCAATGATCCATAGTCATGTTGAGACTTTGCTTGTGGTGAAACGAGAGAGGGTGACATATCCTGCAAGTCTAAACTAGCGTCAGACGTGTGCTGAACATGAACAAGCTGTATGTTTTCTACCCACCTCCACCTGTTTTGCAGATATTGGTGTTAGGTTAATGTCACTGAGGAAATTCGAAATCAACTCAAAAATGAGGAATGACTGTATGAATTAGCATAACTAAGCTTTCTATGCTGGTTTTCAGGACAATATACTTAAAACAATGCAAGTAACCACACAATAGAACACCCACAACAAACGTGTAACTGCATCAATTGGAATGCTCCACAGTTTTCTGCATATTATTCACATTACATCAAAGACCCAGCACACTGAGGGGTACAGCGGTGCTGAGAGTGGTTATGAATAGTAACCAGAGAGGTGGTAATGGGAAGAGCTGGGTCTCTACTGTGGTAAATCTGGACAAATATTTATCAAACCTACACAAATATTCTGGAAATGGAACGGACTCCAGTCGATCTTCCCAGTTGTGAAGCCAGAGGGTATATGGTCAAGACTATTGCTGTGAATTTTGAAACTCGGGCTGCATTTTAAAACCAGCCATGAGGTCAAGGAAAAGTCAGAAGGTAAAAGGTCACTTTTTTTTTTCTCCAGGCTATTACGACTGCAGGATTGGCAAAGTGCTCAGGATGTGAACCAGCTACAAGAACTAAGCAGGTGACTACACTGTTAAGACTAATGTTCTTCAGTACGACAAAGCTCCACAAGACTGTGTCTTCACTGCATAGCCTTACTGAGGTTCATCTGGTTTGAGTGGTTAGATATGAAAAGCCAAACCTCTGGAATGCCAGAAACAGCTGTGTCCATGCCATCATTGTTACGGCCATTGTAGTTAAGAGGTGCCATCAAATAAGGGGAATGGTGCTGTCAATGTTGCCAATAACATGAGGATTACAAATCAATATAAAAAAAATAAAATAAAAAAAAAATAGAACAAAACCGCAGTAGTCATTAAGCTTACATAAGAACATGGCCTACTTTTGTTTCCTTCTGCAAGAGCATCCATGAAGCAACTTTTTCTTATTCTAAATGGGTCTTGAGAAGTTGCAGTGCCCCCGCTGTTAATAGTCAAGGGTATATAGTAATACAGTCTCTGCCCAGCCAAAGACCCAGACAAGGTTACATTATAAACAATTAAATCCTTTTGCTGAAATACAAATTTACATGTTTACACGTGGAGTTAAAATCAACTACATTACAGTGTGATCAAATCCAAACACGCCCCTGCTTTGCCTGGTCATGTTTCTCGTGCTGCCAGCCTAGCCACACACCAAAGCTCTCCTGCAGGGAGTTGTCCAGTTGCTGGTTGTGATGATGACAGTGGTCTCCAATTTTAACGCTCAGCAGGATGCTGTTCTTCATTATGGGCTGTCCCACCCAGGCTGCAAAAGTCTCTATCTTCCTCCCCACCTCAGGGCTTCAAGCTTTAAAACATAAGAGGTTTGAAAGCAAGCTAGCCTCAGAAGCATGTTACACCCAGGGAGGGATCTTGGCATTACAAAGATAATACATGAGCACAATATTACAGAGGCCGTCCATCGAGAGAAAAGGCAGTGGTACTTCCCACCACCAGCATTTAAATGTCCTTCCCAGCCACCACTGCATCATGTCAGGGAATGTCGCATGCCATTCTCAGATCCAGAGAGGCAGTGTCCGGACGACTGGAGCATCAGACTGCTGGATAAAGCCATGCCGCACCTTTCAACTCACAGCCAGCAAGTAACCTTGGCATGCTCAACGGCAAAACCAAAGGGTGATTTTACGCGTCATTTAATCCACCGTTTTCCTGGAGTACGGGATGAATGTCGCAATGGAAAAATGAGATTGTATAAGACAACAGATGTACAGAGAGATAAATATCTGAAGAGAGGACACCCTTGCGAGGAGCTGATGAGCAAATGTAAATTTCAGGTGGGGTTGTGTGTGTGTGTGTGTGTGTGTGTGTGTGTGTGTGTGTGTGTGTGTGTGTGTGCTAGTATCTGGGTCACTGAATGAGGAATTTGGTTCGGAGTTCAAACTCTCATGTCGAGAACAAAATGGTTCGCAGGATAAAATAAAAAAAAAAAAATATTGGTCGCAAGGGGAAAAAAGACAAAGACATGATCCCAGTGCAGGAAAGGCTAGAGTCTGTTTTAGCCGTCCTCCTTAGGGGGTGTGTACCAGCCTGGGGGGGGGAAAAACACAACAACAAAAGAATGACTACACAGTCAACAAAAACAACAACCTACAGTCTCCAGGTCTCCACCACCAATAGTATCAGGGTTACATGCAGACGAGGTTTTCTGCCTGGTTATGTCTGGTTAGTGCAAGAACCAAAAGACCAGGAAGAACGAGTTCAGTGGTTAGACCCAGGGCACACATGGTGAATTTTAAAAAGGTTCAGCCAGGCTTTCAGCTCTCAACATTTACATTCAACTACAATTAAATATAGCTCAATGTAGCCTGACGGTGTAAAAGTAATTTACATATTTTCTTCTGCACTTCTCACAGAGGTCAAGGACAACAACAAATATTTTCATTAATGGTCATCTTTGAGCAACTGACTTACCAGTGCTGTTTCACCAATAAAATTAACTTCTAAATGTGAATGTGGATTCTTATCTTGTTGAGTCTATTGTCAATTTTATGTTAAACTGCATATTCATTGGGTTTGACTGGCCATGTTATTCTTTTATTCTGTCATGCTTGTAAACAGCCAAATATCAATTATAATGATCAACGTCAAAAAGCATTCAGTTCATATATAGACATGTGCTGCACAATAATGTTAGAAAATTCATCGTTGGACCTGAACATGACATTCTGAATGAAAAGCATATGGTAAACGAGTTATAGAAATCAATGTAATAGTTGTTGATGATTATTTAGGACGTTTCTTAGACAGTGTATAATTAACATACCTATGCACTACTTTCCTGACATACTGTTTAACTAACACCTTTTATATCAGTTCATTTCTGATTGGGAAGCTTCTATAAAGCAGTTTACTATGAATCTATAATAATGTATTTAAATAACACACTAAATAATATTAGTTGTTAAGCTTCTCGTCTCTCTCATTATGCAGTTTAGTGCATATTAGCAGAAATGTAGTATTTATTTGTCAAGAGTCGTGTACAAAAGCATCAATTTCAAACAAGGAGAAGGGATGCTTTCTACCAGATCTTTCCATCTGTTTTGCAAGGCCATTTTTAGCAGCACACTTAACATTTAGACACTCGAGTATCCATCTGCTGTAACAAAAACTTGCTGGGCACTAGCTGGTGTCTTTTTGCTTTTAGGCTAATAACATAGGCTCCAATGAGACCCCGAAAAGAAAATAAACTGTACGCTAGTGTTAGGTCAGTCAGATATTTGACCTTAAGTGTAAATAATGGTAAAAGTGAGATATGAAGTGGTGTTGTCGGTAACAGACTTTAATAGAGTCATGGTGACAGCACAGTGAAGTATGAATCTAGAGTGAATAAATGGCGTTGAATCACAAGCATGTTGTACTTAGTTTGTATGTGTATTACTATTATCCATATCCTGCTAGTATAAAGCCCTAAAACCACTATACAGGTTATACAAATCAAGTGTAATCATGTGGACTAAATGCATGTAAATGTTGTCCATAGTTGGTAAAAAAAAACAACAGTACAAGCACTAATTTTCAGCTTTGATGCATGGGAGGGATTTGGTTTCAGTAAACAAGGTCAGTAATGCACTCCGTATGAAACTGGAGACAAAAACACTCACCGTTCTTTTCATGGATCTGAACCAGGGATTTGTAGGACTGCTGTGCTCTGGCAAGATTGTACTGGTTCTGCATTAAAAGATGAAAATGAAATCAACCTTGGAGTGTGCACTGGGTGTATGATGACAGTACAAAATAGGAAACAGCAATGACAGCTGTTTTCAACAAGCAAAAAAAAAAAAAACGCCTATCCCACTATCTCCGATTTCAAGAACAAAACCCAGTGTGAAGAGCAGGATAATGAACACACATTCTTCCCCTTGTTTGACCATTCATACCACACTGCTTTCACGCACATCTGGTCGTCATAGCCACTCACATAAGACCTGCACCTAAGCTCTGCACCTATAGTTACACACACACGCACACAACTGCTAAACCACAGGATTACACAAGACTTTGTACAAACCTATACGATAGAGGTTCACTTCATTAAAAGTGTAACAGTGTGTATAGTTTTATACCTGCAGTCAGTTTCACAAAGATGTACTTTGACTATGGTTTTTAATCAAACTAATAGAGTTCAGATAGATGTCTAAATTCATCCGTTGCACAATGCTGTCAAGTTCTTGACTATGTTAGGCAGGACTCATTTGCCATAAATTCTGGGTAAATTAAGAACTTTTTCTAACTAAAAAACATGGCTGACTGCTCAAACCGCTCAGCTCCCTTCACTCCAGCAAAACAATGTTGGCCTTCTGGAATAATTCAACAGGTACAAGGACATTTTACAGCGAAGAGTGCAAATCTGAACGCAGTGCAGACCTGTAACAGAGCTGAGATGCTGTGGCTTCTTAATGTGGCAGGGCTCTGTACTTGTGCTCACTCATCAGTCAGGCTCAGGATAGTTTCCTTGAGCAAATAAAAATGACTTGATGCCCTTGTATGTATGTATGTATGTATGTATGTATGTATGTATGTATGTATGTATGTATGTATCCAACATGTTACTGTGCCCTCTTAAAACTCACTCCGCAACATTGTTAGCAAACCACAAATTGTGAGCCATGTTTTCCTCTTATTTTTTTTTATTTTTATTTATTTTTTTTTTTTTTTAAATTGGTGCCACTGGTCAGCAGGTGTCACTAATTGTTACCATGGAAACACAGCTCTTAGCTCTGAGTTAGTCGGAGGGTAGGGAAGCTAATTTTTTACACTTACAATAAGTCAGTCTTTTCTTTTTGTGCAACTGTCTAACTTGCATTAGACCAATCTACGAACAACATTAAGACTGGCCTAACACTACAGACCAGTCTAAAATCTCTGAAATCAGCCTTAAGTAGCCAAGTAAAACACTGGGCTGCAAAAACGCATGACCAACACTCAATACTGTGCCTGAACGCGTCCCGTGAAGACACAGACGGACTGAAGCTGCTCTGCTTACAGGCTGCTTTCGCTACATGGGCTGTGCAGACATTGTGTAAGACGGTAGCAATTCTATAGTGAGCCTAGAGTAACTAAGTAAAAAGTCCCTGTTCACCTTTTCATACTAAAGTGAAGTGGTTAACCCCAAATTGAAGCAGGTCATGACACCAGGTTGTCTAACATATGTTGACCTATTCACACTGACAGCAAACACCAGTTTATCCCAGGTCACTGCATAAATCTGAAAGTGGAATGTGCACAATCCATCAATTTTTCCCCCTTAAAAAAAAAACAAAAAAACAAAAACACACACACTCTTAAAACAAGTCATTTAACCTCTAGCACCACACAGACACCTAACTCCTGTTAGGCCTTGGGTGAAAACTGCTAGGGGTCCAATTGTAAGACACAATGGCAGACAAATAAAAATACAGATTGCTCTGATAAACAACTTTACATGCTCATTATAATGCTAACATTATGCAATAAATTAAAAAAAAAAGAATTTTAGTAGCTGTTGTGAGAGGCACTCAGTAGTCAGCTCATTAAATACCTCTTACATTTAAACGATGCAGAGGTTTAATGTAATGAAAAAATTATGCATGTTTTCCAAATAAACTTTATCCCAGTTGCACAATTTACACTTATCAGATGGGGAAAGGATGAACCCCAAACACATAAAACTAAGAAAGTGAGAAACATCAACTAATTGAAGTCTACATCAAAACATACGACCTGCCAAAATGGGATGTGCATCCATGAGACCAAGCTTCTGAGAGGGACTTATAAATATCTCTGTTTTCTTATCAAACTTGGAGAGAAGCCAGATTAGATGTCATTAAGAGAACCTAACAAGCACAAGTGGCATCTACTGAAAACTGCTGCAAACAAAGATAAACATCTATGTTGGCCATCCCAGTGGTGACACGCTGCACCCTCCACCCCACTCCACTTCAACTGCATTAAAAAAAATTACCACCAGAGCCGGGGAACCAGGCCTCTGTGTCAAAGCACCATCATCCTGATCCACATCAGGGCACAAAATTCATGATAATCAGCATTATCGCAGGACATTTCCTGACTTCAAATGAACCCTCTACTGCTTCCACACTTACTTTATTGGCTCCAAACTGCACTCTGGCTTTTCCTTTGACTAAAGTGGCATTGATCTGCATGATGACAGATTCAATGGAATAGGCACTGCTCCAGCCCTGCAATCAGGAAACCCAGTGTCAATAAGAGTAGGTTTTAAAAATGTAAAACAGATACAAACACAATCCGAGGTAATATTTAATATTATGCAGTACAAATTCACATTCATTTAAGGCTTTCAGGGAAAAAAAATCATTTGACATACCTGTTTGGTGAGAAGTTCCATGCACAGGGCTCCTCCTCCAAGAACATAACTACAGCAGGATCAAAAAAGGGGTATCAGAACAACACAATGAAGCCCTCTTTCAAAAGAAAGAGACACTTTTTAATCTTTAAAACAGTTTGTTCACTAACTCAGCCTCAACCTGAATATGGTCAGCGGGGAAGGAAGAAACTGAAAAGTGTACCAGCTAAATGAACTCACCCTCCAGAAAGCACAGGCGAAACCACCCGGACAAATGGTGGATCAAAGGGGAAATTATCCTGTAGAGACGACCAGGAAAAATTGTTAATTTACGGACTTTAAAGACTCCTAAATGGTGTATTGTTTTTATTAATGTAGGGTCAATTTTACTCACTTTATACGAGAAGTTTAGTAAAATGTAATCCATTCCTTCCTTTTCCTTTAGGACTTGTAAATCACTGTGTAAGGGGCTATCTGGGTCCACCCTGTTGATCATCAAATGATTCAATTAGTCTGTGTTTATGCTGACAGAGAAAAAGAAAATAACATGCCACACGAGATCCCAAAGTTACTTACGTCCTTAGTTTGACGTGCCATTCATACAGGCTGTCGTTAACAAGCTCAACTGAATAGATGCCTGCAAAAAAAAAAAGATTAAACATGAGTCCTCAGACATCTCCCAATGCATGGTCTAATGAAAACTGTAATGATTTCATCTCCATTTTCATTTTATAAACTAAAAGGTAATGCAGTGAGGCTAAGCATAAAATGTGTTTTAAGTGGCCCCTCCACTCTCAGACCACTGTCAACTAATTCTGCAACAATTATTTGAAGCCTTGTTCAAGGATGAGGGGAAAAAAAGATTTAAAATGGATTTATGCCTAATGGCATAACATTGTTTTGCTTCATTTTTCAAGGAATGCCATGTTTTTAAGCTGTGGAAAAAAAACTGTGGAAAGTGTGTCACTGTGCTTATAGCCATTACTAAAGCATGAGCAAGAGATGTTTGCGAACAAACAGTAAAAGGGTGTAGTAACCTACAGTGCTGCCACCACACCCATGTGAGGGTGGAGCTGACCTCTTAAGAACAAGTCGAGAAGAGTTAGGTACCTTTTGAATTCTGCAGAACTAAACTCACTCTCAAATGTATATTTCTGATCATGTAAACATCATGGGCTCTTGATGTTCACCACTACTCACCTATTATATTAAGAGCATAGAACTGATGATTATTGTGTGTGAGGGTTTGTAGGCATATGTGCTAGTTTCCAGGTAGTGTTCTTTTCACTCGGATCTGCAACAAAGAGCAGGCCTTTGTACAGTGTGCATACCTGTCTTGTAACTCTGAGACCTGTAGATCTCTCTAAGCTCCTTCATCAGGCGGTCAGAGGCCTGCACTGATCCAGACACAGCGCCCTGCAAAATACAAAAGGACAACTGTAACAATAAAAGACAAAGAACACAGTGCTCTGCAATTTATCGTGACAGTAAACTTGTCATCTGTACATGACATGGGCCAACATCGAAGAGAAAGCTTTATTCTATGAGACGTTAATATTTATATCAGTAAATATTAACGTCTATCAGTATCAGTATATCATCCCTTGAGACAATGTTTCACTGATCCTGAAAATATTAAAAAATAAAATGTAAAACAAGTGCGTGATGCAACATTGGTTCTATAGTTAGGCTATAATTGTGTTTAACACAATTCAGATACCAAGACAGCCCCAACAGCTGAGCCATTGAACAGGATGATGAGCAACCCTAGAGCCCCTTCCCAGAAGAAAAACAAATCTTTATACAAGTTTATGCTGCATTGAGGGACAGACACTAAGGGAAACCTGAAGATGAGATGTATATAGGAGCACACTGAGAAATGGGTCACATTCTCTACTGTCAGATACATATATATGAAATGTCTCATCACTGCCTCGTTTCTTAACTTTCTTTTTCAAAACCTTTCCTCATTTGTCATTCACAAAAGTAATACTGACAAAATGAGAATGCATATTTTTGCTTATTGTGATGTCATTTCTTGGAGTATCTTCAAATGCCTCATATCACTAAAATCTGTACAACATAAGCTAAGAGGTTATGTTAGTCAATAAACCATAATAATTGATGAAAGTACAGAAATTGTGTCATTAGAAAAACCAACATAAAAATCTGACTTTTATTTTCTTTAAATTTTACTAAACACACAAAACATATTGATCCAAAACTATTCTGAATGTAGAAACATAAACAAAATATTTCTTAGCACTTCACAAGTTATTTGAACTCTGTACATTTTTTTTTTGTTTTTGAGATATGCTCAAAAGAAGTGCAAAGAAATATTTCCCCACTGCCTTTATTGGTATTTTTGCTTATTGTGATGTCATTCCCTAGATTATCTTAAAATGCTTCATATCCCTAAAATCTGAACAACCTATGCTGAAATGTTATGCAAGGCAATAAACCATAATGACTGATAAAATTATTGAAACTGTCAAATTAAAACAGTGCCACCGAGCTGTTTAACCATGTTTTGCACTGCGCGTCACGTAACCTAGTGACGTCATCAACTTGCGACACGAGCGTACAACTCTGTACATTGATGATGATGACACGAAAGACAGAAGTCCTAGACAAACTATCAACTATGTACTTTACTGAATAAAGGCTTACGTTCAGGTGGTCCTGCCTCTGGTTCTTTCGGATCTTCTCCAGGATGGCCAGATTCTCCTTCTCGATGCCATCATCCTCCGACTTCTTCCCATCCACAGGCTCCTCCTCTTTCATTTCATAGTGGTCCAGATCCTCTATGTCCTGTCGGTTCAAATTTGACATTTTAGACATATGAAATATTTTCTGGTTCTCCAGATATACATGCAACATTTTTGCAACGACTTAACTTGTTTACTAGAATAACACTGTAACCAAGACATTAACATTAGCTTGTCAATATTCCAGGTGAGTTGATCATAATCAAATCAAACCTGAAGACAATAATCATGTGTAACATTGGCATCTTTATTAAATGATGTGCTTTCCCAAACCACATAGCATACTAGCATGCAAATACCAACAGCCTAAACATTCTTCTTTCAAATGATGTGTGACTAACGTGGGAGGAAAACACACAAGTATTTAATTATTGAGCATCTAGCTCAACCTCCTAAGAGCAATACATTAGTTGACATAAGATGATAACTTACCTCTCCCATCTCCTCCTCCTCTTCTTCTTCAGATGTGACCTCCTCTGTCCCATGCTATACACACACACCACAAACAAGGCGTTAAGTCAAGCTGAATAAAGTGGTCTGAAAGAGACTCACTGAGCTGACTGGTCTTTTTATTTTACCACCTTTTACTGACCATGACCACAGGAAGAGCCTATTGATCAGCTTAGAGAACAACTTCGTATAAATCACCAAGGCCCTCTGGAATGTAGGCTGCTATCTGATTACTGAGCAAAAGTGGTTTGGCAGTGCAAACTTAAACATCCTAATTTAAATATGCATGGAATATTCCTTAAAAGTAATCAAATGCTGGCCGTGTCCTGGCTGTGCCATGCCATAGTATTTGACAAGCGTGAACTAGGCAGCCTTGCCTTTCGGTCTGGTCCCACAGGGCCTGCAGGCAGGGGCTGGTCCAGCATCTCCACATCTGGATGTTGGGGAAGGTTGTACAGCCGACAAAGGTCACATATAAGTTTCTTTAACTGCTGCAAAAGCTAGGGAGGACAAACCACATAGAGGAGGGGATACAGAGTTAGATAAACCATTCAAGATTGCAAATGCAGCTACACAGCGATGCCACATCGCAGATATGTGACAGAAACACTATCGCAGGCGTGAACAATAGTAGATTATGCAAGTGGGCATTGTTAAATGTGATTTTTCAATATCACAGGTTCCTGACTGCAAAACTAATAATTCATGATTGTGTGAGACAAAAGGCAAGGAATGGTTACATTTTTCACCAAGCAACTTCAAACTGCAACTGTGGAATAATGTAAAGTCTTGTAATCCAATTACCCATATGACTTCAAAGTAAGGATTTACTCATAAAAACACTTGTTGTAGTAGCACTGCAAAATAAATGCAAGAAGACTGACGTTGTTTGTACTCGCACAAAAAGAGTTAGGCAACATAGTCATTAAGCTGCCATCAGCTAGTGGTCTGCCTTTGCAAATTTGGTGCAATGCAAATATAGGGCACCGCTAAAACATCTGTGCAACAGTAAGAAAATAGATTGCTCTTATCTATCCACATGAAGGCAGAGTTTGCCCCTTACCTGACACACAACATTAACTATGTTGTATTCTTTATCTGAATGTAGACTAAGTTATGGTGCAAACTGCAAACAAAAAAAATCTTGTCCAAACAAGCTGACAGCACTTCTATTAAAAGCATATTTTGTGTCCTACAAAACAGAGCAGCATGAATAAGTAGGCTAACCAAGCTGAGGATGTCACACCACACGTAGGATTACGTAAGAACCTGTCACAGACATTTTGACCTCAAAAGGTTGTCCCAATGATCTAATGACACGGCCTTTTGGTCTGCTGAAAACCTTCCGGTCCAAACTTGCCAGCTATACACGTTCATCCCATCCCCTAAGTACAAAATCATCACACACATTTATGCAGCACATGCAAGCTGTTTGTTTATGCTTGAAAGCCCATGAGACGCTTAAAGCCCATTTAACAATAAAATGGCAAAAACTCAAATCTGCACCAGTGAACACTAACTACTTAAACATAGCAAAAAAAAAAAAAAAAAAAAAAAAGAATGATGCAAAATATGTTTAAGGACAAACACTTTATGAAATCTAGTCTAAAATACTAATACAGAAACCAATACTAAGTGAACCTAGTATTTAACACATCTAAATAATAGCTGGCACAATAAATCAAAGTCCAAAATATAGGAGGAGCCCAAAAGCTTATTTAGCACCACAAGTATCTGCCTCCTTCTGATGAAGCTCAACACAGCAGGTAGGCACTGTGTCACAATAATGCAAAGAAAATGCTCCTGCTGAGAGGCAGCCTGGTCAATACTTGTTTAGCCAAGCAATTCAGTTAAGTAAAAAAAAACAAAAACAAAAAAACAGTGTAGTCATATACCTCAAACAAAGACGTATCCTGATAGCATTAAAATTATCTGCTCATTTTTGTTAACTTGACTGCTGCATCGCAAGATACTCCCTGGCTTGAAGTACCATTCACACTACGACATAGTTGTGTGTGTGTTCAGGCGATTACGCATGACAGCGGTTTCAAGATGAACCTTCACGATGGATAATAAAACTCTCAGCAGATCGTGAAGTTTTCCTCTGTGACACATAGTGGAACAAGCGAGTTAGGATAGGTACCAGAGTGCTGCCTTTTCTCACATCTTCCAGCCTCTCCAAAACTTGCGTCAAGCTCGGGTCATCAGAGTCCACAAACCATATTGGCGGCGTAGACGGATACGATTCCTAAAGACAGCGGAACACAGCAAAAAACGAGACAGTTACATCGAAACATTTGACCTATATACACTTGTGTCGCAGGGTTAAACACAGGGCCACTATATAACGTAAAATTTCGGTTGACGACATTAGCATTCAGAGTGCAGCGTTAGCCAACAGCTAAGGTTGCTTACCAACACTATTTAATGCCAGATAGTCGGACTAACAAACCCCCTACCAAGACTGCGTAGCTCCCACCGACACTGGCTTATGAAACGACGCAAAACCTGCCCCGCACAGCATCATATTGTACAGTTGTGGAGGTGAACTGCTACCTGGCTAGCAAATGAACCAGCTAACTTTAGCTCGCCAACGACCAACAAGGGAAGTGTATAAATCCCGGCACCTGTGTTCCCGTCCCCTTACCGTTATGTTACAGTGGATAATTAACAGCTTTTCCCCCGTCACATTAAACTGGCAGCTCAGCTCGTCCGGCTTCCAGTCAATGATCCTGAAGCGCTCGTGGTTTGGATCAAAAATGGACTCCAAAAACTTCAGTTCGGCCTTCAGCCCCGACACCGACATCTTCCACGCATCTCCGGCTGGGCCGCTGGGGAGGGGGAGAAGTCGGGACTTAGCTTTTAGCTAGCTAAAGCCACGACGCAAATTCCAGCCCCAAATTCCTTCTTCTTTTTTTTAAAAAAAAAGTGGCAAAGATACGACGGACTGCCCCGGTGGATGTAGCTGGATACCCAGTGCCAGCTACAGACAGCGTCCAGTCAGATTTACTGTGGAAAGTAGCTAACGTTAGCTAGCGTTCGCTTAGCATTTGAAAACAGCGCAGCGCTCGGCAAGACGCTAGCTGGCGAGTTAGCGCGCTAGTCCGCTGTTGTTGTCTTTCCGTCTATTGTTGTTGTCTGCCTGTGATAACAACACTTCAGGCTCTCTCGGTGCCCCGCGACCGTCTCCTCACAGTCCCATCGGACACTCCCTTATTGGCTACTTAACAGGGGAACAATCACACCACGGCCACGGTCTGAACTTGTCTCCCGCTGCGGGGATAATGTTTCTCATCCCGGTGTACAACTGTGGCTGGCCTCTTGTGGGGTTTAAAGATGGCGTCTGCACTCTCCCCGTTCCCGCAGAGTCCCAGCATTCAGCGCGTCTTCAATTTATTTGAAGGTAAAAAATAAAATAAAGTTTACAACAGTGGATTATTTAGTCAAACGTTTTTGCGGGGCAGTAGCTTCGATGCGATTTTAATTGCTTTAATTGTACCGGCGCACGGAATTTAGACAGAATTGGCCCTTTCTAATTTTGCTTTGGTGCCACAAAAATGGCTGAGATTATTTAGATTACGTTTCCATGGAAATGGTATTTGATGCAGTGTCAGTCAGAAAGATGGACTTACTTGGTATTATGACTCAGCATTAGTGTTCTCTAGTATCAACAACATAATGAAAAACAATCATAATTTTAATAAATATTGTGTTTACACAGAGAAGGGTACAAAAATAGGCCGTTGCTCTGTAAATGGATTACCTGGGCTTTGTATGACAATTTGAGCAATTGAGCTTTTGAGTGTACATCAGTATAGCCTACAAACTATTCTTATTGTTCTGCTGTGTTATTCTCAGTTTAGCACATTAGTCTGCTTCTGCCTGAATAAAGCTAAATGATTCAATCTAATTTTAATCTAAATTCTAATCTGTATGTGTATGTGGGCCTACTTTATGTTCTTTGAATAATGTCTTAACCTACTGGTCACAAGCAATGTGTCTGTATCATTCTGTTTTTAACAGGTTATTAAAAAAAAAGACTATGCGTAACAGTGACTATACTTAATATATATGAAGATTAATATACAATATGTTTATATATAAAAACATATACAACATATAGACATGAGCAATGAAAATGAGGATCATGTCCAAGTACGGCAAGCAAATAGTCTAGCAAATAGCTATTGCTAGAGTATTTGCTTGCCGTCCTATTTGTATTGTTATAAGCAGGTGTGATATGAAGTTCATCCACCTCCTTACTACTTGTGTGAGCCCAACTATCTGATTTGTGTAAGTATAATAAGCACATGTTCTTCTTTTATTAGTAGAAGCCAATTACCAATCATATTCAAAATCTCTGTGTGAGTCTTCTGGTGTTTTGTGTAACTAACCAGGATAGGTCACAATTTATAGAAGATTTTTCTTAATCTTAATTAGCATATAATATAATAATATAATACAATAATATATTGAGCTTAGATTTGTATTTTAATGGCTGCTTAGGCAACATTTTCCCACTGCCTGTTATTGCTCACAATGATCCAGGCAGATAACACATCATAGTCCATATGCTCCATGTGTCTTTTCCATAAACAGTGTACTTGTGCATCAAATCATGTCTGTAGTAGTATCTGGTGCCCACCAGGGGGGAGTGTTGGCTCAAGATTTAAAACAACTAAGGTTGGGGGTAGAGCAGGGTAAGTTTATGAAAACACACTATGTTGATGGTCCTGCTCTCTACTAGCTGGTGGTTACTGTGTTTCAGGCTACACGAATATCTAATCTGTTTATATTTGTGTGTTGCAAATGTTGTCATAATTTTGATGGTTGAACAAATGGAAAAAATGTCTAGATTATTTGCATGTTTGCCAGGAAGTTATCTCTAGAAAAATTAAAACTATAAATTACTATTAAATATTGTGACTTTCAGGTTGAGCGCCAGACAGGTTCAATAACAGGAAGATGGCAGAAAGTCTGCAGGAAGCAGTCCTTTTTGTCCTTGAATTCAATTAGACAGATAGTGTGGGTTTCGGGGCGCACACCAAACCTTAAAAGCAAACTTTAAAAGCCATTCCCTTTGTGAGGGAGAGATTTGGGAGTAGCTGACTGGCCCAGAATAGTGCTGTGCTGTCGCCTCTAATTATGCTATCACGAGGTCTCCCTTTCAACAGGAATAACCTTTCTTTTATTTGGCCCTCTCCAAATTAATATTCCGTGATAGACAGTGGAGTACACAGGCAACTCACTCGAACATTACTGGTAGAAGTTCAGTGCTTGGTGTCTAATTAAGTCGTATGTTATACCTCAGACCTGTCATACCTCTGACATTCAGTGGAATGAACAGAGAAATGCAAATGTAGCTAAGTAACCCTTACCAGTGTGTTGAGGTTGTTAGCTACAGTACTTTCAGTTCTTCAGCTACGTTTGCAGTTTGAGGTTTCAGTGTTGAGGAACAACATATTGATTTGCCATTTTAAAGGCCCATAAACTAAAGGACAGGGGGTGGTTGACCCTCTTGTCCAAACCTGTGCATGCCACCAGTGATGTGGGACCTACAGCTGCAGACCCGGGCCTAGTGTGAGAAGTGATGATCAGCGATTACCCTTAACAGCATTGTCTTATAGGTCAAACGCAGGCCTAAACCATATTTGTCCTTGTCTACATATGTAGTGTAAGCTGACAAATTCTTAACTTCACTGTGTAGAATATTGCAAGTGTGTGCAATAAACTCTAACAAGCTACCTGAACTCACCGAGTGTGCAGTGAGGTCAGGGGCTTTGTTAATGTAATGGTTCCTCAGGAAAGGTCAAGGTTCCAGTCTAGCAAACACTGTAATTCATTTTTTAGGGGGGAGTGGAGGTTGTGGTGTAATATCAACAAGGGTGGATGTGGAGAACACAAACTGTGGCTAACCTTTCTTTTTCTGACCCTACTCTTTGCGTTTTTGTTTGGTTATGTGTGCGTCTGTATTAATGTGTGTGTGTGTGTGTGTGTGTGTGTGTGTAGTGGCTGCCTCTGCATGTGTACTTCTGTGCATGTGTGTGTTGGTTTGTGCAATGAATAATGACATTCAGAAAGTCAGGCTATTGGCCAGGCTATGGTCATAGTAATTTATTCTGGGTAGGTCACAAAGGTTTGAGTAATTATGCAGGGGTATTATTTAGTTCCCAGTGCAAATTATAATATCACAGCCTACTTCCAGATATGAAGATAGGCGGGATGGATGGGTTACAAATATAAGGAAACACAATTCACTGCATCAGTCATGAACAACAAAAGACATCACACAAACTGAAAGTAATAATACGCTTAGCAAGATATATCACTTCTTGTTAAAACAAAAATAATTTTAATATGAGTCTGTTTATATTATAAAGTTTCATTCTAGAGCTGACATACCTGATCATTAAGTATGAAGAGAAATGTCCCTTTGAGTGTTGTGTTTTAAGGGTCTCAGTGTTTCACATTTATTTAAAACACTTTCATTTAACTGCCAGATTTTCACTAGCAGGTTAAATAAATGAGTGTGCATTCTTGTTGGTGCGTGATTACTATTATTACTTGTCCTCTACATGTGTCCACTGTTGGGATGTCATGTTATTGAAGATAGCAGTTGTATAACATCCTGCCAAAAGCAATTAACCCACCACGCTAAACGTGTTGCATCTTCCCACAACTGACAGCTACTGAGAGATTGACTTCGTACTCTTAGACATATTAATTATACCAGAATAAGTCCTCTTAAATCTTGCCAAATCATTAATGAAATTCTTGAGTAACATACACTATGCATACATATTTTTGCATGAAAGAATATAATATTTCATGTTGTTTTTCATATTCTATGTGTACATTAGATAGCTCCGCAAGGGAAAAGATATTGTGTGTTGTTCCTTATTGATTGCACCTACGGTATTTCATCCATTTCACTCATGAAGAGGACATGCAAATGAGGGGGAGGAGACGGACAACAGAGAAATGGATTGTAGACCTCAATGCTAGAATTATGTTTCCTATATTTTAGGCTGAGTGTATATAAAACATTCTTGGCAGAGCATTTCTTCAGGGATGTCACAAAGGCACGTGCTGAGCTTGTCAAGGGTCAGAACAAACTAAAACAAATGTCTTTGGTTGGATCCTGATTGTCTTTTCAGCCTTGTTTTATGATTGAGCTGCTGACGTGTGGTTTGTCACAGCGTGCCTGTGTACGGGCTAATAAAGAGGCAGATTGCTGTTGTCCTGTGTGATTTATCCTGCTCTTCTGCCCTCCATCTGCACTAGACAAAAAGTTAATTAAAACCCTGCCTTGTCTCCTCATTCCATCCCAGACAGTGAAAGCAAATCATCTCCCACCATTTACAACCTTTAATATATTTTTATGAACAACACCAGAGCTGAAGTCAAAATAGGCAGCATAAACCTCATTATAAGACCTAAATGCACAACTTCTAGCATGTTTTTTTTTTTCATCATCCCATTTTGATACTCTCTTACGAATTGTTGTGTGTGAATAAGAGGAAGCACTTTCCTAATTAAACTGCCTGGCTTGTCTATGTATTGTAGTTGCACAGAATTAATAGTACAGCAACTGAACCAACTAATCCTCCTTCCCCTTTCTGCCCAAAAGCTCTGCTTCACAGAAGAGTGTCTTGTGATGACGAGTTCAGCTCATTAGTCCTCAATCAACAGTGTTACTTAGGAGAAGTGTTAAAAAATAGCAGCATCTAAGCCACTGTGGCGTTAAACCAATGTCTTGTAGGGATTTGGAGGTGTTCAGATGTTTAGCTTTGGATACCTGAAGCCATTCCTCAACCGCCCCTACTGCTGATTCACCACATACAGCAGGGCCATTTGTCAGAGGTGACTGCACCATTCCTACCAAGGAGGAGCGATATTCAATTTTCTTCTAGGGAACAGTGAGTATACGAGCAGAGACGGAGAGGACAGTTCACATCCAGGACACAGAGCCCTCATAGTGAGTGTAGCATATGTCCTTGTATCACCCGCACCCAGTGCTGGACAGTGGCCACCAAAGGCTTCATTTAGACTATACGGTACATCAGTAAAGCCTTTCTGAAAATGGTCTCTCCTGTTGGCTTTTAAATGTTTATGCTGCAAAGAGTGATGACATACAGTACATAAGTCCAATATACCATATAATGTGGGAACTGTCCTTGAGACCAAAAGATTAAGGGAGCTACATTAGACCTGTTCACAGCTGTACATCAGTCTGTGCACAGTCCAATGAATGTGAATCATTTGAATCGCTTTATTTTGTGAGGGCAGCAAGCATTTTTCACCTTAGGAAAATGTAAAAAGAGCCACATTTCTGTGTGGTGGAGAAATGAAACCCTGATATGTTCTTTCCTGTCTCTTTGAAAAATTCTAATCAGTCAGTCCAACAGCTGGAATTGCTGCAATATTCAAAATAAATGACAAAACCTGCTTGACTTTATCTTTGTTGTGTAAGGATCTGAAGGACTTTTTGTTTGGACTTGTGGGTGTTTTTGGTTTTGTGTGTTTCCTGTTTTATTTTGAAGTTCTCTGGTCTTGTCTCTTGTGTATTCTTTACTTCCTGTCTTTGTTCGATTTCCCGCCTTTGTTGGAGTGTTTGCACCTGTGTCTAGTTTCCCACCTGTGTCTACTTCCCTGATTGTCTCCTCCCTTATATATATATATATATATATACCGGTCCTTTCCCTTTGTTCTCTGTCGAGTCATTGTATGTTAGTTTGTGTTTGCCTGCCATGTGTTTTCAGTGTTCTGTTCCACGTCATGCCATGTTCCTGTGATTCCCTGAGTGTGTGCTCCTACTTTCTGTCACGTGGATATTCGTGAGTTTTTGTTGTTAAATAAACCTTTGGACATCCTCAACCTTCCTGCCTGTCTGCATTTGGGTCCTCTCTCTGTTGCCAGCATGGCATACCGTAACATGTTGCTATTATTTTACTGTTTTTAATGTCTAAAAAAATTACGTGAAGCCATCTATATGTAAAAATCAAGATAGACTATCATATGTGTCGAATGTGTGGCGGTAAAGAAGAAACATATTGCAACACCAGTTCATCATTATATGAGATAAAATCTTGACATGAACTTAACCAGTATGGAGCAAAGCCCAATAGCATCAGCTGCAGTCTTCTCAGTCTACACTCTCGATAGCGGGTGTGATTAGGCTAGTGAGTAGTACTTGTGCACAGCCCTCCAGGATTATATCTAATAGCTAATGGGAGGTGTCCTCCTGATACTAACAAGCATCTTTGGAAATTATTCCCCAGAGAACCATGATAGTTCTTCACTGAGGTTTTTCTCAAGACCCTACAAGAGCACAGCACCCAGAACCCTGGCTAGAAAATGAACTGGAATGCTGATATGAGGAGATGGCAAGCAATGTGGAATAATGTATGAAGCTGAACAATACAAATCATTTTGGGCCAAAAAGTTTTGTCTTTCATTCAAGAAAGAAATAAGAAAAAAATAAATAAAACAAATTAAAAGATAGGTACATTGTAGATTAGGTAAACAGTGTATTATACCAATTGGTTTCATGCACTTTCTACACCAGTGTCTTCCAAAGCATAATTACATTAAAAAGGCTCTTGACAATTCCATGGGTCTTAGTCGACTTAAGTGTTTCTCCAATGGGCCCACAGAGGGCCATTATTCTCAAACAGTACAGAATAAAGAGTAAATGTCACCTTGAACTGCAGTGGTATCACACCAAGTGTCTCAGCAGTCCCTTTGTTTCAACAGTAAAACAGTTAAAGCTATAGATGGAGTCATGTTTGAATGAGAATTGTACAGGTGTGACACTTTTTTATTCAAACGCATATTATATGAAAGTGTAGGACAGTGACAGACACATCACATTGATAAGCTGTTGATGATTCATTGATTTGAATCGAAAGTTCACATTATAGTCAGTGTGGAAACAACACAAGAACGGCAGCAGTAAGTGCAAGAGCAATGAGAGAAACAGCATCTACAACACTATCAACTTTAATAATATAACACTTCTCATCAATGATGCTGTGAGATCAGGACAGTGTGGGGTTCATACCTTACTCTTTCTATAATAAAATGCCAAGCATGAATCCAGATTAAAGCCATTATACACATTGATGTAAAGAGAAAAGGTGTGGGAAGAGGCAGGTTAAAGAAGAACTTTATTGTGAACCGCAATATCAAAGCATGAAAGGACACAAAGAAAACATGTTTAATGGCAGTCCTATTATTTTGTAAAGTCATGCATTTTTCATAGGTTTTACAGTGTAATGGATAAATGGACTGTGTTGTGCCAATCTAATTGGATAAGGGTTATCTGTGGGGCATCGCTGTTCAGTGGGATCTGTTGTTCCTCATGTGGTCTAACCAAGTAAACTGCTGCCTAATCACATTCAAGCCAAAGTCTATTTACTTTCTGGGGCACTGCTGCTCTGGCAAGAGGCAAAATGTGCTGGTGGAAGGGGTCTCGTAAATGAGTGCACCATTGCCAATCTATCCGTCCTAATACTAATACAGTTTACAGGGCCAGTGAGAGACCCTGACAGGCTTACAATGGGGGAAGGAGGCCCAGCTTAAATCAATTAGCTAAGAGGACACATATCATCTAAATCATACCCTGCCTGGCCCCGGGCAACGGGCCTGAAATGGAAGGCACATGCAGGCAGAGAGCAGCACTTACTCAGTCCTGGCCAGAGTTATGTTTGAGGTGCTGACAGTTAAGCAGACACTTACTGTATCAACTAGCTCAGGACTAAGCAGGCACCAAATGTTGAACTGGAGATCAAACTTTGAATAAATCAGTTGCCTCATCAATCAAGACACTGTTAATTTCTGCTACATTAGAGTGAGTGTACATCCACTAAACCTTTTGACATTGTGAAACTAAGCCAGACGTTCATAGTTTAAAAAAAAATATTCTGGATCATGTTTAAGTATCTTAGTTGAATTGCAGGGATTGAATTCCTTTAAGTATGACGTATTTTGTCCAAAACATAGTGAAGCCTTTATGTGCATCTCGATGAGTTGAGACCCAAAACGTCTCACCTTGGGTATGGGGGGTATTATTGTGGCAATATTATTTGCAAATTAGTGTGTAGAGTTGTATAACTGTATCTCAATCTACATATGTGCACTCTGATTTGTGAATGTGTGCAAGAATCTGTAAATGTGTCCTCCGTCCACCACCCCAACCTTCTCCTTGTTGTATGTGCTACACTCTTCTTGGTATTGTTTACTGCTGTTAATAGGATCTAATGTCATGTATGTGTTAAGTGGGGATTAGTTCTCCCAGCAGAATCATTGCTACTGCTTGGATTTTTTAAAAACTCCCTCAAAGAGAAAATTTGTACTGTATAACAATTTGCTATATATTGTTAGTATTCAAATGCTGCTTCGTGAGACAGGCTGTTTGATCCTTTCACTTTCTTTCACAGGTGAGTCGTGACTGAGCAGCGAGACAATCTGGAAAGTTTCTAACATTGTCTTCCACCTGTCTAACTGTCTGCCTGTCTTGTCCCGTGAGTATGGGCGGGTGTGGAGGATAGGGTGGGATATCATACAATGAGAAAAGGTGGAGACATATGGTGGCTGTGCTGAGAAGCTGTATGTGGCAGATAACATTTTCCACCAATGATTCTGATCACAGTGGAGACTTCAAGAAGGAGAGGGTCTCAAGGGGAGCAACATACCATCTGGAATCTTGCAAGCTGTGACACATCCAATTTACCTCTACCTGTGGACCAGTCAGTAACCTCTCTGTAGTGCTCACCAGGCCAACAGCCAGAGAGATTAGATGTAGTCAGACATGACCAGACACTTTTCACACAGGTCAAATTGCTCTCTACAGCAGAGCAGATTTAAGATTCTTAGAATAAAACAGCAGTCCATTTTTGCAACGATCTACTTCTGCATTGCAGGATTAATTGATGTATTCACAAAACCACAATGTCTTAATGTGACATTTAGTACATTAGTCTACTATAAGATAGAAAACAGTGTTTGCTATGGTTCTTATTAGCCTGAGGCGGCGTCAAACTCCTCCACATCAGCTACCATGCTGTAAATGAACAGGGACGTAATTCATTTTAAGAGTAGCTGTCCAGACTAAGTTACGCAATGCTAGGATCACAACATACATATAATCAAGTCAAGGACATTACCCTGACCTCGCTCTCTGGTCTAATGCCAAGGAAAGGCTCTTTCGTTCATACCATCACATAACTTGATCGTTAAGCTGGGGATGAAAAGTCATAAGTCACATTTTATAGCAGGGAGATTTCTATTGAATAAATAATTTAGCTTTCTTTCAAACAAATGTCTTCATATTAGATAAACAAAAGGAAACGAAAGCAATAAAATGCCACATTGAAGAAATAAATCACTCTCGAATTACATTAGATGTCTCAAATGTCTAATTAACACTCAAGGGCATAAGACATGCAATATATTTTCTTGTGATTTTCTTCTCCTCACTTTTGTTAACCCTACAGTGTGTTTTTGTTGATACAATGGTAGTCCAACACTGCTATATCCACTATTCTTTACCTATTTAATGCAGCTTAAAATAAAATAGCAAAGGCTGCAAACGGCACAGACGTTTAAAACAATAGTTTGACATCTTGGGATATGTTTTTTCACTTTCTGGCGGAGGATTACATGAGAAGATTGATACCACTCTGTGTTTGTAAGGTATATATGAAGCTACAGCCAGCAGTTGTTTAGCTTAGCTTAGCTTAGCTTAGCGCAAAGTCTGGAAACAGGGGGAAACATCTAGCCTTAAATGGTAACAAAATTTGCCAGCACCGCTGAAGCTCACTAATTGTCATTTAATGTGTAAAGTGTAAAAGTGTAAAAATGACAATTCGCTCTCTGCTGGTTGCCTGGCAACTGCTCAGAGCCAAAAATGGTATTTAGTGAGCTTTAGATGTGCTGGTAGGCTTACTACTGTTAATATTTGACAAAGCAAGGATAGCTGTTTCCCACTGTTTCCAGTCTTTGTGCTGAGCTAAGCTAACTGGCTGCTGGCTGCTGGCTGTAGCGTTATATTTAACGGCCAGACATGAGAGTGGTATCGATTTTCTCATCTAACTCTCTGTCAGAAAGTGAATAAGCATATTTCCCAAAATGTCCAACTTTTGCTTTTTACTCATACCTTGCATGCAACCTAAAAGTCACCTTATATAGTAGAATTTGCACATAACGTTTGTCTTGCTCTGATCTTTCATTTTTAATATTGCAGTTCTGGCTGGATGGATAGGTTGGGAATGCAACAATATTTACTTGTCTGCCCAAGCAGTGTATACATCTTTTGTAGAGACAACCTGTCGTTCAATTATCTTCTGTACATCCCGTCTTATTTTTGACAAAAATGATATTACCTATTAGCCATATAACTCAAGATCACAGTATCTGGTGCGATATGCAAGACAGACACAGGATGGAAAGCATCTATGTGGGTACACTTTAGAGCCCCTGCGCCAGTAACAAACTATCCTCTTAGGCCTGAGGGTATTTGCTTTCAGCTAATTGATGGATGGTCGAATTTCCATGTGGGAAATGTAGATTCACATCCGATCTGTTTCACTTATTTTGGAGTAACTACCAGCCACGCTGCCTGTGGTTAGTTGATTATCTCTGCCCTGCATCATTAGCAGCCAGTCCAGACAGACACGCAGCAATCAGTCACTTCGCCATCTGAACCCAGCCCCCCAGGATGAGATCTTTACGATGATGAGGGCCTCTGTGGTCTCTTGGGTACCATGGATGACAAAGAGGCTTCATCCTCTCCATCCCCGTCCCTGGAGAGTTGGTTTGATGGTAACACAGACACAGAATTGAATCACAGAGACGTAATCTTGGCCAAATGTACAGACGTCATTAACCCAAGATACTGAGCTGTACAATGGCTAAAAGGATATAGTTGTGTCATGACAGCTCCAGTCACATACAGGTCAGAACCATCAGTCACACAACTGTTCATTCTATGACAAAGTTTCCAGGTACTCCTAATGACTTCAGCTCTCTGTTTTAGTGACTGTAATGCTTTATGGTGGTCACACCAATGGATTCACATGGATCCAAGTTATGAACATTAACTTACATGAAATTCAAACATGAAAATACAATTTGTGATAGTGGTTCTTCAAAACTAGTGCACCTTTCTAGCAAGACTCAAGTCATATTTGCTCTTTTCCAACTATGTCGAACTAATGGATAATGAGTTTCCCACCTCATCCAACAGTGGACTAAATTTTGTGCTCCTGAAGATGCATTCGGGGGCCACCCTCATAGTGGTGTATTACCCATCTCACCCTCCTGGTCAGGCCTGTGCCAGTCATGTCCAGCATTGATAGGCATTGATTGAATACGCACAGCTCTGACCCTATGAGCCCCAGGAGAGGAGTTCAGGAGTTCAGCCTCAGTCCTACTCCATCATAATTATGTCCAGCCAGGACCAATGTCTCCAGTTCTTCCTGTTTAGCACAAATTACTTCAGAGAATTTAATGTAGCATTAGGATTTTTCGTGCTGCAATTTCAATGGCAGACAGAAGAAATTTTATTTCCAAAATGAACCGAGTGAACAACATGATTGTGTGCAATACATTACTGGAATGCGCTTGAAGAATATCTTCCAGGATGGAATAGGATGTACCGTTGGAGAACTGGGTAATACATTATTTATGACAAAACTAAATGCCAAAAAGCTAAATGATGACTTCCAATTTTTGTTATAATATTGTAAGACGTTTTATTTATCTTGTTAGAGTATTTAATCTTTACTGTTCACAGATACTGGTGACAGGTTATATTTACGTTTAGTCATCAACTACCTCTACAATCTGGGGTGAAGGTTTTTAATAGTTTTGTCAATTTGTGTGCGTAAGGTGAGAAACAATCAATTTTCTGAATCTGTATCATTAATCACTAACCACTAACTAAAATCTGGGTTCCCTGCATGTCTAGTACAGACAAATACTAAAACAGAAGACTGGAAAATTAACTGACTTCTTTAACATTCCCCCACACTGACTTGCATGAGGAATATATCACAAATACTTTTAACCACAGCTGTGTGGTGTTTGATTTGCTCTTTACCTCCCAATGTCTTCAGACATTGAGGGTGAGGATTTTAAATCATTTGGATTTTATGAGACAGTCACAGTCCCTCAGACAGCTGAGGTTATGCAGTGATGACCTGGGTTCTTTAGCAGCACCATCTATCTATCTACCTACCAACCGACCTACATTCATATTTATTTGTTTTAACTTTGTCTCCACCAGCATCCACTTTGTTACCAACATCTAACTCTTCCTTGTGGCCAAAGAAGCGGAAAGAAAAGATTTACAGATAGACACCATTTGCATGGCTTTGCTTCGATCGGGCTCTTGTGTAGGAGCTCTTAGACACACCTTTCTAAGCACATTAAGATCTCATCTAGGGCAGAAAGAATTGATTCCAGTCAGCTGGGATTGTGGGGATGCATGTCAGTAAATAGAGCCTATGTAAGAGACCTCACAGTGACAAATGGGATCCATTTTACAGTTCTTACAGTTAACACAGAAGGACCATTGAGGTGTTTTGTCATTTAAATGACACACATGCAGAAAAACTTGCACAGTCAGACAAGAATACACCTGCACACACACAAATTTGTGCATGTGCACTACACATACACAAACTCTTGTACACACTCTTCTACACATACACCAACTTTTGGGTGTACAGTATAGATCTATGACCCAGCCACTGTTTCTTCTATCTCAATTTTTTTTATTTATACAGTCTCCAGAACACCATTTAAAAAGTTACAATTTCTTTCAATATAACTACCAGCAAAGTATGACACTGAAATGACTTTATTCCAGTTCCTGGTCTGTAAGCTGCTCAGTTTCTTATCTGTGACGTACGATTATGTAAACCAACCTTTCAACATTCAGTCCACTTCAGTGAAGGCTTTGATGGCTAAAACAACCAGACACGCTCCTTGACTGTGGACGTAAGGAGAAGGCCGCCTCTAAATCAGACTTCTGGGGGGGAAGAGGAGATCAGGGATGGCCCAGACCAATTAATCCCTTCAGGATTTGTGGGGCTGCGCCTCTAGACAGGTGTGGTTTAATACCCCTCCCTGAGCTGTAAAAAATGGCACTGCAGAGTACATTCAGGAGGTCGCATTAGGTCCTGCTCTATCTGCAGGTGTCACATAAGACCATTTATCTTCCTCACTCTTGCTGTATGACATATTGGACACCACACTCGGGAGCAGTCTCACCTTCCTGTCTGTCACAGATGAATACATTAATGAACAGGCTAATCTGTCTTCTCCAGAGACTATCCATTACTGACTGCTCAGTTTGACACAACAGATATGGACTGCTGAGATAAAACCTCCCACAGGCTGACTATTGGATTCTGCGTTCTTTCGCTCTACTTTCCAATTTCTGTTACTTCTTTTGGGGGGGAGAAAAAAGGTAGCCATGAGGTATGTGCAAAAATATTTCCTAAATGTTCCTCAATAACACTGTCCATCCCCCAGAAATATTGTAAATGTAGTGCTGATGTAGCGTATGCATGTTTAGCAGTTTCACCTCATGCGATAATGCCCCCCCCTGTCTCTGTTGAAGCACTGTTTGCTCACGCCTTACCAGTGGTGGAAGAAGTATTCAGATCACTTCATTACAAGAAAAAGTCCTGCTTTCAAAGTTTAAAATAGAAGTACAGAAGTATAAGTATCAAAGTGTAATTTTACACTTTAACATTTAATGTATTAAAAGTAAAAAGTGGCCACTTTTATAGTATAAGTGTTATATTATTAAATACTGTATTATTGGACTCTTAATATTGATGCTTTAATGTGTAACAGCCATTTTACTCTTGTAGCTGATCAAGGTGGAGCTAATTATAAATACTAAGATCATTATGTGTTTTGTATGTATCTTAATCTTAATCTGCAAAGTAACTTGTGATTATAGCGCTGAAAAATGTATATTATATATATACAGTCAAGCCCAAAATTATTCATACCTCTGGCAAATTTTGACTTAAAGTTACTTTTATTCAACCAGCAAGTTTTTTCTTGATTGGAAATGACACAGGCGTCTCCCAGAAGATTATAAGACAATGTACAAGAGGCATCATTGTGGAAAAAAATATTTCTCAGCTTTTATTTACATTTGAACAAAAAGTGGCATGTCCAAAATTATTCATACCCTTTGCAAACTGTCACAGTCTATGGGAAAATCCAAAGTTCTATACCATTCCAAATAGTCCAAGCTGTTCTAAAGCATCCTAATTACCCTGATTCATTGGGAACAGCTCTTTTAATCAACTCAACAGGTGAAAAACAGCAGCTCTCTGCAGTTGGTTTGTGGACAGTCATGGCTAAGACAAAGGAGCTCACTGACGACCTGCGGCTGCGCATTGTGGCTGCTCACAAGTCAGGAAAGGGCTATAAGGCCATATCAAAATGTTTTCAAGTTCCAGTGGCTACAGTGCAAAGTATTATTAAAAAATACAAGACGTTCCACACTGTGGAAAATCTCAGATCACTGTGGAAAATCTCAGTGTCACTTTTGACACCTGTGCTGGCCAGGAGGATAGTGAGAGAGGTGAAAAAGAATCCAAGGATCACCGCCAAGGCCATCCTGGTGAATCTGGGCTCTGCTGGTGGCAACGTCTCAAGGCAGACAGTCCAACGGACACTCCACACTGCTGGGTTCCATGGACGCAAACCAAGGAGGACGCCTCTTCTCCAAATAAGGCACACAAAAGCCCGCTTGGCCTTTGCAAATGCTCATCTGGACAAAGAAGAAGACTTCTGGTCTTCTGTTTTATGGTCAGATGAAACAAAAATTGAATTGTTTGGCCACAATGATGTATCCTTCATTTGGCGTCAAAAAGGAGAAGCCTTCAACCCTAAGAACACCATCCCCACTGTCAAACATGGTGGTGGGAACCTAATGCTTTGGGGGTGTTTTTCAGCCAATGGACCAGGGAACCTAATCACAGTAAACGGCACCATGAAAAAAGAGCAATACATCAAGATTCTCAACAACAACATCAGGCAGTCTGCAGAGAAACTTGGCCTTGGGCACCAGTGGACATTTCAGCACGACAACGACCCAAAACACACAGCAAAAGTGGTGAAGAAATGGTTAGCGGACAAAAACATTAACGTTTTGCAGTGGCCCAGCCAGAGTCCTGACTTGAATCCAATTGAGAATCTGTGGAGGGAGCTAAAGATCAGGGTGATGGCAAAGAGACCCTCCAACCTGAAAGAGTTGGAGCTCATCGCTAAAGATGAATGGGCAAAAATACCAGTGGAGACATGCAAAAAGCTGGTCATCAATTATAGGAAGCGTTTGGTTGCTGTAATAGCCAATAAAGGCTTTTCTCTTGATTATTGAGAAAGGTATGAATAATTTTGGACATGCCACTTTTTGTTCAAATGTAAATAAAAGCTGACAAATATTTTTTTCCACAATGATGCCTCTTGTACATCGTCTTATAATCTTCTGGGAGACGCCTGTCTCATTTCCAATCAAGAAAAACTTGCTGGTTGAATAAAAGTAACTTTAAGTCAAAATTTGCCAGAGGTATGAATAATTTTGGGCTTGACTGTATATATGTATATATATATTTATTTTTTCTTAAAATGTAGTGGAGTAGTAAAAAGTACAAAGAACCTTAAAATAGAAATACTCATGTAAAGTACAAGTACTGTACCTCAAAATGTGATTACGCTGTAAGAACAGTACTATGAGTGGCCTTATGAATTTTACTTTACAACATACATGTTAAACCTAACGTGCTTGAGTGAAGCAATGTTCAGAAGAAAAATGATAGGAAACTATCAGCACACACACTCATATTTATGTGTACACACACAGGCAAAGAATCTCAGGTGTATCCATAGATTATCATCATAACACTAAAAGATATTGCATGAACCAATGAGATGGGTTGATCCCTCTGCAGGCAATGGATGGTGGGCGATCGATATCTTCACATGAGGCTGCGACTCTCTGGTAAAGGAGCCAAGCACTCCAGGTAATGAACTGCCTGGTTGATATATATCCCTCACAGGGTGGGATTGCAGCGGTGCGACATGGTACTGCAACAGCAGCAATTCTTTGATTAGCCATTTGTCTTCCATCACGCTGCCCTGGCACGCAGAGAAATCGCTCTCTCTCACACACACTAACTGTCCGTTGATGTGTCAACATATTCGATGTCAAACTGTCATGCGGCTCTTGCAGGATGCTCACAGATACCAACCTTCACACTGCAGAGACAGACCGAAGTCAAACAACCCCTTCAGAGAATAGCATCAGTTCACATCTGATTTGTAAAGGCAGTTCCAGGTATATTTCACTTGTTCAGTTATGCAGCTTGGTTTTGTTTCATTATTATCCTCTGTTGAGGTTTAGCCTTGAGGTGAGATGTTTTAAATAAACCACTTCTCTCCTGTTTAATTTCATCTTAAATGTACCTTCTGCATTATGTTATTTTGTATGGGCAAATACGCAAATCTATAAAAAAAAAAAAAAAGAGAGAATGAGGCTTTGTATGTGGAGCCAAACTGAGAGTTTATGAGGTTTTGGGTTCTCTTTTCATAAATTACGCTTTGTAACCACTCCAGGCTAGTGGTAATGACACTCTTAAACTGTCTGAATCATCAATGGATAACCAAAGAGCAGCTAAATACTATTAACAGCCTTTTTACTAAACTCTATTCAACTCCACTGAAATGTCAGGCACTGAGAGGTCTGCCATATGCTTGGATCCTCAGAGCTGTTTCCTGTTTTTATTGTGTCCACTGAGAATCCAGACAGGCTTCCCACTAGAGTGAACTTGATTAAGATGATTTAGGGACGTGAGCAAAGAGCGGTTTAGACTGGTTACAGAACACTTCACATCCAGAGCAAAACAACAGGGCCTCTGAAGACATGCGAGCACACCAGCCCAGACATCAATACAACATACCCTTTAGACGATTTATGCTGTGACCCTTGAACATAACACATAGTGGTCCATTTCTTTTGGAGTGGCTCTGGATAAGAGTGTCTGAAAATACATTTTCAAACAGGGGACATTTTTTCTAGTTTTTGCCATAATCACGGTTGACATCTTGAACACATTGTGTAATTATATACAGGGAGGGAGATTTGCCAATTAGGTAAGTCAATACAAAACATAAAATATTGACCCTGGTATGTTATGCAATTGGTATTTTATTTTTTATGGTTCAATCCTATTACGTTTTGCTACTACAATTACCCAATTTTTCCACAGTTATGCTTAAAGAACCCCTCCAAACATGTTTTAAGACATTTAAGAATACTCTGCTTGGAATAATGATTTGTGTCTGATCAATTACCTAATTAGATACTTTTAAAATGACACCTACTCCTCCCCCCTCATTCAAAAATCCAGAATCTATATGCACATATTTTTTCTTTCAAAAGGTTAACTACCGGACACAAGGTGTCTCCTACTTCACTGAAGCAGTCCGTTCTCAGTGTATGTATCCATGCTACCAAACTTGTTGTGATGACACAAAATCATCTCTTACATCCACGTCTCAAACTCAGATTTGAGGAGAGCACAGAGGAACTTTCCCCCTTCAGCAGATGAATTTGAAAACAGCCCTCTAGTCCGAAACTCTGCACATACATCATTCTGCATGTGACCCTCAAACATCCAAGTGAAATAACAAAAACCAAAACACATTTTTGAGTGAAGGGGGACTTTATAGGTTGCACTGTATGTATGTTACATTAACTTTTCTTCATTGTATCGTTATATGCTTTATGTACATATGATAGATTAAAGAAGTTGTCTTTAACAAGCCTAAATTACATATGTTAGATCATTGTCAGATCATTGTCAGAATCTCCAAACTGATAAAAATTCATCTTGAGGGGGACAAGAATGTCTGCACCAAATTTCATGACATTACAGCCAATGGTTGCTGAGATATTTCAGTGTGGACCAAAGTGCTGGACTGACCAACAGACAGACTAACAGCGCCATCAAGCCATGCCACTATGGGTGGTAAAAAAAAGAAAAAGAAAAAGAAAAAAAAAAGATATTTTATATATTTTTGTATTAAGTGCATTAAAGTGCTATGGTAGTGAATTCTGTGGTGACAAAGCTTTGCTTTTTGTGGCTGGTCTTTTACTTAGTGGCACATAAACCTTTAAACCTTCCTGATGAAAAAGGAAAGTTTGAACTTCATGATTCAAAAAGGCCAGAGAGAATTTTCCCCCAGGGCCTCGTTACTGGGGTTAATAAAAGAGAACCGCCAACATCTCACTTGATTCTCAAATAGTTTGTGTGCCTGCTTACCATAAAATGTAATGTGTGTGTGAATATATAACAATTTAGAAGAAATAATCAGGAAGGGGAGCAGCTTGGGATTGGGCAATTGAAACATAAACATGTGTTTGCAGCATCACACTTGTTATCAAAAAAATGACCAAAATTACATTTTTTAAGCTTTATTTATCCTGGGATGTTTCACCAAGTGCCAACTGATCTTATTAAATTTCTTGTTTACATTTACACGCATTCACACCTAGGAGCTGCTTAATGCAACTTGCATACTGAGCAGTTGTAATAACCACCTCACATTCAGTTCACTCTAGATTTTTTCTTTGTCAATAAAGAAGTTAAGAAAAAGAAAACCAGAATGGTGCCAAAGACCTGTAACAGGCCATCTGCAACCTGCATTTTTGGAATTAATGAAGTATTTATACATCTATGCATTGACATATTAGGGATGGGCTCCCATTAGCGATGAGACCCTTGGCTTTAATCCAAAGTCCAAACAACCTTCTTGCTCTCTAAACAGAAATTATATTGTAGCTATTGAGCATTTCACAGAATGTGTCCCTGAAAATTGTCATCACTGTGTAATATGATGAAGTAGGTGGCCATTTACGAAATGAACTGGCACATGGTTCATTTCTGAGCAGTCATGTTTCACCACTCATGACTGTACTGCAGTTCATTGTATATTCAAAGTCAGTTCAAGGCTTATGCTTGTAGGATCAAAGATCAAATGTATTTCAAGTATTTTTGCCCATTCATCACAGTTAGGTTTGTAATAATGAAAGGAGTGTGATAGAAAAATCTGACTCATAAATATGACTCACATAAAACACAAAGGTGTAGGACTTCACAGTAAAGTAGGAGACATCTTGTGTCCAGCAGTTAAACTTTTGAAAGAAAAAATATTTGCATATTTTGGATTTTTTTAATGATGGAGAAGGAGTAGATGCATTTTTAAAAAAAGTATTTAACTAGGTCATTGCACTTTTTTGTGGAAAGACCATCAGACACAAATTATTACTCCATGTTTTTATGTCTTAAAGCATGTTTGGGGGGGATCTTTAACCATATTTTGGATGCTACACTAAGATAATAAAGTGATTTCTGATGATGAAAATGAACAATTTGTAGATGGTACATTGAAGAAAAATCTCCATTTCCACCAAAATATATTTTGCCAATTCAAAATACTGAGTTGCGTATGAGCTTAATTTGTAGGAGGTAGAGTTATTGTTTTTTTCTAGCTTCCAATAAACATTTGGTATTCACTAATTTCCCTACAGTATTAAAATAAACTTGCAGACATGTGAAACTTGCAAGAGCTACACCAAGTATTCTTTCATAGTGACCAACATGTCTGCTTTTACTTTTCTCAAAATCATGCTGTCGTTGAGTTGCAATTCCGTTACAAGACTTACTTGAGAAGCCTGCACTGAATAACACTCAACAATAACGTATCTCCAACAAGTTTCAAGTCTCCTGCAAGTGGATATGCTGTGATATCATACAGAGATGAAAAGCAGTGGCTGATTGTAAGGCAGGAAAACCCCATTTAGCAGTCACTGTCATATGCTTTGGGAAATGATCTGCAGTAATGTAAAATATATATAATTTGTAATAAATAGACCAAAAAAAAAAAGAGCAAACACACCAGTATAGCCTTCTCTATAGAACCAATTGTTGTGTCTGTCTGCATCTGGATTTTTAAAAATACAATGTTTCTTTGAACGTGTCATATTAATGAAAACATTTGTCCTCTTTATAAACAATATGTCTGACACGTGTCAAACAAATGAACAAACTGTGCAGTCCATGGCCCTGTCCCCTCCGACCTGATAAAATAACAAGTGAGGGTCAGAACCTAATCAGCACCCATTGATCTGCTCTCAATAATCCAGAATAGACGTCTTTGGAGTTCAAATTTATAACCCCAGATGAGTCCTTGGGGCTGCTCTTCATGCCTGATACAGTTCCTTTACTGGCCATTATAATGAGGCTTTAAGCAGCATGGCGACTGTAAATCTGCTACGCTAAGATTGCTCTGCCTCTTGGTCTGACTGGACCTCACCCCACTAAATCTCACATCCAGGACCAGAGAATAATTTATGGTCCTCTCCTGAGCACACTCGCTAAAGCAGTGTGAAGTCAGCAAATGTCACCAGGATCGTCAACTAATGTTTGTTGGTGGGAAGAGAATTAGGCCCAGATGTGTATATCAGCATCTGTACTCAGATGTCTGGGTTGTCTTATTGAGGATGCTGTCTGACAAAAGCTGTGAGGGCAGGAGCCTTATGTGCTGATATGTGGCTACATGCTGAGTTCAAGACAAGAACATGAAATAGCATAAAACCTCTACTTTAAATCTATAGAAAATCATGAGATATGATCTTTAAAAAAAACAATCTTGTAGGATATACAGGTATGCATGTTGTAATTTTGAGTATTGTGTGTGTTTTCTGTTAAATAAAGATGCTGAATTCATACATATTCTTAAAGCAATCATTTATTAGGGTGTGGGGGCAACAGAGGTCAGATAAATAAATATGGGTCATACTACATGCACTGACTGCATAGTAGGCCATTACTTCCCTAACATTCAGGCCATCTTCACCGAATCAAAGAGCAAAAGTATAGTTTAAAAATGAATAACGCCCCTTTTCTGTTTCACTTTGCAACATACAGCGAAAAATGTGTTCAGTGGGATACATATAGCATATGTAACATAACATCTAAAACAGCTGCTGAGCTGTGTAAACTTGCAGTAGCTATCGCAGACCGGGTACAGGACCTGCAGGACTTGCTGGGGACGAAGAGAGCAGCGCACCATGCAGGGCAGGATGCTGCGCGTCGTCGGAGCGTAAAGACCCGTTTGTCCAGAGGAGATTAGGGGAATTTTCTGGGGCGGATTGTTGGAAAGTAACCTCAAGACGGATCAACAGATCTCGCCATTCGGTAAATCATTTCTTTTTCAGGCATCATCACAGTGCTGGTTAAGTGTCCAAACCGTGAGCGCGTGGAGTCCGGCATGTCAGAGAGGAAGAGCGCTGGACACCGCAGCTTCGAGGCTTCATCACTGACTACTCCCGCGGATCAGATGGTGCCGAAAAAATGACTCGGGCTCTCTCCATCCTCGTTTACTTTTTCTCTTTGATTCACTGTAAGTGTGTCTTTCTTTACGTTATGTGACTTTACCTACTCATTTAGGCTGTTCTAGCCTTTATCTGTGTGTCTGCTCCAACTAAAGTGCCTCTGTGCCGAGAAGTGATTGTCTTTCTTTTGCTGTCCCAAAGTTGAATCGCAGCTTTTAAGCTAAGTTTTCAGTGCAGTGGCTCAGTTGCATAGCTTAAACTATAACAACTGTTACAGATGCCCTACATTTCTTAACTTAATTTGATATTTTTAAGTACATTTTAATATGAATTAACAGCACATGCATGAATAGCATAAACAATCTTTTTTTTTTTTTGGGTAAGTTCAGCTCAGATATGATAGGCTACTATTTCAGCACAGTATCTCATCTCATGAGGGGCAATTTGATGAGTCAGTCCTGCTATCAAATGTGGCCTGTCACCAAATCAGACTAGAGATATTTACAATTATCTACAAGTATACAACTGAGAAGTCGACACACTATTGGAAACAGCTTCCTAAACCTATAAAATTACTTCAGGAATGACTTAATTTCAGGAAACCTTTGTGCTTACCATCCTTTTCTTTACTTGTCCAACATCACTTTTTCACATAACCAACGTGGGTTTACTTGGCGAGATCACTGGGACTCAAAGTTTACACTTTGTCTCACAGGATACGTCTATTCAATGGAATAAAATGAGTACCTCATACTGTGACACTCCCTGTGTATTAAGAGTATTTTGTCAGCCAATTATAACATTTAAGTGATGAATCCTCATGTGTTTCACAGAGACAAAGCTTTCTACTTCTTCTTCTACTGTTCCTCCATATAAAGAAAAAGACAAAGAACATTTGATAACAGCCTAATCTTATTTATTCTGTTTATCATATCACTAAGAGATGAAATATGAAGGAACAGAAGAGAAAAAAATATGTGTTTATAATTCGTGACACCTCACGCAACCTTTGACCCGTGCTTTGGTTCATTCATGCACTTCATTATGCTCTCGGGCCTCCAACTGTATTACATTTTGATAGAATAATGTTTTTCAGTGTGCTGTGCAGAGTGACCTTATCAACTGCACTACAGCTGACTCTAGCATTGCATTAGCACGCCTGACCTCACTCTCAATCAACGTAATGTCAACACAACACTTATAAGACGCTGTTCATTTTACACATTAAACCTAGACACACATACACCCACCAGTGGCTGTTCACAGCAGGTAATCACAAGTTTGGGTGGTTTGCCAGTGGCCTTCACCTCTGGGGAAGGCAGAGCTTGTTTGACTCAGGTCTCCGAGGGCTTTGACAACGCACCATCTGTTAAAGAGTGCTGTGGAGGTCCGACTGTGTTGGATGGGACCTCAGCCAAGTGACTGACAAAAGCGCAGTGATGGCAGCATGAGCTGACCCGTGGGGCCAGACTGTCCGTATGCCACACCCTGCTAAGCTCCAGGAGCCTGTGGGCCGATAATGACACACACAGTTTGATACTCTGCAAGAGGAGAAGCACTGGAGTTGGAAGTCTAACATTGTTCTTACTTATAGTACACTGCATCATCACATAGCTTCACAAAAGGCACATGAGATGAATCTCTGAGGTTCTGCAGCCATGAATATCGCTCTGCTGAATATTGACAACAGCAGCGATTTTTCTCCAAGGGGCCCATCAGTAAGAGTCTCACCTCACTGGAGTATTTCCTGTGAGTAAGTCAACTCAGCTACTCTAAACCGTGTGGGAGGCATTAATAACCAGCTGCATGTAAAGAAAATGGAAGAGGTAGTGCTACATGTATTCATTCTGCTTCAGATGAGAAGCACTGATCATCAGTTTCAATCAGGCTTATCTTCACCCTTGACATGGGCATCATTTATCAGGGATGGAGGGAAGGAGGTGGAGTGTAAGTGTTGGTATTCACGGCTTATTCTCATTTGAAAGATACATCAAGTGGTTTGACTTTAGGCAAAAGCAGAATTATTAACATCCTGTGAAATGATCTGCCCTCCTCCCAAATGTAATTACTTATTTGGAAATTACTTTGGGGCCTTCATAACATTTCAATATAATTTCCACAACACAGCCATCCCTGCTGTTCTTAATTGACAGCTGCTGTTTCCCTCAAGACGATGTTATACGTGCAGTTTGTATGAAGCAGTCTGACACGTTTTGGTGAACAGATAGAGGAGGAACAATATTTTGCTAGACAGATGTGTTCACTTCCATTCCTGTCCCACTCTCTTTCTCTCACAATATCGTTTTGTAGAAATCGTGCATAGATGTGAGGACGGTGGACGAGAGGAGATGTTGTGTATAATAAGTCTGCAACGGTACATCCAAAAGGTTCAACAGCCGACCTATCCCTGTCTACATGTAGCCCGGTATCTCTATGAATTACATTCTTATTGGAGCAGTGTCATATAATGCCAACCTTTAGTGGCAGGCTTGGGAAGGGAACCACAATCGTTCCCTAACCTTAAAGACACAGTGAAAAAAAAAAAACATTTTCCAAGTTCTAATTTTGTGTCAGTTGTTCAGTTATTGCTTGTTATATGCCAAATACATGTACAAAAATGTATGCAATCAAATGTGATTTGGGGGCATCTAGCTAACCCCGACCAGCATATAAAACCGCAAGCAAGCTAGCAAGTAATGAGTAATGTCATAGGTCAGAGGAGTGTGTTTGGATATCAGTTGGCATCATTATCAAAAGGGCATGGTTGAGATTTAATTTGTTCATTTCTTCCTCATCCTGAGGCAGATGTGGCTGGAGGACTCTACAGCTCCATATCGCACCACCGTATATGCTAAGCCACGCCTATTTTGAGCGATCCAATCAAATCTGAAGAATCAGATTTAAATTCCACTCGTAATTATACTACGTCCACTTGTTCCGGTTCTCTCAGAAATACGTCACATTACAGAAGCTAAAGACACTCCAACTTCCGTATCACTGGGACTTTAAACTTACGCTGGTAATACTGTAGTTGCCAAACATCAACACTGAACGTAATGTGGGGTTTTGCTAAATTCTCTAATATCAACTTTCACTAAACACGACACTAAAATAATCCTTTTATTGCACACTTAAGCTGACCTTGTTTTTAGGCGTGGCTTAGCATATACGGTGGTGCGACATGGAGCTGTAGAGTCCTCCAGCCACATCTGCCTCAGGATGAGGAAGAAATGAACAAATTAAATCTCAACCATGCCCTTTTCATAATGATGCCAACTGATATCCAAACACACTCCTCTGACCTATGACATTACTCATTACTTGCTAGCTTGCTTGCGGTTTTATATGCTGGTCGGGGTTAGCTAGATGCCCCCAAATCACATTTGATTGCATACATTTTTGTACATGTATTTGGCATATAACAAGCAATAACTGAACAACTGACACAAAATTAGAACTTGGAAAATGTATTTTAAAGAATCCCCAGAATGGCCAGAAAGCAAAACAGCAGTAATCTTTGTTTGGACCACAGTGGGAAACCACTGCAGTACACTTAGCCAAAGACATCTCACTCAATGAATTCCAGACATCTCCATCCTCAATTTCAAAAACAGTTCGGTGTGAGAGTTGAATGTAGTGGCTTTAAACAACCAACTCAGCAGTGGAGCTAATCTGTAATTGTTGGTCCTAATGGACTGAACATCAGTAAGGAAAATACCAGCATCGCGTAGCATGGACCTTAAGTTTCATGCAAACAATATCTTAACACCTCAGTATCTTCCTCCAGCAATCAACAGTATCCATCAACTTTTACAAAGTCACAGCATGTCCGTGGCCTAATGGGTTAATAGGCTTTGTCTGATATTTTGGATCTGTATACAATACCTGTGTGTGAAAATAATCATTATAAAATTGTGTCACCAGGTAGCAGCTGTGCTGACTCAGAGGAGCGTCTCATGAACTGGTTGCTGGGAAAGAATCGCTACAATCCGCTAATCCGCCCGGCTGTCAACACGACTGAAAGAGTCACAGTGAAGCTGCAAGTGTCTCTGGCTCAGCTCATCAGTGTGGTAAGGCATTACATACTCACCATGAGGGTGTGTGTGTGTATTTATTTATGTGTGTATATCTGTGTGTGTGTGTGTGAGGGAATGGATGTGTGCTGGGGAGACAAAGAGGGAGACAGAAAAAGAAAGACAGAGTGAAAGAAAGAGGATGATAGAAAAGACAGAGCAAGAGCCACAAAGCTTTGAGAAAGCAATTAATTACAAACCAGCCTGTGTAGAGAGGCCGTAGCTCTAAATGGATGGATGAAGCAGAGGATAGATCTGGTCAGCTGTGATCTCTACCTCTGTCATGTCCAGATTGAAACTTCAGCACATTGGATTAAAAGGGGCCATAAAGCTGTTTTAGCCACAGTGGTAGAGGCTCTCCTCTGATTTACAGTGGAGGCTCCTCCTAGCTGCAGACCAAGGCAGCAAGGCTCATTCACAGTCTCAGTTTATGAGTTTGCATTGTACCCCATGGAGTAATTGGCATTTGGTATCATTTTATCAGAAGTGTATGTCATGGCAGTGTGATGACAATGCCACCAACAAACACGTTAACAAGCAATCTGAGAAGAGAGGAGGATTTAAATGCAGTTATTTTTGACCTTGCTCACTTCAAGCTAGATGCCAGAGTAAAGATGACAGTAAGTAGGAATGATTCATCTGAAGTTAGTGTTACAATAACTCTATCCTAAAATCCTGACAACTAGTCAGAAAGTAGCTGTTTAGATGCTGACACTGTCCAATCGAGACACTACCTTCTTCTCTTGGTCCTCAGCATCTTCAATGAGTTTCTTATAGTGGAAGCAGCTGTATCATCTGCATTATGTAGGTCGATAGGGTTTTAATTAGTTGAGGCTACACAGTTATGTAATGGACCATGAAAAAAACATTTTGTTTAGTTAAAAATGTTATTCTGTTAGCTATTACTATTCATGTCTTGCCAGCAGTGGTTCCCAAACTTTTTTGTCTGACATACCCCACACCCCTGTTACTGTAGCACTCAAGTACCCATTGAGCAACACCACCCACCACCTGTGGTCCAAAATGTTCTTTTGAATGGATGTTATTTAACACTATAGATTACATAAAAGTGGAATTGTTCAAATCATTTTTCATACAATTGAATTGTCAGTGTTAAGATTGGTTTGATCAAGTTTACATTCATACAACAACCACTCAGTGTGGCCATTTAAACTGTTGATCCACTGCTTTTAGCAAGTTGTTTTAACTGTTTATCCATTAGCCTACTTTTAGCTATTTCAACCATTTATGCATTACTTTGAGCTAACTTCTTCAACTGTTTATCCATTACTTTTAGCTAACAATTTCAACTTCTCCTAGCTAATATGCAGTTATAACATTTACAAAAACAAAATGTCACAACTACTATATGATTCGAGTCAATTATTTGTGCATGAAATCTGTTCTGAAAGTAATTTTCACCTCACTTTTACATTTCCAGAATGAAAGAGAACAGATCATGACCACAAATGTCTGGCTCACTCAGGTAAGCGTGACAACGCTCAGAGTCATATACTCTCAGTCAGCCTATGTCTTGTCTTTCCCCTGAACTTGAATTAAACCATATCCATTCTTCCTCTCTAAATGTGGAACAAACTGCTTCTGTAATTGTGCTGCAAACACATTTGACTTATAATGAAGCATGTAATTATAAACGAGCTGGTCTTGAGAAAGTGCGTGGAAGATGAAGACTTGATGACCAGCTCTCTCTGTCTCTCCAGCACTGGGTGGATTACAGGTTATCATGGGACCCTGCAAAGTACGAAGGTATCGACAAGCTGCGTATTCCCTCAAGACACATCTGGCTCCCAGATATTGTCCTGTACAACAAGTAAGCATCAGTGGAATGTCATGGTGTTATGTTACAGAGAGAGTTTACATGCTTATGTGCAATGTTTGTATTAAAAATTAAAACAGAAGAGATTCTTTTGAAGAATCTGTCTATGTTTTCTCTATATGGTTCAATCTATATTTCTGGATGGTAACGGTAAACTCTCTCTTATATCCAGACATTTGAGAATTAACATGAATTAAGATGGTTTCTGTTCTGTTCACCATTAACATCTTTCCCAATTCGAAGCCTCTACAGAGGTTTTGGTCTGTCCTCTGTGGATTTTGGTTTTGATATTGATTTGGCTGTCCAATACAACGTTTCAGTATGAGTAGCTTTCCTCTTCACTATGATTGCAGGGTTGATTACACAAGCCTCAGAGATTGATTAACAGGCTCTCTAAAGTTTTCTTTCTCTTTCTTCTTCTTCTCGCAGCGCTGATGGTACCTATGAGGTAACAGTCTTCACCAATGCCGTTGTCCTTTTCAATGGCAGCATCAACTGGCTTCCTCCAGCCATCTACAAAAGCGCCTGTAAGATCGAGGTCAAGCATTTTCCCTTCGACCAGCAGAACTGCACCCTCAAGTTTCGCTCTTGGACGTATGACCACACAGAGATCGACCTGATCTTGAAGTCTGAGATGGCTAGTATGGATGATTTTACACCCAGTGGGGAGTGGGATATCTTGGCACTGCCAGGCAGACGGACTGTCAACCCTCTGGATCCCACCTATGTGGACCTCACGTATGACTTCATCATCAAGAGGAAGCCCCTTTTCTACACCATAAACCTCATCATTCCCTGTGTTCTGATCACCTCTCTGGCCATTCTGGTCTTCTACTTACCTTCAGACTGCGGGGAGAAGATGACCCTCTGCATCTCCGTCCTCTTGGCTCTCACTGTGTTCTTGCTTTTGATCTCAAAGATTGTTCCTCCCACCTCACTAGATGTGCCCCTGATTGGCAAGTACCTGATGTTCACCATGGTGTTGGTGACCTTCTCCATCATCACCAGTGTATGCGTGCTCAACGTGCACCACCGCTCTCCCAGCACCCACACCATGCCTTCCTGGGTGAAGCTGATATTTCTTGTCAAACTGCCTGCCTTACTCTTCATGAGACGCCCTCACAATAACTCTTCAAGCCAGAGACTTCGCCAACAGCGGTGTCTACGGGCGAGGAGAGCCATTTTGGGCTTGGGTTACCCAGTTGCATCCAAAACAGGTATCACCATGTCGTCTTCTGCCCTGCTGTCTTCTGACTCTGCCTTCTCCACTCCAGGGCACAAAAATGTAGCCCCTCCACTGGGCTACAGCCACTCCAACAAGAAAGGAGACTGGCGCTCCCCTGACTACCTTCCCAGTGGTTTCACTTCTAACCAGGACTTCCAGCAGAGAAGCAACTCAGGTTGGGCTGCTGATGTCCAGGAGGCGGTGAATGGGGTGCGCTTTGTGGCTGAGCACATGATGGGAGATGATGATGATCAGAGTGTACGTATACACATTTAAACCAAATATTTTATTGCATCTGTACAGTGCACTTGAGTAAATCACTCAGTCCCTACCAACCCCACAGGTGATTTTCTGCATCTGCCTGAAAGAGAATTTCCCTTGATGGATCAATAAACTAAACAGTATTATCTTGTTATATACTGATGTAATGGTAAAAAACATTTTTGTATGGTGGTCAGCAAGTCCTACCAAGTCTCATAAAATGTTTCAGAATTTGACTTGAATTTAAAGAAATAGTTCAAGATTTTGGGGAAAATATATTGGTTTTCTTTCCAAAAGTTAGATGAGAAGATTGATACCACTCTTACGTCTGTGTATTAAAGAGCAACTCCACTGAATTTACACTAACAGTCAATACTCAGATTGCATTGTGGGTAATGTAAGCACCAGGTGTTAGGCCAGAAGAAAGAATGCACGGAATACAAAAAACAAAATCTCTGGTTCTGATGCATAGATTTTGATCCTATTTAAAAAAAAAAAAAAGCTGTCCATCATGAGTCTGACAGTTATAGGAGTGCAATGCTAAATTGGTGGAGTACACTTTTAAGTATGGAGCTAGAGACGGAAGGCTATTATCCTAGCTTAGCATAAACACTGGAAGCAGAAGGAAACAGTATCACTCAATCATTCACTCTGTTACACTCTCTGCCCCCGAGTGGCTGCACAGAGGAAAGGCAGCTTCCACAGACAACACACCGAGGCAGGATTTTCTGGTCATCTCACCGCACTGCAATACTGCTGGTTTATTATAAATTAAAATGCCTGTGTAAAGTTTGTTGTGACAAAAACCATGCACACTGACTAATTTAAATTTGATTTCCGTATATTTGCAGGTGATAGAGGACTGGAAGTATGTGGCTATGGTGGTGGATCGTATGTTCCTGTGGATCTTTGTGATAGTGTGTGTGGTGGGCACCCTGGGCTTATTCCTCCAGCCTCTCTTCCAGACTCAGATTACTCCCAAGCAGCAGCCCAGCTCAGAAACTCCTCGCATATGATGAGCAACGAAGAAGACAGGGCAAGTTTTAGTTTTGTTTCAGCAATTAAGCTGTTAGGATAAGCATTCTTATAAGGAGATGCAGGCCAGTCGTAGTTGCAAAGTCTTTTTTGCATTTGTTTAAAGCCTGTAGTACCGTATTGGTGGGGTCAAAAAGCACTAAAAGCATCATTGCCTGTGCCAAACCCCACCAATAAGGCACCTGACAGGGTTAAAACATACATAAAAGTACTTGTAATAATCAAAACCATGTGGTGTACAGCAATACAACCCTCTACAGCACCCAGTATTTTGAGGAAATAGTACATCTGCAAGGGATCTAATGTGGCACCATTGTACTGAAGTAATTTCCCTTCATGTCTACAAAGGACAGCTGCAGAACTGGACTGAATGTAGCTTACACTGCACTGAAGTATGCTCAAGTATTGCAGAAATATACCCAATATTACGGAGATATGAGGGACATCTGTCTGCTGTCAGATGTTGTTTGACTCCTTATTTATGTTTGAGTAATATAACCCTGTCATTGAAATCTGATGCGTGATTAAAGAATGAATAATAAAGATAAATGTGTGTCCTCTTTCAGTTTGATTAAATGTATGAAGTCCCCAATAAAGTCTTAAAATTGCCAGGGGTCTTGCCAAAGTGCGTTGTTAATCTATGTTGCCGGTGATAAAGTTTGTTCTCAGAGCCAATACGTTCGCTGAAGATGTGCCAATTAGAACATTTCATCACATAGATAAGACAGCTGTTCACTTGAGATGTGAGAACGTGTGACCAGGCAAAAAAAAAGATGTTAATGCAACAAAACCATTGCAGATGGAGCTGATCTTGATTACAATGTCTTGAGGACAAGTACTTTTGCCATGACACATATCCTCAAGCAAAACACTTCTAAAAAAAACTTTAAGGCTTTAAATCTGTGAGAAAGAAAAAACTAAATGTATTTGTCTCAGACGCTGTAATCTTATGGCCACTCGTTTGTGCCTTTACACCAGCGTTGATCTCTTGTTAAATGCTCATTTGTACAGACGGACAAGGGCAGCCACACACACACATACATGCTGAACTGAACCTTCACCCACACACAACATTTACTGCTCAATAAACAGTGCTGAGTGGGCTCGTTAGAGATTCTGCAGACTGTTGGTTCTTTTGTGAGGCCTTCATTTAAATCAAGATAGCAATCAGCATCTATGTTAATGGCTGGACTTGCTTTACTTTAATCACTGTTTTCAAGATCATTCATGGCTTTTTATTCACTTGTCCTGCCACATGAGCAAGCATGCATATGTTTCCAACAAACATCTACCATAATACAGTCCTTGAAAATGTGAGTATTCAGTCAAAATAACATGTTTCACACCGAGTCTTTTTAGATCTACTCGATAACCTTTGCAGCATGAGATGTTTGGAAGCTGTCACTAAAGATAGTCTTGTTAAATGACCCGAGCCTCAGCTAAAGTCTTCAATGTGTGTCAACCCATGTTTTCATTTGCGCTGTTTGGGAGAATGAAAACTCTCTGAAGGTCAAATTAACATTTTCTCTTTTCACTTGCCCCACTTAAAGGACTTGAGAGCGCAGGGTCAGACACCAAACAGCATCTCTGGTGCTGGCAGGGATTTATTTATCGTTTGAGGGCACTTAAGCAGGGTGGGTGTCTGCTGAAAAGCACTTGTACCTCCCCTTCATCCAGCTGAAGGACAGAGCTGTCAAACCACTGGACCACCCTGCCTGCCAAAGAATATATAAATACTCTGAACTGACAAAGAAAGAAAAAAGGAAAGCCAGGGTCAAAGACAGAACATTTTCCAAATTGAAAGTGGGCTTACTGACAGATATTGACATATTTTTGAAAAAAAAACAACCCACAGGATATTATGTGAAAACCAGAATCAATAAAGAATCAATCAATCAATCAAGAAAAATTCTGTTATGTCCTTAGGGTGCCACTGAGGGCCACCCATACCCCAACCCAGTAGCTATTGATCTTGTTTGGTGAACTGAAGGCTATTTGGGGATTTAATATGGATGTCTGCACTGTTAGGGGAAAATGTGTGTGAACACCACCTGGGTCCATGTTCACTGTCCACGCTCTGCACAACCTCTGTGCCAAAATGTCTTCATGCAAGAGATCCAAATGCATTAAAGTAAAAGCCCCTGAAAACCTGCCTTTAAATCTAAAAAAGTGTTTCTTCATAACGTTATATATTTAAGACAATCAACAATAAAAAAACATCTTTAAGTATACACCCACACATAAAGACTGTGTGGGTGTGGTTTGAACAGATTTGATTGACAGCCCGCCAACTGTCATCAGATTCTGATTCACATGCTGCTAAATGCTGATTGGTGCATGAAAGTGCGCAACATCACCTTTTGCCAATGGAGCCAAGGCCACTTCAGACCGGATGAGCACAGAAAAATCACAAATACACAAATACAGAAATCTCTCATGTCAAATAACCAAAAACTGTTCTAACTTTGTCGGAAAATAGTGTGTTTCATGTAGGATCCCATCACTCATAGTTAGAAGCTGATTGAGAAAATAAGTTTTTAGTGCCTTTTAAAAGAACAGATTTTTTTTAAACCCCCACTTTAGTAACATAATAGTGAAAAAAAGTATATTTTATTTTCATATATAATGTGTTCTAAAAACTGCATAATCTAATTTCAGTTGGTTCCATTGCTGGTTCCAAGACTTAAAGAGGAAACTGCGGTGACAGTGTGTAGACTATAAAAGCAGGCACATCCTGTTTTGGGAACAAGTCAAAATCAATTAAAGGGCTGATTTGTAGCCAATGGAAGCCTGATGTGATCTTTAAGTGAAAAATTCGCACCACTGACCAGTTTTGTCCTTGTTTTATCAGACTGGGTCGCTATAGGTTGCATATTTTTTGCAGTGCAGTGTACCTCCTATCCGTGACTGTGTGCCTCCGTGTGGCTCTGCCTCCCTCTCTCTCTGCTCTCTGGTGCTCTCTGCAGCTGCGGACGCGCTTTCACTCCTCTCACTTTCTCCTGCTGTCTGCTCCGCGGAGTGCTGCTGCCACTGACCCGAGATTCATTTCGTAGCCGTCATTTGAAACAGGATGAAAGCCAGTTTTTGCTTCGTTTTGCCCACATGTTCCTTCCTTCTGTTTCTTCTGCCAGGTGAGTAGTAGACTACTTTAACATAACATCTCTTTACTTACTTGTTGCTTTAAATATAAATGTGTTTAATAATATTAATTAATGATGACAATTTTATTGTAGGCTACCTGTACAAAATTAGCAATTAAAATTAGGCATAAAAAAAAAAACTTCATGGGTGAACAACAATATGCTCACAATCAAATCCTACATTTTATACAAGGCAAACATTTTGAGAAATCAAAGTAACAAATGATGACTCTGGCCCATTGTTATTATTTATTTAAAGGGATGCATGTATTTGTAACCTCAAAAATTAATCAGACCAACAACACAGCATGATAACTTGAAGGTAATTAACGCTCTTATTCTAATCAGTGTACGGAAATAGGTCAAATATGAAGACATACACTGCTCCAGTCTCTTGTATTGATGACAACTAACAATCAATCATCTGGCTGTTAGTCAACCTGTAACCAAGATGTACTGTATAAACCACATTGCAGTGACAGATCCATGTCTGACCCTCTGCTCTTATCCAGGAGGCTCCAGTTCAGAAGCAGAGCACAAGCTCTTCTCTGTGATATTCGCCAGCTACAACCAGTACATACGACCGGTGGAAAATGTGACAGACCCAGTCATTGTACAGTTCGAGGTGTCCATGTCACAGCTGGTCAAAGTGGTAAGTAGCCTACAAAAGGTTTTTTCACTGTTTCTGTGACAAATACTGATGTCTAATAGTACCTGTGAGTATTGGACAGTTGTTTCACCACAGTCAGACATATATCACTCTGCTCAATGAGCAGTCATGACCCGAGAGACCCAAGCAGTAAAAAACATGCAGCATTAAATGTGGTGGAGCATAAGAAGAAATGTTGTGTGTTGATTTCTGGACTGTGGACATCAAAGTTGAGGAGGGGACAATTGCCATCTGAGACACCTGAGATACTCCCTGCCAGTGCACAGTAGCCCCTGGTTTTTTAATCCTGAGGAGGGAACAAGATGAAAGGAGGGGCAGTGTGCCTGTTTGTCTGGCCAAGACAAGATGGGAAATGTCAGCTGTCTGAGTGCCTCTCAGTTTCGGCGGCCTTAATCACTGCCACTTCAGATGAGCAGCTCTGGATTTAGCGGCAGGTTTTGCTGGAGCTTGTTGACTGCAGACTGGTGGGGCAGACAGACGGCTCTCTCACTTAACTCAGACAGGTCTAGAGCGGATGTCAATAATTAAGCAAAAAGGCTCGCGGAGGACAGGGAGGACAGCTTCATTCACAGCATGAACAGCCTTAAATATATTGCACTTCACATCAGTCCCTCTGCTTGTGTTGAATGACAAGAGATGCTCATCAGCTCTTTTATTTATTTTTTTATTTTATTTTATCAAAATCATCTTTTTATGTTATTGTCAAGATAACTGTCTTTAGTGATACTGTATACCTCCAACAAATTGATTTACATTAAAAGGAATAGTCAGAAATTTTGGGAAACCCACTTATTTTCTTTCTTGCTGAGAGTTAGATGAAAAGATCGATACCACTCTTTGTGTTCTGTAAATACAAAGCTATAGCAAGGAGACTCGTTAGTTTAGCTTAGCATAAAGATTGAAAGCAGGGGGAAACATCCAAACCTCTATCCCCTGTATATACCCTGGTGGACCTAGGCTAGCTGTTTCCCCCTATTTCCAGTCTTTGTGCTTAGCTAACCGTCTACTGGCTGTACCTTCATATTTAATGGAGAGATATGAGAGTGGTATCGATCTCCTCATCTAACTCCTGGCAAGAAAACGAAAAAGGCTAAAATGTCAAACTTTTTCTTTAAATTGTAATATTGTATAAAACATTTTATCAGCCAAAAGCAGCCAATAATATAAAAGTATGTCGCCATGTTTGCAGTAGCAGCCTGTACACCAGGTTTGTTCTAGACAGTTTGAATGGATAATATGGGGTCTGACACATTGTAGTCCACCTCAGTCTGTTTTCCTTTGCCTGCCTACAGGCAATCTAATTTTCTTTTCTTTCTCTGAAGAGCTAGATAAGTATTGAGGACCTGTCTGGATCTAGAGATGACAAAAAGAGGTTATTTTGTTAGATTCTCCTTAGCTCAGGTCATGTAGCAGAATGCGGAGCTCCCCGTGCTGATGGATGACTATTATTCCCTCCCAACACCTGGTGCCCCTAACCCAGATGCAATTGATATTGGTCAGCCTACACCGATTACAGCAGCGCTATATGAGCTCATATAGACCATCAATAGCTCATCGGCTGAGCTGGCTCAGTCATCATCTCACAACCAGGGATCATATCACAGGCTCTTTGCTTGAAGGTTTCAGAACAGGTGGCTGTACAGTGACAACATAGACTGTTATTTAAAGAAATTGTTTGACATTTTGGGAAATGCACTTACCGGTATTTGCTTTCTTGCAAGTGTTAGATGAGAACATTGATACCACTTTCATGTCTGTCCATTAAATATGAAGCTATAGCCAGAAGTCAGTTAGCTTAGCTTAGCATAAAGACTGGAAACAGGGGGAAACGCCTGGCCTGGCTCTATCCAAAGGTAAAAACGTCAGCCTACCAGCAACTCTGAAGCTCATGAATTAACATGTTATAGCTATCTAATTTGAATATGTCGTACTAAAGCCAAAGTGTATAAACAACTATTTCTTGACCAAGAAATGACAGGCTAGCTGTCTTTGTGCTAAGCTAAGCTAAAGACTGCTCATTCCAGCGTCATATTTAAAGCACACGACATGAGAGTGGTACCAATGTTCTCATCCAACTCTCAGCAAGAAAGCGAATAAGCGTATCTCCCAAAATTTTAAACGATTCCTTTAAGTCTTAGGTTTGATCACCACATCAGATCATATGGTCAGCCATGTTTGTAGTGTATGTTGCCAAGATACAGTACCTGGTGAAATGGTACAACTCATTTCCCACGTGCATTTCGACTGTTCCAAAAATCATGCAGCCAGTGAAAAAATATCCAAGCTTTAATCGTACATCCTGGTGAAAAAACACACTATATTCTAAATTAATCTTCATCTGATCTGTACCAGAACATACTGTATTTCATTTGTGTCACTGCACTTCTTTGTGCCTTAGCTATTAAAGTGCTATAAAATCACCATTCTCCCAAAAATAATCCAGTATGGATTGTCCTGCAGCCTTCTGTCCACCTGTGTTCACCAGCCAGGTAGAACATCTCCTGGATACTAAATGGTAACATGAATGGTTAATGTTACGCACTGGGTCATGAGATTGGTTCATTCACGGTCAAGTCACACACAAACCTGACCCCCACAGTCTTTCACCTTCCCCCCCTTAGCCCCTCTGCTTCAGCTTTACCATTGACGTTAGAATAAAAGTTGAGGCCCGTCTCCAGCTGTCGTGTGTGCTACGCTCCAGGCGTGGAGGACTCAGGTGTGCCTCTCTTAATCCTCTCGTCTGGGATACGCTGAGATCTGACCCTGCAGACACCACACAAACAATCCTCAGTGGTGAACTGGATGAGTGCCTGTGACAGTGTTTTTCCTGTTTAAACTTTAAAATGTTCACATTTATTGTTTTTTCTTTGCTTAAATGTCTTCATTTGCAATTCTGCTCTGTTCTCAGGATGAAATCAATCAGATCATGGAGACAAATCTGTGGCTGAGACATGTAAGTTTATGGTGCATGACTGTGCAAATGGACCTTGAGCAAGGACATCAAGTATGATTCTTTGGGGTTAGATTGACAAGTTGAATTATTCACGGAAGGGCGCTTTTACAACACATTGATCCTTCTAGTCCTTATTTGGAAAAAAACCCATCCTATAAATCAAATGTTCTGAGATGTCATGGTCAATTTTATGATGTTTTTGAAATAATTTGACAATGTTCTGAAATTGATCATACTTTCCAAAGTCCATAATATTCCATTTTGACACTGTGAGAGGATTATTTCATAATCACATAGAATAAGTTTACAACAAAAATAAAGCAGTGTCCATATGCTGTATGGCTTGATGGTTTTGTTATTTACTTCATCCCACATGGATGCTCTGCTGCCATGATGCATAGTGCAGTGAACCAGTTTTGAATCAAATGAGGCAGGGCAGGTCTTCAGGTCCCATATTACAAGAGCTGAGTGAATACTCATCTGTGCTGGAGCCATGTTCACGCTAAAGGGTTGAGCTGTAATTGCCCTCTGGTGCTGAGAGTTGGAGCACTGTTTCACTTATTTTAATGTCATCTGTTGTTTTAGAGTCTCTCTAAGCAATCTACAAACAATTGGGTGAGGCACATTTCCTCTGCTGGCCATCCAAACCTTACAATAGACTCGTACTGTTTTTTAATTAAGTGAAACTTTTATAGCTCTCTGAGGTTGCTTTACCATTGTTGCTTTATGAGTCTCACGAGGATCACTGGTTGTCCTCAAGAGAGGGACAAAAACAGTGGCCAAAAGGTCTGTAAAACACGCTGTAAACTCCATTATATCTCCTCTCAGACTACATACTATAAGCTCTGTTTATATGCCACAGTTGGAGATGACGACTGGTATCCTCTTGCTTTTATGTCTGTTTTGTAGCTTTATAAAGCTGTTTGCGACACACTTGTTTTGTTTAAACCACTTGGATTGAAAGAATGCACTTGCCAATAATTTGCTTGCATCCTGGCACTTGCTACTGGGTTTGTTTGGCAGGGACATTTTGCTCTAGGAATGGCAATACAGACAGTACAGACCAAGAGCACAGACATTCATGTCCCCCTCACAATGAATTGTAATAACTTTAGTGATACCTTAATTTAACATCATCAGGTATATGTTTTAATTTGTCCAACACTTTGGTTTATGACTAAATACTTGCAATACTAATGATGCTCCCATCAGCCTCATGGTACTTTGTGTTTATTGCTATCACACGCATGCTAAGAAGCTAAACCAAGAGGCATGTTAGCATGCTGATGTTAGCATTTAGCTCAAACCACCATTCAAATTTCTGTAGGAAACAGATTCAAAACCTTGTGTATACAGAGGGCAGGGACTTCTCAAGTTGTCAATTTAAAAATTGTTAGCTGTTATTGTTGCCAAGTTATGTGTGACATTGTAATTTCTCTGGCTTGTTTTTTAATGTAAATTATTTTTTTTTGTTCTTCAGATCTGGAATGACTACAAACTCAGATGGAATCCAAAAGATTTTGGAGGCGTTGAGTTTATCCGAGTGCCGTCCAACAGGATATGGAAGCCAGACATTGTGCTGTACAACAAGTGAGTGTAACAACAAATTAAAAACCTGGCTCAATATTTTCAATGATTGTTGGCTGTATTTACGTTAAGGGATTGCCAAACAATGACAAGCTATATCTTTCTCCATTGCTCCTTTTGCATGGGTCATGTTTCGTTTGTATATTCTTTTGGGAGTGTATAAGGAACATTGGAGGGTGCACTTTTTCTGAAACCACAAGGCATCATTTTTTTTATTAATATCTCCATGACACAATAGTCAATTGATTATGCTCCAATTTAATCTTCAATGACTCATCTGTCTCCATCTTTCACTCTGTCTTCCTCTTTTGATCTCTCATTCTTTCTGTCTTTTTTTCTCTACAGTGCAGTTGGAGATTTCCAGGTTGATGACAAAACGAAGGCCCTGCTTCGTTACAATGGTGAGGTTACCTGGATCCCTCCAGCCATATTCAAGAGCTCCTGCAAGATTGACGTCACTTACTTCCCCTTCGACTACCAAAACTGCACCATGAAGTTCGGCTCCTGGACATACGACAAGGCCAAGATCGATCTGGTGCTAATTGGCTCAACCATCAACCTCAAGGACTTCTGGGAGAGCGGCGAGTGGACGATCATCGATGCCCCCGGTTACAAACACGACATTAAGTACAACTGCTGCGAGGAAATCTACACGGATATCACTTACTCTTTGTACATCCGCCGTCTGCCACTTTTCTACACCATCAACATGATCATCCCCTGCCTCCTCATCTCCTTCCTCACAGTGCTCGTCTTCTACCTGCCGTCTGATTGTGGTGAGAAAGTCACTCTGTGTATCTCCGTGCTGCTGTCTTTAACTGTCTTCCTCCTTGTCATAACAGAGACCATCCCCTCCACCTCGCTAGTCATCCCCCTGATTGGCGAGTACCTCCTCTTCACCATGATCTTTGTCACCCTCTCCATTGTCATCACTGTTTTTGTGTTGAACGTCCACTACCGCACACCAAAGACCCACACTATGCCCTGTTGGGTGCGGACTGTGTTCCTGGGACTGCTGCCCAGGGTGATGTTCATGACTAGGCCAGAGAGGGACCCTGAGCAGGTGACAGTGCCTGGCAGTGTTCACACCGTACATTCAAGGCCCTGCGCCATTCATTCTTCAGGTACTTTGCAGAAGCAGCATAAACCTCAGGCCCTGGCCTCTAGCGTGGTGTCCAGCCTGACAAACCGCCAACGTCTTTTCAACAACACAGAGCTCTCCAACCTCAATAACTTAAGTGGAGACTCGGCCAAAGGTGCAGGCTCTGCGTTTTTGTGCTGCGAGGGCCGTTGCAGCTGCAGCTGGCACCAGCGATCCAGCAAACTGCCTGCAGACTCTGGGGGAGGGAGCGGAGGACTGGGCAGCCTGGGGGCGCTGACTGGAGGCAGTGCTGTTGGGGCCGGAGGGGGGAGTCAGTGCTCCAGCTCAGAGTCTCTGGATGGAGGAATAATGTCCCTGTTGCCGCTCTCCCCTGAGGTCAGGGAGGCTATCGAGAGTGTCAAATACATAGCAGAGAACATGAGACTACAGAATGAAGCAAAGGAGGTGAGTACTCACCATCATAAAAGCATTTTAAACTACAGATTTTAAACCTTTATAGGAAATTTCACCATATCATTGAAAATGTTTTCGCTGTGATCCTTTCACACAGGTTCAGGATGACTGGAAGTACGTTGCCATGGTTATCGATAGGATCTTCCTGTGGGTTTTTGTCCTTGTGTGCATCCTGGGAACAGCTGGCCTCTTCCTCCAGCCTCTGTTACTTGTGGAGGACATTTGAATCAGTTTGACAAAACTAATACGCCAGACTGTTGAACTGCACAGCATTCGTTACATACAATATTCAGGGGATCCAAAGTCAAGAAGAGAAGATGACTGTGTCTGCCAAATGTTGATGCAAACGGTTTAGTGACTGCTTTTTCACAGACAGAGTAGACGATTTTTGTTTGACAAAGTGGTTTAAGGATTCTCCAATGCTGAGAACATGGCTAACAAACACTGGCAATTACAATGGAGGTCAGTCATTTCATTGTGTACAAAATAATTCTGCAGTAGATGGCAATATAATCTATAATGCCAAGGCAACACCCTTGCAGTATCAAAGATCTGTCATTTTTATTTTGATGAGTAAATAATGGGTGCAGTGAATACATTTACTGAACTTTAAGCACCTAATTTTACATTAAGCAAATATGTATGTGCTTTCACAAATGCAATCATTATGCTACTGGAAAGCTCAATATTTGAATTACCATTATGTTCCACAACTAGAAAATCTCAAATATGTTCTTCTTTAAAACATTAAGTCCATATTGAGTGCCATGCTAAATATATATATATATATGTGTGTGTGTTTATGGAAATAAAAGAACAAACTTTAACATTCTCAACATTTAATATGGATTTCTATGTTTCTGAGAACCAAGCAAGGATGTTGAGTGCGTTCAAAGAGTGACATCATGTGGTAATTCTTTGCTACTACAAATGATAACAAGGCTTTCTGACAGTTAAAGGGATATGTCACCCAGTTTGTCATAATCTCTGTTGTAACATATGCCCAGTCGTAAAACATTATGAAAAGTTATACTGGTATTTTCAGCTTTAAATGCATAGATATGTTGTTTGGTCTACTGTAAATACCAGTTTTAGTTCTGTTTTACTCACATATTTCTGAAAATAAATCTTTAAAACAGTTGTATAAAGCTGTAAGGTGGACCTGTTGTATCTGTGGTTTCTCTGAACTACCATGATTTCTGATACTGGAAACAAAAGCTGTGGGATGTAGATGTAATTTCAAGGAGGCCACCAAGGCTCTGTTTATTACTCTGTTTCACATCCTCTGTGCCCCCTTGGAGCTAACTCAGCTTATTGGATCGCAATCAATATAGAGAGCAAGTGATGAAGGACCTTATTGGATTCCTCTCTTTTCTTCATCTGCCCATTCTTTCTAGCTGAAATACAATTTTCTGCTCTTACTTTACTACACGAGGTCTGCACTGCCTCTTAATAGTTCAGTGCTAACACCACAGGTCTGATGCTGTCAGGGGTAAAGGTCAAATTCTCACATGTACTTAAAAACAATCTCCGCACTTAAAGAGCTGTCGTTATATAACAGAAACACACATGCAGGGGATGATACATTTTAAGATTTGGTTTTGCATTTCATCAGCTGATATCCATAAAGTCAAACTCGTGTGACTCCTAGATGTCCTGTTAGTATCTGTGCTGAAAGAGTCAAAGCGCCCTGCATGGGGTCTGACTGTCAGTATGTCACTGTCTGATTCTTATTGTACAACTAAAAATTAGAGCAGATGGCGAGCTATGTGATTACAGAAAAAAATCCAGCCCATATTAATTGAATGCTGGCAGGGAAGCACAGACAGATACTGTATTAGCTCTCTGTCACATCTGATAAGAAATCCCTGGCAAACGAATTTAATTAAAGCTCACTCAGAACTCATGCGTGGCTGATCTGCAGGAGGGCAGGAGGTCTCCCAAACAGATACTGTGAGCTTCACAGTATCAGTGAATATGTCCTTTTAAGAAGTTACGCCCTGCAAAAACTGACAATGAACAGGTGAGAATGGAACAAAAATAAAAAGGATGTACAAGCACTTACTTGCCAGTAATCGCTCAGTAGAAGCATGCATCAACAATTTTTAACCGATGATGTTTAATTTTGGAACAAAAGTGTCACCACAGAATGCACAGGAAGTGGTTCATTATAGTTTCTGCATGTTTACTCTTTCAGCTGTCTGTAGGTGTAGACAAGAACCTGATAGGTGCCTGTACAAGGTTTCACAAGGTGCTGTGGAGACTGTCTATGGGCGTCACATTGCTTATAATCATGAACATAATCACTGCTCTTCTGTGTAAGTACATTAACAACTGATATGTTTAATTATCTAATTGTTTGTATTTATAATTAAGTGAACATTTTCGTGCTAGTATAAGGAGAAAGGATTGATATTATTTTATTTTTCTCCAAGGTGCTCTCGCAAATCAGGTCGCAAGCCAAACTCATGGTGAGCTTTCGATCGTGAGAAGACATCTGTGTGCTTTCTCACTGCGATTGTTTTGCATTGTGTCATTTATCAATACAATGTCTGTCTCTCTTTCAACAAATCAATGTTACAGATATTTATCCTGCGAGGATCCTGGCCCAACAGAAAATTATAAGAGAGAACAGTGACCTTTACGTAACCTGCAGCACATTTGGGTCCAAGAAAAACACCACGGTTTATGTTCATTTATGTAAGGATGACGTTGGAATCAAGAAAAACATCCAGAAGCAAGATCAAAGTGATACCACCTTCATCATTTCCAAAGTTGATCTTCATCACAGTGGAAACTATAGCTGTGTTTACACCACAAGTGATGGTGTGCTTGCTGCCAAAATAGACAAGAGAGGAGACAACATCATTCAGATTCTGGTTATAGGTACGGGTTTTCATGCCTATGAAAGCATCATGTCAATGTTATTTCTCTCCACTCATTTTGTCCTTCTGCCACACAGCCAATTTTCTCCCTGCAGATATTTCAGTAGTTGGGCCGTCCACTGTCGGTGAGGGAGACGATGTTGAATTCAGATGCACTGTTTCTGACACCCTGCAAACACTCGGTGAATGTCAACTCATCCACTCTTACCTTAGAAGGAATGAGCACATCCTCCAAGTGCAAGCATTTAATGTCATGCGGATGGAGGCGAATTTCACCATCGAAGGTGCCGTCATGAGGGATTCGGGTCATTACAGCTGCGTGGTGCTGCCATCTAAATGCATCCAAGAGCACGAGGAAACCCTCTATGGGAATAACACAGTATTACTCGAGGTCAAAGGTGAGGGTGTCAGATTCTCATGGTTACAAAGTGCCAGAGAAGTTTTTACAGAGGTTATTCTGATTTTTCTTGTCAAATTATGAAAAAATACTTATTTAAAAAAAAACAGAATAAAGTTCATCATGTTGGGGCTGACATGTCTGTCGTGTTTTCCAGTTAGTTTGTTTCTCAGAGTGATTGCCTCTTGTGGAGTGATAACCTTGATGTTATTACTGATCCTGTGTCTGTGGTGGATCAACAAAAGAGGTCAGAGGATGAGAGGGAAATCGAAAGGCAAATATAAAGTTCAATAGAGTATAGAGTTCAAATTTTGTAGTTAATGTCCATCTTTTCTACTATTATTGACTGACAAAAGAAGAGAAATGTTTCTAAAAATAAATATATGTTTATTAGTATTTTGATATACTGAACCTAAGCATACAGTATGCATGGTTTATTTCATTTCAAAGTGACCAGGGTTTTTTTTTTTTCTATTTCAACAGACTCCTCAACTTTGTGCAATCCACGGTGAGTGTTAATTTAATCTGATCGATGCTGTATTCCCAAACTTATTAACAGAGCATAACCTCATAAACAAGGAGTCATTTGGAGTTTTTCATTACTGTGTTCAGTAATTTGTGCTTTTTAGATGCAGGATGTTTACAGGGAACTAAAATATGCTGGACACATAACTGAATCTCCCACTGATGTTTGCATCTAACAATGCTGAGTTAATTGAAGGGCTTGCTTATACCTTGAACTGTGTTTTCTTATAGTGCGGTGAGTCGGCAGGCAAATACAGGCATGTTGGAGGAACAGCAGGAGCAGGCAGAGGGAGAGGATCTGGAAGCACAAGATGGTATGTTGAAAATAGAATTACAGTAAAGGCATACTCTGGGGAGTTTGTAATGAAATTACCTATTATGACATAGAAAGAAAACACAATTCAGCTAAATTCTGTTTTGTTTAAATGCAACACCGTCCTAATTTAAAAAAAAACATATTTTCTAAATGCTTATAATCTTTTTCCCCCCAACTATCTCCTAACATAGATCAAAACCTAAAATGCATGAAAAATTATTGTTTTTCATGCATTCATGTGGTCATCCCAATTACTGAAGAAGAGCAGGAGCTCCTCATGTTTTGCTCATTCTTTTCATCACGTCTTGTGGTCATTGTGACTTTCTTAAGAAAAGTGCTATATAAAACTATTATGATTCATTATTAGCTTACAAAGATATAAAGTGATAATAGAAAAAAATAACATATTTACTTCTCTCTTTTACTGGTCTCTGTTTTATACATTTTACAATCTTTTTTTTTAATTATCAGAAGAATCTTTCAGCATGGAGGAGGATGAAGGGTAAGAATATAAATCAGTTTTAATACAAATTATTACTGCAGTGTTACTTTTAGTGAAATGTGCGTTATTATGTCATATTATATTATATTATATTATATTATTAACCACATGAGAAATAATGGTATTTGTTAAATGAAACTGACTTATGAAAGATGGAAAATTCAGATGTGAAGTGAAACTGTACCCTCACTTTGACATATATTTTAAAACTTTACTTTTACAGTTCAATTTGAGGAAACAGAACTTTCAGATAAATTAACTTGAATTTTCTTAGAATAAAAGATTTATGTTTTTTTACAATTCTTAATATAAAGACACATTATTGTTGTTTCATTATTATTCATTGGCAACATTTTCTCAGGTATCAGAATGTGGCGGCTGCTGAGGACTCTTACACAGATGATTGTGAGGGAGTGTACAGTTTTGCAGGTAAGTGATGATAACCTACTTTGTGCCAATAAGTAGTTTTTATTGCTTATTGAAGGTCATATAGATGTCTTTGATTTCTAACATGCAGATGAGTGTGATGATGAGTACAATGACATTGATCAGATGTGTGACAACGGACAAATTTTGAGTGCTAAAGGTAGGCTACTGTAAAATGTATAGTTATCATTATAACGCAATATTCTCATACACAGTGAGTAAAGCACATCTGGCAACGTAAGAAGTATAGTCACTAATCAAATGCACCATCAGCTTAGAAGTCGTTACACTGTATTATGCTTCATTGTCATTTCAGATGAGCAGCGAGTTCAGTGCATCTTACAGGAAAACCACATCTTCATTTGTAGCAGCAGTGCGGGCGTGAATAGCATTTTGTAGCAAGCTTTCTGACTCACAGGAGCTAATTCTGTCATGACAACTGGTGACCGAGAAAGAGAGTCGAAATAAGCAATTAGAATAAATTCACAGGCACCTAAAAACAGATAACATATGCCTGGCCTGCTATTTAACTGTGAACTTCTCAACCACAGATGATCCACCTGCAGAACCAAATCCATCATGCCTGTATGCCACGACCTCCAAACGGATAATACACCAGTTCCGGGACTTACCTGATTTTAATTTCACTTAAATGCATAACTGGAACACCTGCCTGTGTTGCACCCCCATTTTGTTCCGTCCATGTCACATTTCATGAGAGTAATGTTAGCGGTGCAGGAGGAACTGCTTCTTGTGGTAGAGGGTAAAAAAAATGTCTTCATACATTTTATTTTTACATGATTTCTTTCTTTGTTGCAGATGGGTTAAATTCCATTTTGCCTGTTTAATAAGAGTGGGTGTTCGTGCCATCTTGTACAATCAGTGCTTTCTAAAATATACGTTATGTTTTCAATAATAAACACTGCAGGTGGTGTAAATTGCATTGATTGATTTTGCTTTGTATTACACAGTGTGGAAAACAAATATTTCCTCTTCACACATTTGTTCTTTATCGTTTCCACGATCCAATCCGGTAAAGCATATGCTAATAAAACCTGAATAAATTGCTGATTTTGACACCAACATTGTTTTTAAGTGACTAATTTGGATTGTATTTGGACATACTGTAGAAGAACCTGATCAGTGGTGGAAGAAGTGCTCAGATCTTTTATATAAGTAAAAGTACCAGTACAACAATATTAAAATACTCCATTACAAGATATAGTCCTGCATTAAAAATTCTACTGAAGTAAACAAGGTACATACTGAAAGTATTTTTAGCAAAATGTACTTAAAGTATAAAAAAGTAAAAGGGTAAAAAAGTAGGCCTATAATGTATAATACATGCATATCACAAAGTAACTTGTTACTCAAGCTGTCAAATGAATGTGGTGGAGTAAAAAGTACAATACTTCCCTCTGAATAATAGTGGGGTAGAAGTATAAAGTAGAAGAAAATGGAAATACTCAAGTTAATTACAAGTACCTCAAAATTGTGTTTAAGTACAGTATTCGAGTAAATGTTACTTTCCACCACTGAACCTGATCTCAGTGTTGAGTGATGACTACAGCTCTCGGTGTAGGAATACTACATGTATAGGGATTAGGACCTGTGTTTGAAGTGCATGTGTTACTAAACACACAGGTAATGAATTGCACTTCAGACACGGACCCTCTGTCTTTGTTGTCTCTTTTTGTAATGATTAGACAGTGTCTAATCAGTAATCAGTAATCTACAGTAGCTGCCTGCGTCCACTATTACCCGAGTGTGCCCTTATGGAGGTTCAACCAAAGAGTTCAATGACCTTGTCTGATAAGAAAGGCCCTCCATCAGCAGCACTGGCTGTAATGACTTAGCATGTTCTTCAGCTGCTGCTTTCCTCCCCTCTCTCATTACCACTGCAGCTCCTGTGGGAAATACAGGGGCTGATGGAAAAGAATGGAGTTACTACTTTGTCATCAAAAAATAGGGCACAGCCGTGTGCACTGCTGCAAATAACTTCTGTGCATACAGTAGAGGCTTTAACTGTGAGCCATGTTAACTATTATGCTGGCAAATTTATCATGTCATGTCTTTTCAAAGTTTTTCAAGGTAATTTTTCAGTCTGAACGTGCGAGGTCGCCTTGGGAGGAAAAACTATCCCCCTGCCATTCAGCTTGAAATAAAACAGTTTCTTATAATGAGTGACTGCAGTACTAGCAGCCTGCATTGAAAACAAACTTCTAATCAGAGAGCAAATGGCTCAGTTAACTTCTAATCAGCATTTCTAGGTGCTTGCTGTGCCTGTTAAACCAGAATCTGTATTGTGTCAGACTGGTTTTCACCCTGCCAATATATAGCCATAGCCACTGGACAAGGGGGTACCTGTTTTATGGTTGTATTTTTGTTTCAGAAAAGATCTGAAGAAATTGATGCTAATGAAGGCTTTACATATTAATTTCCAACATGAAATGATCAAGACTTGAAGGAGCAGGACAGAGTTCAGTATCTTGTCATTTTCTATTTGTTTTTCTTTTCAAGCATTTCTCCAGACACACAAATCTGAAAAACACAAGAGGGGGAAAAGTAATCGCTGCAACAGTAGCCAGAAGAGACAGAAGTACATCAACAGAGTGGTAGGAGTACCAGGGCAGTCTGTAGGACTCTGTTCTCAGGTGAGCTGCACCTTTGTGTCTCATGACAAACTCTATCCAGAAGAGGGCGGTATCCAGCGGCTTCATTGGCTGATCTCTGTGCAGCCTGGAGAGTCTCTGCATGTTCATCCTGTAGGAGGGCTCATTCAGGACTTCCTGTATGGCCTTCAGGAAGTTGTCATCTTTGTCCACTGTATTAATGGTTAGAAGCTTAGCCGCTCCTCTCTCTTTCAGCCTCAGCAGGTTGTCGTATTGGTCGAAAAACAAGGGTAGACCCACAACTGGGACTCCGTGATAAATAGCTTCTTGGACTCCATTTGTTCCTCCATGAGCCACAAATAGTTTTATCTTGGGATGTCCTAAAAGATCATTCTGTGGCATCCAGTCGACTATTAAAGTGTTGTTGCCCAGAGAGGCTGGTCTGTCGCCTTTATGCCTCCAGATGACTTTTTGAGGTAATTTAGCAAAAGCTGCAGCGATCTCGTTTGTCAGGTCAGCAGGAAGTTCATTCACAAACGTCCCCAGAGACATGACGATGACTCCATGCTCTCCAGAACTCTGCACAAACTCCTCCAGGTGTTCAGGTAAAGGTTCGGCGGGTTTACACTGGAACCCTCCCATATAGACAACATTAGGCATGGTGGGGCGAGGGAACTCAAACACAAAGTCCACTCTCATGAGCCACAGATCTGCTCCCTGTAATAATTCACTGTATCTGACTTCTGGGCCGAAGAACTTGTCACAAACAGCTTGATACTGACGCCGGATTAAAAATCCGTCCTGTGCTTGCCAAATGACATAGAAAATGAGATTTTTGAATCTTTGTATGAAATTCATTTTGTCTGACAGTCCTGAGCCAGTCATTGGGATATAAGATAAAGGAGAAGGTGTAATGACCAAGTGTCCCTCTCCGCTAGTTGTCCACCGCACATTATAGACCAGAGGTAGCTTAAGAGCGTGAGCCAACATTATACCTGCACCCCATGCTGGGTCAGTGAGAACCAGGTCAAACTTACTCTCCTTTAAACTATTCATTAAGTCTTTATCTTTAAACATGTTAGTAGCCATTTTGCACATTATTCTATGCATGTTAAACATTGCAGTAAACATCTCAATCTGCAAACTTGCAAAGCTGAAAACTGAGCTATCTCCCCTTTCTATATCAATGACCTTTTCCAGGATGGGGTTAATAAAGTCATGATTAAAGGCTTCAGTGACAGGAACTGTGATTGTCTTGTAGTGCGGAGAGTCATCCTGGATGTACCAGCTTTGATTGGTTCGTACCACGTCAACAGAGTGTCCTCGAGAGTGGAGAGCTTTGATCATGATGTCCATGTTCACCCAGTGGCTGCCTTCTAAAGGAATAATCAAAATCTTGCCTCCATGACAAATTCTCCATGACGAGAACACGATAGATAATAAGAGAAGAAATCTTGCATTTCCACGGGAGGGCATATTTAACCTGAAAGAAAGAAAAAACATAATTCTTAATCACTCTGGATAAGAAAACAAGCTATAAATGCCATAAAAATGAATTTAAATAAAGTCTTTTTTACATTTAGGTTTTCCCATAAGGCAAATTCAGTGATATTAAATTACATGCAAGAATGATCTGTAACATACCTGTTTTACATGAAGTAGCTCCGGGCATGCATGTGGTTAGATGCTGGAGTGAAACTCCAAAGGTACCACTGAATACATAACTAGAAATTCCAGCAAAGCTTACATACTGTAAGTGGATTATGGCTAAGCTTTTCATTGGGCTTTTTTCTTCAGGATTGGACAACAGTGTGGTCTCTTTGTTGAAGCTGTGGGCAGAAATGTGTCACAGCTGCTTATTTGTACTTCCTGTTCGGATTTCTTTTTAAAATTCTAAGTAGCATGTCGTCTTCAGTGTTTCATATTTATAGTCAATAACATGCTCTTCTTAGAGAAGGATTTTAAAGGTATGCTCGTACAAAACCATTACAATTTAAAGCCTTTGATCCTTTAGGAAAGAGCCATGGTGATCCAAATAATGTTGTGTGCCTCAGGTCATAATCAGCAGCCAATGGCACTGACAAACCAAAAGCAATGACTAATAGCAACTGTCCAGGACTGTCTTTCTACATTCATACTTTTATATGTTGTTTGATGTCAAAGTCCATATAAGTTGGTTTTATTCAGTGTCTTCTCTATTTCTACCCTCATGGCCACTGACCAACTCAGTTCAGGAGCCCTCACTTTCTGCAGGACTCTTCTGGATCTCCTCCCCCTTCATTTGTCTAGTCCATCTTTGTTTGGTTTAAATAAAAAGACAAACAATACCTTACATTCTGTACCCCTGCTTGTTTTTGTTTATCATTTTTTATTTACATTCTCTGTATTTAGTGTAGTAGTAACTGGAACTGGAACGTCACAGATTTCATCGCTACAGTCACCAACATGTTCATGCTGGTGTTGCCTTTGTTGTTGTTTTTTTCAGCTGTAATGTGAAGACATGGCCATGCAGAGGCACTGCAGGCTCAAACAGGGCTGAGCTGCTCAGCTGCTGGAGCACAGAGAGTCTTCCTGGTTCTTAGAGATGTGGTGGTGTAGTGAACTTAAGGCCTTTTAATACATTTCTCTAAAAAACATCATCAGAGGTATCTGCATGCAACATCAACCAAATAACAAGACAGATTTATCGAGCTAGGTCTTTGTGCAAAGCTCCAGTAGGCTAAAAACATCATGGACACATAGTATCTCTGTACTGATCTGTTACCAAGGATCGTCTTAAAGTCCTCATAAAGAATGTGGGATTAGTCCTCAGGCTGAAAGGATGTCCTGGCAAGAAAGTCCACCTCTTCTTCCTACACACAGTCAAGTAGAATGAATAGAGTGTGTCCCTAAAAAGGAGTGTCTGACCTGCTTGCACTGAATTATAATACAGTCTTTACAGATCTTATATTAGATGGAGTTTGTGGTTCTTTTCTCATTTCTTTTCTCTTGTCTGTATCACATTTCACATGTTTATCTAAAAGAATGTTCTGCAGAAACATTAAGAACTTTCTAGACTGTTGCCAATGCCAGGATATGTACGGGTGATTTGTGAAACTAGAATTACAGAAAAGCAAAGCTGAACCATCACTTTTATGGTGGTCATCTTTCCAAACGCTATAGATAGCGGATAGGCAGACACAGAGTAGCATGTAAAATAAGAATAAAGGTTTTTCTCCTATCTGTTCTCATCTGTTCTGGGTGGCCTTACAGAGATAAATAAAGTCGTATTGAAATTAACTGAATTGACGCTGCATAAACATAAGGGCCATTAGTGAGACTTTTATCCTAAAAGATCTTGTCAGCACATGTTTTCTGGCCATTTTGTATCTACTAATCTCTACCAGACCCGATGACAAATCTCCACTCTATGATGCCAGCAAGTATAGTAGGTGAAATTAATGTATTGAAATTTATTGATGCATGAGATGTTGACAAAAACGCATTTAAAAAAAAATCATATGTACTACATCAATTGAGTCTTCTCATTTATCGTTAAACTCAAATACAGGATTCAAATGTCTCTGTGAGATACATTCAGCAAACAAGGTCCCGAATCTGCAGCTTGATCTCTGGCACAGCTGTGGCTTAACCCCCATAATGAGCTGTTAATGTGCTTTGCCTCCGTTTGTGGTTAGTTGAACTGTGATTCTTAGAGGGTACTTCCGGCATGGTTAGGGACGATGATGTTGGCCCATTTGTAAATAACCGGGATGAAGAGGAGGGCAGAGCCCAGGACCGACACAAGGAGGAAGGCCCAAAGAAACATTCGATCCAGGACCTGGGCTACAAACTTCCAGTCTTGCACGACCTGAAATAAAAAAGATGGACATGGCAGTCTCTAGACATATACTCAATAGTTGTGCCTAGAGACATATATAAACCAGATTCTAATAATCTATGTGGTGAGTGAGTACCATACAGTATTCCATCTTGTGAGGTTTATTACAGACTTTGTCATTATTTGTTGTTTTTTATATATAAGAAAAAGAATGAGGCCAAAAATGATTGTTTATATCGCCATTAACCATTTTTATTATTACCTATGTAGGATGTACAAATATACAAAATCCAACATACTCACCTCTCTGACCTCATTTTCTTTAACCACATGCATGGTTATGTAGCGAACAGAATCCAGAGCTGCTTGTAGGTTATGTCTGGTGTAGAGAAGAGGTGTCAGTTCAGGTGCTGAGTCCTTCATCATACCCAGTCCTACTGCTCCTCCCACTCCAGCTGTGGCGTAACGGTCCACATGGCCGCGCATGCACAGCAGCTTAGGCAGTCGATGCAGGAAAATCCTCCTCACCCAGGGTGCCATGCCGTGATGTGTAGAAGAGGAGCGATGGTGGATGTTGATGGCAAAGACGGTGATGATGATGGAGAGCGTGACGAAGATCATGGTGAAGACCAGGTACTCCCCGATGAGAGGGATAGCCTTCGAAGAGGAGGGGATGATCTCCTCGATGACCAGGAGGAAAACTGTGAGCGACACCAGGACTGAGGTACAGAGAGAGATCTTCTCGCCGCCGTTGGAGGGCAGGTAGAAGACAAGGATGGTGAGGAAGGACAGGCCAATGCAGGGGATGATGAGGAAGAGGGTGTAGAAAAGAGGCAGCCTGCGGATGATGAAGAAGTAGGTTATGGTGGGATAGGAAGAGCTGCTGTCTGTTCTCAGACCACGGCTGCCTGTGGCCTTCACTATTTCCCATTCACCGTTGTCAAAATAGTCCCGCTTGTCCACATGGAAGTCTTCCAGTATTATGTCCACCTGTTAAATACAGAGTGAAATCTCATGTCAGTCGCTGGTCATGACTAACACTACTGTTACTCTGCTGTACTGTGCAGGCACTGTGCAGCAGAGACTCACCTGGGAGCCATCATATGTCCAGGAGCCAAACTTCATTGAACAGTTCTGGAGGTCAAAAGGGAAGAAGGTGACATCAATGGTGCAGGCTGACTTGTAATTGGCTGGTGGTGTCCATGATATGGTTCCATCATACTTAACAACAGCCTTGGTGACAGTACCCTCAAAACGCCCATCTGAACTGTTGAAAGAAATAACATTTATTCATCTAAAAGATTACCTGATAGCTAGATGACTTTATTTTTTATGTCCAGGTCCATCTAAATACTTTTTAAAGTATTTTAAAAGACTTTTTATGATACAGTACTGTCAGCATCAGTATGGTCATGACAATCCTATAGATTTTGCAAAATTGACAATGCATGACATCCATGTCCTTCCCTAGTATAATTTACACATACTTATCATACAGTACAACGTCGGGGAGCCAGATCCTGTCAGAAGGGACTCGGATAGCTGTGATGCCCAGATAGTCATCAGGGTTCCACCTGAGTTTCATGTCAGTCCACTCCTACGTAAAGGAAACATTCGAAATCTTGTAAAATCTCATAAAAAGCTTTAGGGGGGATTTAAAGGAAAGGTTTGACATTGCGGGAAATACGCTTATTCGCTCGATAACACTCAATGTCTGTAAGTTAAGAAGCTACAGCCAGCAGCCGGCTAACATAGCTTAGCACAAAGACTGAAAACAGGGGGAAACAGCTTGTCTGGCTCTTGGAAACATGGTCTTCCCACCAGAAACTGTAAAGCTCACTAATTAACATGTTGTATCTCATTTGTTTAATCCATTCAAAAACCAAAGTGTAAAAATGACAAATAACAGTTTTACGGGGGGTCATGTGCCAGTTGAAACAGGATACTGATATGTGTTAATTAGTGAGTTAATTTAGAGGTGCTGGTAAGCGGATTTATTGCCTTTGGACAGAGCCAGGCTAACTGTTTCCCCCTGTTTCCAGTCTTTGTGCTAAGCTAAGCTAACTGGCTGCTGGCGGTAGCTTTGTATTTACTGTATAGACATGAGAGTGGTATCAATCTTCTCATCTAACTCTCTGCAATAAATATGCACATTTTCCAAAATGTCAAACATTTTCTTTAAATCGGTATACTTTGTGTGCTATAATATTTTGCTAGCATACAATAGCCTGTTTCGCCCAGCTCCAGGCCACAGAGAAGGGTGCATGTACAAGCAAATATAGCAAAATTAACTGTTATTAGATTACTATCTAGCAAATCTATTTGATTTGGCTTAGACATGCTATACATGGTAAGTATGATAGAACAATCTGGAGGGTAAACCAGTGTATGAAGAAAGCTTAAGCTCAGTAGGCTATTAATTTTCTAAACCAAAAAGGTAAAGTAAGGTAAAATTACAAAATCTGACATTCTTTCCACTTAGCAAATGACATCTATGACAGATAGACATCACTACTGGGGCCACTGCCCTTCCAGCTCTCTTTTTGCATGATGAAATCCATCACTGTAAAAGGGAGCAACTGACCTGAATAGCAGAGCCTGGTCTGTGGGGATAATTCATAAGATGACAGACAGGACACCCAAGATAATGAATAAGGTTGACAGGAGCAGGAGTGAGGAGGAGGCGGTTTGTGGAGAAAGGTACGTGGGCATGTGGCCGAAAGGACTCATTTAGATGAGGACTGTCAGTGAAATGCCACCAAGCCAGATTAAAAAGGGGGTTTGGAGAGGCTGACTTGTTGTCTCTAAATGCCATGTAAGCTAGAGGTTGTTTTAGAATACTTCCACGGCCATAAAGTAACACTAACAGCCATACCCTAACAGCATTACCTGCATGTTTTCTGATGATGGTGACATGTAATGCTGCATCCATTGTTTAGGTTAGATGTTTAGCTCTACTTGCCTGTTTCATCCACACATTGGTTGTCATTCGCTGATTTTTCTCATCCTAGAAAGGTGAGACGACAGTCAAAGTTAAAATTTCAATTTGAAAACCCTACTATGTTTTACATTCATGTACTGTACTTAACACCTCAGTGACAAATTCATTAACAGTATCAATAACCAGTTCTTTTCTATCCTCACCACATCGACTAGCTGGGAGATGGCCAATCCAAACTTCACACGGATCGTCTGGTTTAGGTATTCCACTGGACGAACCCATTTCTGGTAGTTTCCAAAGAGGTACTTGAACAGCTTGTCCTCTGCTTTTGCATAGGAGGAGAGTTTTGGAATCCCTAAAAGGTGTGAAAAGACAACAAGGTTAAACACAAAAATTACAAGTTCATATGAACTTAGATAATTCAGCAAATACAACAGCACCTTTGATTTATTCAGCAGTCCCATGATGCTTGATAACTAATCCATTTCCACCTCTGTTTCTAGCATTGCGCTCAAACAGCACTGCATTCGCCTCTCTGACCTAACTACAGTGTTTATGTCTAGAGTTTCTGCACATGACCTCTGTGGTAAAGCTTTGGTTTCAAGAGACAGAGCTTTGACCCAAACACACTCTGAATATAAAATGGCATAAGAGTCTAGATTGGACACCTGCCTGCTATCCATCAGCAGCAGAGACAGCAGGTGTCCTTTATTCAGTTAAGTTTCTGTAATGGAGCCAATAATAAAAAGGATTATATTCAATGCAGCAGCCATGAGTGGAGTGTATTCATCTTTAGGTTGGTATGCCTTTATAGCATTTGGCTGCTTGTCATCAACTAGAGCCAACATATTTCAACATAATTCAGTTTTCTCTCAGTACTGTACTCTGTCCAGCTAACAGTATACACAATGAGTCTCAAAGAATTTACAGTCTCATGTTGATGTTGCCACTTGTTATTATTCCAGAGTATCAAGCAGTTGTTCCTCATAAAAGCACTTCAGAAATAATGCACTGCACACAGGTTTACTGAGAAATTTCATAAGCAATTTTAAATATGATTAGTGAAAGCATTGCAGAGATTTGGCCCACTTCCTATATCCTGCTTGTCCTTCCTTCATTCGCCACAGTGAGAGACTGATACGGCTATTTACCTGTTCTGCACGGTGACTCATATGCGTCGGTGATTGTAAATAATGCAGGCACTCTCAATTCAAAGGGCATCATCTAAAAAAAAATCACTGCTCACCAGTGGATCTTGGGAGAATAAGTGTAAATGTAATAAAAGGTAAATACAGGATACTGGAAATGGGACAGTGGCGTGTGTTGATAGGTCAAAAAGGTCAAAAGCTACAGGTCAAAACATGACTTGAACTTTGGACTGATGGTGGCAATAGAGGAATTATTATGTTTTGACCTCAAACTATTTAAGTGATGGTTTTCATAAAGCATTGCCTAAAAAAGACGATATTGTCCCAACTCACATTTAGCACTTGACCACTATTTCTTTCTAATCCAGTTTGAGCTTCCTTTCTCCTCTGTAATAATTTTGTAAAAAAAATAAAAAATAATAATAATAATAATAATAATAATAATAATAATATATATATATATATATATATATACACTGTATTTCTTCTATCCATACATTCAAAGCGTGTACTGTCCAAGTGACAAGATATGTAGTTATGGCATTAAGTGCAGGTACAAGATGAGTGTAATGACCAATCTTTCTGAGTTTTATAGAGCAGTGACACTGTTTTAATCACAGTCAAACTGGTACATTGTTTTGCTGAAGCGGGGCTCCTCTACAGTGTAGAGCATATTGATCACATTTTGAATTACGCACAGTTTCTTTCATTCTTGCTGTTTAAATCATTCACCAACGCGGTTATAAACTCAATTTATGGATGGAGAATGTGGCTGGAAATCTACCACAAGACTGACCACAAATGTATGGTGTCACCCTCTCAGTGTGTGCGGATCAATAAAGACAAGGCTGCAGCTCCTTCAATCAATGACTGTGTGATAAGGAAATTCATCATATCTTCAGCCTCTCCCCCACTATCACCAGCGTCTTGCTCAACTGAAAAGCAAGCTGCAGAGTCTGCTGGATGCTACGTTAATCTGTTTCACTGTATGTATCAGCAATGTACTAATACACAAAGATAATACATGTATGTGCTATAAGGTAAATACCTCATGCTGAGTAAAATTAATATTTAATGTTAACTCATTCCTGCATTTTCAAGGAGACCTGAGTCAATGCTTGCTGCTGTCTGCTAGGTGCAGTGGGCAGCATGACAGAAAGTAAATCAATATAAATTAAACATGGGCTATATAATGTATGTGTGGTATGCTACCATACAGATGGCGAGGATTACAGTGAGATAAAGGTAAGGTGACACGTTGCTACAAACAGCCAAATATGCAAAACATCAATAACAGAAAGAGTGTCATGATCCCTAGGACTCTGTGTGTTTCTTGTCTTGTTGTTTCCTGTTTTATTTTGAAATCACAGTTCTTGTTTTCTTGTGTGCCTTTTATTTCCTGTCTTTGTTCTTTCCCTCCAGTTTTGATGGTTTTCACCTGTGTCTGCTTCCCTCGTTGTCTCCTCCCCTATATATACCAGTCCTCTCCCTTTGCTCTCTGTTAGGTCATTGATGTTTTTTGGTCGTCTCTTCGTGTCGTGTTCCTGGTGTTTGTAAGTTTATTTTGTATCTAATAAATCTTTGAGTTGCTTCAGTCACCCCGCCTGTCTGCATTTGGGTCCACTCCCTGCTGCCTAGATGGCTCTTCGTAACAAAGAGAAGCCAATACAATGGAGTAGAAGGCAAAAAATAAATAAATAAGAGCATACTGTATACATGCATACAAGTATACCATACAGTAGATACATACATGCACACAAATATATACATACTGTCATGGCAACAGCGGCTCCTATCTCCCCCCCCTCCTGCTAGTACATACGTTTAATGTCTGTGTTGTACATACTGTACTAACCTCTCCTATCCTTCCTCACCTGCTGTTCTTCACCTGCCCACAAGCTGTCACCACAAAGTTTAATGCCTCAGCTCATCACCTGACTATTAAGCCTAGTGCTTATAGTCCATGTTTGTCCTGCCGACTAGAATACCATAAACTTTCTGAAAACCACTGCATCTCTCTAACCCACTGTTTGTTTGTTGTCTGTGGCCCTATCTCTCTCTTCTCTCTCTCTCTCTATCTCCTCATTGTCCTCTCTTTTCACTCAGGCTTCTCTGTGCTGGACCATCGGTTGTCCTGGGACATCAGATGTTCTGGATCTGATCTTTGTCCTCCACGGGATTCAGCCTCTCCTCTTGTCTCTCTCTCTCTCTCCCTTGTGTGTTTGTTTCCTTTTTCCCACCTGTGTGAGTGCTGTGCCTGAGCTTTGCCTCTTTGCTTGTTTGTGTAGTCTGTCCTCTTTCCAGGTCTCCATGGTGGAGAGGAGGTCGTGTGGCTCAGGTCTGTTTGGCGGCACCTGGAAGTTGTTTGACGTCCTCCATATTCTTCACACATGTTTACAATCTGTGTGCAATTTTGTCGTCCTGTTTGTCCATACTGTAAATCTGCACCGTTGTTCTTTTCTTTACACAGGACATCTATTCATGTCTGTCCGTCCTGGGAGAAGGGTTCCTCCTCTGCTGCTCTTCCTGAGGTTTCTCCAATTTTTTTAAAGGGTTATTTTGGGGGAGTTTTCCTTATCTGGATCGAGGGTCAGAAAATTTCCCATCTTTCCGACATGACCTGAACGCAGCGGCATTAGCCCATTGTTTTCTTGGTTTTCTGTATTACTGATTCTGCATTATGTAGAAAGGAAGCTCATGTCAGTGGCAAATCCCCACAAAATCAGCCAGAGGATGAGGTCCAACTTTTGAGCAGAAATTTATAGTTAAAATTGTCTTCACTTATATAGCACTTTTTCAGCAACAGTTCCCAAAGCGCTTTAGAGATTGGTCTCATTCACCCATTCACACTCACATTCACACACCAGTGGAGGCGGAGCTGCCATGCAAGGTGCTGGCCTCCATCAGCAGCAACCTAGGGTTCAGTGTCTTGCCCAAGGACATTTTGACATGTGGACAGGAGGAGCTGGGGATGGAACCGCCAACCCTGAGATTAATGGACGGCCCGCTCTACCTCTTGAGGCACAGCCACCCCTCGGTGGTCTTTCACTTATTATCTATTAGAAATGTGCTGCTTGTTCAATAGCTGGATGGCTTACTTACTTTTTGTGCAATATTCTGAGCTCACTATTATGGCTTCCATGCAGCTAAAATCATTGATTGCCAAAAAATGGAAATCAAACTGTAAAATTTGATATGAGAAGGTAAGTGGTCACACTGACACCCATACTTTTTGTTTGACTCTGATTTGGCAAGCTCCCTTCACTGACCATCTGCCAATTTCTACTTCTTCTTTCTCTGTTTCTACATATCCACTAGAGTCCAACTTATCTTCGACTATGCCATCTGTCATACTGAGGCTATCACATTCCACCATGGTAATTTGATGAGGCATTCCCGGTCCTTGGGAAACTTACGCAGTGAGTGGCACAGGTGGCAGCAGCACAGCAACGGCAGCAGCAGCAGCAGTGCGAGAGAGGTGGCTGCTCTTCCGGCTCTCAGCATCATATCAGAGGTGGCACTGGATCCACACAGCTGGTCCCTCAAGCATCACAGAGCTGGGAAATAAATATTAAAAACAGTGGTTATTAAAAACAGTAGCTTTTGTGTACACTGGGCAAACATCTGAGCTATTAGAGTATGACTTTAAACATGCCTTGGGTTAAGGGTTCAAATCCCTGCTCCCCTTTGGTACAGCTACATTCAATCACAGTTAAGGATTTCAGTGAAAAGGCTGTCTAAAGCTAAAAAAGAAAAAAAACACCATGATGTCGTCCGTACTAAATGACCAACTGTATTAATCACACACCTTTAATATACAGCATCCTGCACAAGCAGAGAATGCGCCCGACCCTCACCTTGCTAACCTGACCCTCTCCAAGGTAATTATTACATTTCACATTGTAAGCATGCAAAGGCTGTATACATACCTGCTCTGAGTCTCTTCCATTAACACACGATCCAGAGTGGCAGTGGTGGTGGTGGAGGCGGTGGGAGTTCACAACGACAGCGACAGTGCTGCTCTAACGCTCCTCCATTCCATGCAGGTTCCTTTCTCTCGCCTCATACAGATGCTGCTTCACTCACTGCTGCCTCCAATTGTGCACAGGCAACGCATCCTCATCTCCTCCTCCTCCTTCTTCTTCCTTCAGAGAGCCCGCCCCATCCACCCCTCCCCTTCTCCTAGCATTCTCGTGGTCCCCCCCCCCCTCCATGCAGCCACCTCACTGCCAGCAGCAGGGAACGGCAAGGGGGGCTGCTCTGCCGCTGGAGATTCTGCTTTATGTTTTCATAGCAGTTTCCAGGTTGTTATCTGGTGTCCACAGCCACATGTGATGCTACATTTTGTACCTCGAGTTCCTCTCTCTATCTATCTCTCTGTATGTGTGCGAGTGTGTGCGCTTCCATGGGGACAGCATATTGTGGGACCCAGAGAAATATCCAGTTTGTGTTGAAAAATCTATTTGCACTGAAGCTTCTGCATATTTTGTTTTGATTTTTGTCTTAATTTTCACTTTTATTTTCTATTGTAGCCTATTACACTTTCTAACTGAAAATCTGACCTTTACATTTATGTTTGATTAGTTTTTTTATTTAGTTTATTTGATCTTTTCAGTTTTAAGAAAAAGCTTATCTTTTTATTATCTTACAATCATCTGTTTTGTAAATATGTTTCCAGTCTCTCTTAGCATAAAGACATTGTTTAATGACGTATGTGATATAAGGGAGCTTGGTATTAAACTAAGGGCTAAGAATGGCCTGCAAGGCTAAAATTGAATTAATAGCATTTAAAGCCTTGCAGGATTCTTCAGACCACTGCTATTAAGAGACTATGTGTAAAAGCAATCTTGTTGCATCAATATGACAAGCTCCCTTTTCAATATTGCATGCATGAAACAATGTTCAATTTGTATGTTTTATAAAATGTGAAATTGGGTGTGAGCGAATACACTGCAAAAATATCTGAATTTGCTGTTATGCTATCTTCCTACAGTGGGTGCAACGCTTATTTGCAGTTTCCATAGTAAAGCTTAACCAAACTATACATCCAAACCATCAAACCTAATCTAAATATATGAATATCATACAAACATAAGACACACGATGACATTTCCATGTGCAGTAAAGAATGTAGCTTTTAAAGCCTTTGCTCTGAGAGAAATGTCAACAACATTAGAAGCAAAAGTATCTGTAACACCATACCTCGAACAAAGCACCATCCCTTTCTTTCAGTAGATTAATCTATATTGATTGCTATTTGATTTGGGATCACATATTCTCAGTGGCATAATGACACCATAAGCACTACGTAGCCTACACAAGGAATTCTGATAGCTTATTCTGTGACAATGCAATTCTACAGTCAGGCAACAACACTTTGTGTCTGTCAATTATGGTCATTACATTTTATTGTCATTGCTCAGTGGAAGCTAAAAACAGCCTAAATACAGGAGGCTGCAGGAGTGACTGAAGACAAGAAGGATTAACATCCAAATACCATAATGCTGCCAACTCAGGGTCACTGGGAGTATGGGTTGTGCTCTCAAATTATAGCTGTCAGTACAAAGGCTGCATTGGAACAAAGCCAGAGCAGACTGATATTAGCACAATTTAAATGGGATTTCACGTGTAGCCTGTTGTGTAATCCTTTATTCACTGCCAAGTAACAAAATGATAGTAAGCCGATCGATCGCTATCTTGTCATCTTGTGTTCGGCTGGTGTAATGAGGTTAGGATTGGGGTTAAATAGACAAATGGCCTAAATAGTAATGAACAAATGAATGAATAAAACACTGTAGCCAAAGGGCCATGGGCACTTAATGAAGCATACACTTTCAATTCATTAAACTGATAAGTGAATGATTAATTGTGATCCTGAGTATATCAACACATCCCATTGGTTCTGGATGTTTAGCCTACTGACCCTATCAATCAGTAACATCCTTATCACTGGTGTTTCCAGTTGCCTTTCACTGGTTGTTGCCTTTCACCTCCACTGCTCCTCCTTTCCAGATTACATAAGTCTAGACTCTGGCATACTGGCACCGTACAAAGCGATTCTCTAACACTGACTTTTCCTGTGTGGAGTCACTGTATAGACTACAGTAAGTACAGAAAGTTTGACTGTAGATATGTTCGTATATTGTACGTAACAGAATTTAGATGCTAACTTTACTTCTCAGTCAGTGTAAAAGTGAAGAGTGGCGCTCAAAATCCTGCTGCGGTTTGTAAATCAAATTGAATCTTGCTGTAGTATTTTAACCAAATTACCATATCGATGTAATCAACAGTGTGTGCAAAGGAGCAATCAGATCCAATGTAACTGACGTCTTATAAATATGTGCAGTGAATTTAAAGGATTAAAAAAAAGGAGGTTGCAATGGAAAATGAGGGATGAATGCATTGCAGTATCAACAAAATCATGAAAGTAAGACATAACAGTTGTCCTATTAAGAGACTCTTACATGCAGCATGGGCAGCTTGTAACTGCATCATAATTGTTAACATTTCCACTGTAATGGGATTTTTTTCCCCTGGGTGAATTGATTGTCCATTGTTTTCATTTCAGATGAGGCTCATCTGTTGCTGCAGTGCTGTGCTGCTGCTCGTGCTCATTCCTAGAGCCTGTCAAGGTGGCAACATCTTGGTCTTTCCTATTGAAGGCAGCCACTGGATAAACATGGATATCCTACTTCAAGCTTTGCACTCGAGAGGACACAATATAACCATAGTGCGTTCCAGCAAAAGCTGGTACATCAAAGAAAAATCCTCTTATTACAATACCTTTACAGTACAAGTGGAGAGGAGCTTAGATCAGAAGTTCGTTACAGATATTTTATCTAAGGTCATTGAATTTGAAAGGGGGTCTCTTCCCTTGATGAGTTTTCTCCACATGACTGTAGGAATGTTCGGCTCGTTTGTCGAAGCTCACACAGTCGTGGGTGAATTTGTATCAGCAATGCTAGATGACCAAGAGCTGATGAGAAACATGAAGGACAGCAAGTTTGACCTGATGCTCACCGACCCCTGCTGGGGTGGTGGAGTCATTTTGGCCAAATATTTGAACCTTCCTTTGGTTTATAATGTTCGCTGGCTACTAGCTCAAGAGGGTCATCTTGCTATTGCTCCTTCACCTTTGTCATATATTCCTATAACAGGATCTGGCTACACTGACAAGATGGGCTTTTTTCAGAGAGTTAAAAATGTGGTTTTGCATCTAATAATCCAAACACAAGGTCACCTGTTGGTTAAGCAAATATACCAGAAAATGTGTGACAAATATCTTGGGCCTGATAATGACTATAACCAGTTAATGCTTAATGCAGACATTTGGCTCATGAGAGCGGACTTTGTGTTTGAGTTCCCTCGCCCCACCATGCCTAATGTTGTCTATATGGGAGGGTTCCAGTGTAAACCCGCCGAACCTTTACCTGAACACCTGGAGGAGTTTGTGCAGAGTTCTGGAGAGCATGGAGTCATCGTCATGTCTCTGGGGACGTTTGTGAATGAACTTCCTGCTGACCTGACAAACGAGATCGCTGCAGCTTTTGCTAAATTACCTCAAAAAGTCATCTGGAGGCATAAAGGCGACAGACCAGCCTCTCTGGGCAACAACACTTTAATAGTCGACTGGATGCCACAGAATGATCTTTTAGGACATCCCAAGATAAAACTATTTGTGGCTCATGGAGGAACAAATGGAGTCCAAGAAGCTATTTATCACGGAGTCCCAGTTGTGGGTCTACCCTTGTTTTTCGACCAATACGACAACCTGCTGAGGCTGAAAGAGAGAGGAGCGGCTAAGCTTCTAACCATTAATACAGTGGACAAAGATGACAACTTCCTGAAGGCCATACAGGAAGTCCTGAATGAGCCCTCCTACAGGATGAACATGCAGAGACTCTCCAGGCTGCACAGAGATCAGCCAATGAAGCCGCTGGATACCGCCCTCTTCTGGATAGAGTTTGTCATGAGACACAAAGGTGCAGCTCACCTGAGAACAGAGTCCTACAGACTGCCCTGGTACTCCTACCACTCTGTTGATGTATTTTTGTTCCTGGCTGGAGCTGTGCTGCTCGTGCTTTTAACCATTTTCATTTTGATGAGGTGTTTGTACACTGCCACGTGTAAACATAAAGTGAAACATGACTAATCATTCAAGGGATATACATTTTGTACAAATGTACAAATAAAATACTAGGAATTAATGTAAATCAAGTTATGCTTTATTAGTCCCAGTGGGGATATTTATGTTCTGTATTCAAGCCTTGTTCAAGGGCAATGGCAGGAGTGTTCCTAATACATAATGTCTTTAGGTATTATGAGATAGCAGGGGCTCGTGGGAACAAAGAAAGGCCACAGTTGGGGTTTAAAACCAGTACCTTATCTAACTTGACCTTACTTAGGTATGTGTAAATGTGGTAAAAATGTAGCTCTATGAAAAATAGTCACTGAAAGAGATTTGACAAACTTTGGTTGTTTAGGCTGGATTCATCCTGGAGAAGCTAAAATATGTTTTCTGACTCCTTTTTTTCCCTGTGTAGTGAGCCATTTTCCTTTATATATACATGTTTGTGTTAATTTGTGTGTACGCCTCCAACTGATACACATGTACTTGCATCTACAATGCAATTAGCCTCAGGTGTTGCTGCTTCGTGTTGTGTGAGAACAATGCAGGTTTTGCAGCCTTTGTTTATGTCCAGTTTCGTGGTTTGTACTTTTCATGGAACATTTGAAAAGGAAACATTTGACAATACTGGGACAGGAAATGGTGAGCTGTAAAGAACCGTACAATAAATCTGAACTGTTTATCTACAAACTGGGCATTTATTGCAAGCATGCTTTCAAAGCTAAATCTCTCAGTAGCAGTCTCTCAGTGGCTTTTTGAGAGAAGCAAATGGGTACTACACTCTGTTATACCTGTTTTTCCCAGTACCATGTTTCACTTTCTTTAACATGACTCACAATAAACATGCTCACAATAAACATGTTTTCCAAGAGTCTCTTCCTTGAGGGTGTGCACAGGTCTATGTGGGCAGCATACTATGATAATATAGGCTTAGTCTGCGCCTGCCTTTTATTACAGAACCAAAGCTCAAGATAAAGTTATCTCACATCTAAGTGTATGTCAATGTTTCGAGTGGAGATTCAGCTGAGTAAGTTCTATTCATTTTTATTATCATTTGCAGCTTGTTAATGTTGTCTTGTAGCTTCAGATTACTTCAATTCTAATATAATGTGTAATGTGAGTATGACCATGGTAAAGAAACACTTTCCTGTAGATTACTTTGGAGGTTTGCCTCATCGGACTATAATGAGTGAACTGCCCTTAAAGGGACAAGAATTGAATGTTGTTAAGTTCAACAGAACTGTTTTCAGCTGTGAGGCAATCCTTGTAACAACAAAAAAAAAATCAGGAAGTGGTTTTTCAGTCCGCTGATTTAGATTCGGCCCTGTACAGTCCTGCCTCAACAATAAGAAGCAGAAGTTTCTAATGTAAGTTTGCTGTTTTTCGATTTGTTTCTCGCACGTTACTGATAAGATCTGTAAATGTTTTGTTATATGGAGCAAAACGCCTGCATAGGCCTACATAAAACTGAGTAAGTAAGTAAATATCTTAGGCCTGTTTCATAGCTTTTGAAAGATAAACTTTATCATTTTACCAAACCAGGTCCACACAATTGAGGATAATGTGATAAGAACATGTTTTTCTGTTTTACTGCTGAGTGACTTTGATATATAACGCATGCAGTATATTTATGTGATTTAGATTCTTCATTTTACATTAAACTACTATTAACCCTCACTGCTCTACTGAGGGTTCAGTGAAATGTCTATATTAATGTTTTTGACCAGATGTCACACTTAATCTATCAGCAAGTGTTAATCAATTGTTCTTTTTTGAACTGCTCAATCAGTTAGTGCACCATCCAAATGATACTGTATAAGGTGCAAATATACAATCCTGTTATTTAAGGGATACGAATCTTGCAGCATAAATAAACAGAAACATGTTTTTCTATTTTTTTTTTTTTTTGTCTTTTTATTTTAAGATATCTGTAAATCTAATACATACGGCCCCACTGCATTTTAAAAGAATATGGTGCACTGACCGTGTGATAGGTAAAAATATGAACTAGACCACATATGTATAACCACTCTACAGTAACTCTTTCCGGTTAATAACACTGCAGCTCTGGCCCATTGCAGGAGGGCTAAGCTTCCCTGTTAATCTTTTGCAAGAATCTCTTGCAACAGCTGTCTTGAGGGCAGGACAAAAGAAACCAGGAAGTATTTTATAGTCACACTGGTTTGATCTTCATTGGTTTGCTTAGTTTTGTTTCGGTCTTAACTATCTGGCGAGAGAGTTTGTTTGACACGAGTGCCAGGAAAGTTTTCACTGTAAGCCTGACATTTAAGGATTTTTGTTTTTGGTTTATTGCAAAAACAGTAAGTGGTCTTTGACGAGAGTTGCATGCAGCTGTTCAGTACTGAAAGGGAAACATTTGTTTCTAGCTTTTGCCAGCTAATGTTACCAAGTGGAATGGAGATTTCATTGAATCAAGTCCATTGTTGAAGGATTAGACATTTGATCAATAGGAAAATAGGTGCATGGGATTTGTTCCACAGGGATTATGTGTTTTCTTAGATGGAAGCTCTTGAATATTTTCTTTTCTGCAGAATGAACACAGTTGCAGTTGTAAAACTACTTCTGCTTAGGGAAATTGATGTTCAAAACAAAATACATGCAGAGCTCTTGGCACTGAACAGCACTCTAATTTCCTGCAAGAGGCTCCATGTGCTACATCCACGTGAGGGCGTCCAGAAGGAATGTTTCCCCACTAACAGAGAGACAATTGAAAGGAACATCATTGTAGCTCTCTGTTTTGGGCATCATTGTGCACACATTTCATGGAATACTTTAGTGACAGCTATCTGCTTTTTCCCCCTATTCTACTTGTTTTTCAGACTGCACCGTTTGAGAAAATTTGAAGATGTTTTTGTCATTGGCTGCCATCATCCCTCTTTTGGCTGTCATTATTCCAGCTGCCCACGGTGGGAAAGTTCTGGTATTTCCACACGACGGCAGCCACTGGGTGAACATGAGGGTACTTGTTGAGGAGCTGCATTCAAGGGGACACACTGTGACTGTCATTCGGGTTGCAGACAGCTGGTACATCAGTGAAACGTCTCCACATTACAATACAGTCACTGTGGATGTTGCTGGTGGTGCAAATGAGGATTTTTTTCATCTCTTTGTCTCTGAAGTCATTAAAATTAAACGAAGCCAGGGGTCTGTGTGGGCCCGTTTTGCTTTAGACATGGAGATAAAAGACAAGTTCTTTGAATTACACAGGAAAGTCTGTGAAGTGGTCATGTACATATTTGAAAATAAAGAGTTAATGAAGTCCTTACAAGACGCCAAGTATGATGCGGTTTTGACGGACCCTGCTAACGGAGGAGGAGTGATGCTGGCTCACTACTTCGGATTGCCATTAGTGTTTAATGCTCGATGGACTGTTCATGGCGAAGCCCATTTTGCTATTGCACCCTCTCCGCTTTCCTACGTTCCACTTCCACCATCAGAATTAACAGATCAAATGACTTTCTTTGAGAGGGTCAAAAACATGGTATTTTACACCATGAGGATGCATCTGTACAAGCAGGTAGTTGGGCCACATTATTCTGCATTGTCCAGCCGCTACTTTGGCCCAGATGTGGACTACTTCTCCCTGTTTCAAGCTGCAGATCTGTGGCTCATGAGAGTGGACTTTGTGTTTGAGTTCCCTCGACCCACCATGCCAAATGTTGTCTATATGGGAGGGTTCCAGTGCAAACCTGCAAAACCTCTGCCTCAACACCTGGAGGAGTTTGTGCAGAGTTCTGGAGAGCATGGAGTCATCGTCATGTCTCTGGGCACTTTGATTGAAGAGCTTCCCCATGACCTAGCCGATGAGATCGCTGCAGCTTTTGCTAAACTACCTCAGAAAGTCATCTGGAGATATAAAGGTGACAGACCAGCCACTCTGGGCAACAACACTTTAATAGTCGACTGGATGCCACAGAATGACCTCCTAGGACATCCAAATATTAAACTATTTGTAAGTCATGGAGGAACAAATGGGATATATGAGGCTATATATCATGGAGTTCCAATTGTGGGCATTCCCATTGTGTTCGATCAAGCAGACAACCTGTCCAGACTGAGAGCAAAGGGCGTTGCAAAGGTTATGGATGTTTCTGAATTGGATAGGAAAATATTTCAGAATGCCATACAGGAAGTCCTGAATGAGGCCTCCTACAGGATGAACATGCAGAGACTCTCCAGGCTGCACAGAGATCAGCCAATGAAGCCGCTGGACCGTGCTCTCTTCTGGATAGAGTTTGTCATGAGACACAAAGGTGCAGCTCACCTGAGAACAGAGTCCTACAGACTGCCCTGGTACTCCTACTACTCTGTTGATGTCATATTATTTTTGCTAACAATTACACTACTTATTTTGTTATTTTTTGCTGGGTTAGTGCGGTCATGCTTTAGATTGTGTTTGAAAAGAAAAGTGAAATCTGACTAACCAAGAAAGAAGGACTGATCATTTTCACATTGGTCAATCTGGCTCAATTTGGATCAGTTGAATATAGAAAGGAGTCGATGTTTTACTTTTGAACTGTGCTTTGAGTGGACTGCAAGTTAATGGAAAAATATCTACTGTTTTGACTGCTACCTTGCAAGAGTCCGTCTGTTTGTTTACTTTGTCTAAAGTGGAGTGATTTTAATAGATCTGTAGGCATGCATCAGTTTCACATTTATTTTTGGTTTTAACCACATGAAAGTGTGAAAACTCACAGCAAATACAAACCACCATAAGACTAGCAGACTAACTTGATGAAATCAGCCAAGATACAAATTTCAACTCCTCTATACACTGTTTAACTGTATACTGCATTATGCTAAAAGCACACGGTTAAAGAGAGGATCCTGAAAACACACTGGAGAAAAATAATGCACTTTTATTTATTTTTTTCCAACCAGCATAGGTTTGTCCTGCTGAAAGTAAAACCTTTGTTGAAATAGATGTATTTAAATAAAATAAAATAAAAACTTATATATATGAGGCTTTGATACCTTTGCCAGCCAGCAGGTGATGTTGTTCAGTCATTTACAGTATAGTATTTTCCTAGGCTGTTAAAGTAAAATACCAGCTATTAAAAAAAAAGAAGACATTTACAAGAACATACACCTGAGCATTAAAAGCTACATAACAAAACTAGTTGGTCACACCATCAAGGCATGTTGCTGTAGCTTTTTTGTGGAAGACTTAAGGAATTGCAATAAAATTAGCAAATTAAAATGAAATGTTATCACAATCTGAACCTTTTTATGTGACTATACACTTGTAACAGAGGAAAATAATCCTGCACTTTTCAAAATGATTTTGTGTTCCAGTCATTTAGTTTTGTCACATATCCGCTTAGGAGTTAAACACCATGGATGACTTTGTTATGACCCTGGGTCATGTGTGTTGAGTGACTGATTTTGAGGGTGTGGTCCCTCCTTGCCTAAGGGTGGTGCTGTTTACAATGTTCTTTGTTCTTAGTATGTTCAGTTCCAGGTGGTGGCTGGTTATTGGACGGGAGACTGATGGCACCTACTTTAAAATGGCCTCTGTCCAGGCTGACGGGACTCCCAACCAGACTGTGCCGTGCCGTTGGATTTAAAGTGATCTTAGTGCTTATGTGTTTAGCTACTGTTTTACATAAAATACTGTTAAAAGAGCAGTCCGGGTATCTGTAGGGGAGAGAAGCTGTGTTTGTTTCTACAATGGTTTTCTCCTGTTTATGTTAGGGAGTTAGGTAAGATCCCTGTATTTCTTTTCCTGTTTTGTTGGGTTAGGTAATTTAGTTGGGTTTTCATAGATTGCTTTGTTTGTTGTTTTGGCTGTGCTCTCCCTGATGTCAATTATACCCTGAGAAATGAATAAATCATTCCTGTTTGGACTGCAACCGTTGTGGCACTGACTATCTTTGGGAGCAGGGAAAAGGAGGGAGTCACTTTCTTTATGTTGTGCACCGGTTTACCCCTAGGCCGGTCGTAACAACTTTTACTCCCCTTTGTACTTATCACCTGTGCGTTTGAGAACATGAAACTGCAAACCAAAGTCCTGCTCAGGTTAGAACCTGGAAGGACTAATATATGTTCTGCTCTCTGGTGAAGGAGAAATATTTTTTTTTAAAAATACATTGGATGCCAAAAAAGGTAACATTAGCATTGTTTGATCTTTTGCCAATATAAATGACTGATCGTGGGGTTTGAATTCTTAATTTTTAACTGGCATGAAATGAAATACGTTTTCTTGTTGATTCAGTGGTTTAAATTCTAAATGTTAAAAGGGCTTGCAAATGGACAAAAATGAAGTTACTCTATGTATATATACTATTAGGTGAAATTAAAATGTTAACACCCTTTTTTTAAGCTTGATTTTTTTTAATTTTCTGTGGTGATGACAATGGTTTAAATCAAATTATATTTCCAACACAGATTTAGTAAAGGAATGAATCGAATTCCAGAAACCTTTCAACAGATCGCATTGCCAAAACCGATGCATAAATGTTCCTTCTTTAATTTTACATCTAGGAAAATTTGATGAATTATCTCTGGAAATTGTATGCATCTTTATAGGAGTGAGGTAGAATTAATGGATGAACTTAAAATTAGCTTCCTTGATTTCATTACTTGTAAATGGGAAATATATTCTTTCACAAATGTTTAGCCAAGTAAAAAAAAATAGAAATCCAACAGGCCTCTCAATACAATCTTGATAATCCCCCTCCCCTACTTTCAGTCATGGTGTCGTCCTTTAGCTCGTCACTCATTGTTGCAGGAAGTAGAGTAAAAAACAAACGATGTTTTGATGAAGCACACGAACCCAATGTGGGTATGCAAATCCTCGGAACATACCTCTTTTCGAGGAATACTTTTATCACCCGATCGAACTCCTTGAGCTTTCGACGAACATCTGCAGACAAGTGTTGGCGAACGGTGGGTTTAGTGTTACCCTCGAGCACTGACATTTTCTTTGCAGATTGTAGTATCATGTCTTCCATATTACAATGTGCATTTCCCACAAATCTATGATATTTATATATGAAAATTTGCACATTTAGAACATAGTTTTGAGGACTACATTGATCATTTGAATTCACATTTAAAGGAATAGTCTGATTTCTCTGAGATAGTGGCTGCCCCTCCACTTCATTTTGTTTTGGTCAGTTGCTTACTGTTCACTGTTTTACAAGCTAAATTAAGCAACTTCTTCCAAACTTCTTCACCTGTTTCTTAATCTAATTATGATTTGGAGTATTGCAACCAGAATCATTCACACACAAGATGCATTTACCTGTAGTGCCTTACTAAGCTACCCATTTAGCTGGATTCTTACATTTACTGTCTATGTGCTCTACTAAACTGCATTATAGGTCACGTTCCACTTTCTCACCTGATCATCTGTATCTCCAGAGCATGTCCCTAGTGATGAAACTAACATAGAACTGTAAAATTATTTAATGCAAAACATTTAAACAATAATAAAACTTTTAAAAGATCAGTTATATAAACTGTGTCAAAGTAAACTTAGATATAAGTGTAACCGAGGGTTTTGTGTGTGCCTATACTGAATATTAATAATAAAATAAAAACACGGAGGCTCCTTAGTCTGAACCGGGAGGGCCACACTTTACTGTATATCTTCGTAACAACTACAAAAACAAAGCCAGCGTATCCCAGTACCACCACTTCCGTTTTGCACCCTTCACAATAAAAGCCCCAGACATATACACTGTAGCTGGCTACCAGGGAACATAAATTGAGTCTGCAGCTCTCTAACAGACCACTCAATAAAATAGCTTACATACCTCCCCTCCTCCAAAAAGAAACGTCCTCGTTTCTAAACAGTAACAGCATAAATACAATAAACAAATAAAGTCGTAAACACCAGCAGGAACCTCAACAGTAAACAACAAGCATATCCCCAATACCCGTGCAGAGTCCCAACCAAGTATGCCACACTACCCCAAAACGTACACCAGAGATAGCTGATACACAGTAGGGTCTAGACACACCATACATTGACACAATTCGCCATCACAGCAAAAAGACATGGTAATACACAGTCACAAATCGCTATTAATATTATTATTTCCTTTTTCTTTTTCTTTGTTTCAACAACCCTGAACCCATCAAACAAGTCAACAATAAGTGACAAAGTCCTTGAAATGAACCGGCAATCTCACAGTCCTTCCAGAACGAGACACAGTCTGTCGTGACTCACTTGTGTCCGAAACACGAACAGTCCCTGTGTCACCAGTGGCTAGTGGTACCTCAGCCACACAGTCCCCTTCTGAAGACCCCTCGTCCCGCAGCGAGGGAACATGAAGAGGAGGAGCCGGGAGGCTACTCACAGAACCAGCAGACATCAGCAGTGTGTATGGTTTCAGTCTATCGTAATGGACCACCTGCTCCTGCCGGGTCAAAGGATCGCCAGTACGACAGGTCAGTCCGGGTTCACCCTGAGAGTCCAACACAGCCAGGACCCTGCAGGGTCCCTTCCAGTGGGGAGCATGTTTCATCTGGTCCTCCGTAGGATTATGTAGCCATACCAGATCCCCTGCCGCATACGGCTCATGATGGACCGCTCCATCATAGTACAATTTTTGCTTCTCGTGGGCCTCGGCACCACACTGCCTGGCACCACCAAAAGCAGTCTCCAGCCACTCTGCCAGAGAGGTCACAAAGTCAGCATGAGAAAAAGGTAAGTCTGAGCGCACCAGTTGAGATGGCACCAAAACATCCACCGGGACCCGGCCTTCCCGTCCATGAGTCAAAAAGTAGGGCGTATAGTTGGTGCAGGCATGAACCGATGTGTTATAGGCGAAAGCCACATGTTTCAGGTAATCATCCCATTCACCGCCACAGGCAAGCAACGCTTTGGCCAGCTGATCAATGAGAGTCCGATTAAAGCGTTCCACCATTCCGTCTGACTTGGGATTATATGGCGTGGTGCGTGTTTTCTTAATCCCTAGAAGTTGACACAGTCCCTGAACAATCCCAGCTTCAAACTGCCGGCCCTGATCACTGTGCACCACTTCTGGAATGCCATGTACCAGCACATAATCCTCAAACAAACACTGTGCTACTGACTGGGCCGTTTGATTAGGAAGACCATACAGATTCACAAACTTGGTGAAGTAGTCTTCAACCACCAACACATATCTGTAATTCCAGAATGTCAGTCGCCACCCTCTGAAATGGCCGTGTCACTTGGGACCCCCCCATTGGTGCTCGGTGCTTAGGCACCGGGGCCCTGCGGGTTTGACATGGGATGCACTGCTCACACCACTGTCGAATATCTTTGAACATTCAACCACCAACACATATCTGTAATTCCAGAATGTCAGTCGCCACCCTCTGAAATGGCCGTGTCACTTGGGACCCCCCCATTGGTGCTCGGTGCTTAGGCACCGGGGCCCTGCGGGTTTGACATGGGATGCACTGCTCACACCACTGTCGAATATCTTTGAACATAGAGGGCCAATAACAAGTCCGCCTTGCACGTTCCCACACTCGTTCCGCTGAAAAATGTGCCGATGCAGGGCCCCCATGAAGGTGCTGCAGCACATCAGGGATAAGTGAGGAAGGCACCACCACTTGACCATGAGCATCCCCCGTGAGAGAGGAACTCACCATCCGGCAAAGCAGTCCATTCACAACAGAAAGACGAGGAAATTCAGTCCATAAGTTACGAAGCCACCGGGAGCTACCTCTCATCTGCCCCCGAGGTGGTCGAGATCCACTCCTCTCAATCCAATCCAACACCTTACCAATATCTGGATCAGCCCGTTGCAGTTCTTTCATTCCAGTTCCATCATGTGAAAGCGCATGCATGAAAGATAAATCATCTGACTCGCCGTTTATTTCCACACCCTGCCCCCCTGTGGTGAGGTCCGAGGCCTGGGGGTTCACCATGGGTGGCTGAGACAACAAAGTTTCTGTCCGGGGAACACCTGACTCCCTGTCCGAGTCGATGGTATTCACCTGGGTGGTTACCTCCCGTGAGGCGTCATTTACGGCACAGGGTTCAGGATCCTGAGGTCGGCGTGAGAGAGCATCCGCATTAGTATGCTGTTGTCCATCTTTGTGCTGTATGGCCCAGTTGAAAGGATCCAGTTCCAAAATCCATCTCACTCTTTTTCCTGTGGGATCCTTGTCAATGGCCATGCCACGGAGGCCCAATAAAGGCTTATGATCCGTTATGATGGTGAATGCAGCTGATCTGATGTAGTGTCTGAATTGGCGTACAGCCCACACTATAGCCCACAGCTCTCTGTCAAATGTGGACCAGCGCCTTTCGGTGGCAGTGAGCGACTGACTAGCATACACCACAACTCTCTCTAGTCCTTCCCTGTCTTGAGCCAGCACGGCCCCCACTGCTTCCGTGGAGGCATCCGTGTACACCTTAAAGGGGATGTTGAAGTCAAGCATGGTGACAACTAGGGCCGATGAGAGCACCCCTTTCAGATGCCCAAATGCTGCATTACATTCAGTTGTCCATTGGAAAGGTGCGTCTTTACACGTCAGGTGGTGCAGAGGAGCTGCACGCTGGGCAAAGTCTTTAACTAAACGTCTATAGTAGGAGCATAGGCCCACAAACGCCCTCACTTCAGTTGGGTTCCGTGGCATAGGCCAGGTTCTGACTTTGTCTGTGTTTCGAGGGTCTGGCTGCAGGCCATGGTGAGAAACAACATGCCCCAGAAATATCACATGATCTCGAGCCAGATGGCACTTCTTTGGGTTTAGCTGGAGACCAGCCGCCTGGATCCTGGAAAAAACTTCACACAGACTGGAGAGATGGTCCTCAAATGTGTGGCTGTATATCAGCACATCATCCAGGTACACCATGCACACCTGCCATGGAAGCCCTCTGAGAACTAGCTCCATCATGCGCTGAAATGTAGCAGGTGAGTTAGTAAGTCCCATAGGCATTGACCGCCATTGGTAAAGGCCCCTGCCTGTCGTGAAGGCCGTTTTCTCTCGGTCCTCCTCAGCAACCTCAACCTGCCAGTAGCCATTAGAAAAATCTAACGTGCTGAACCACAGGGAACCCGCTAATGCATCCAAAGTATCATCCACCCTGGGAAGGGGATGAGAGTCTTTCACTGTTATTCTGTTCAAGCGACGATAGTCAATGCAAAATCTCCACTCACCATTCTTCTTCTTTACCAGGACGACAGGCGAGGCCCAGGGGCTGCAGCTCTCCTCAATTACTCCATCAGCTAACAGGGCCATCACCTGTCTGTCTATTTCTTCTCTCTTATCTGGTGAGGTCCGGTAGGCGTGCTGTCGCAGGGGAGGATAATCACCGGTTTTAATGTGATGTCTGATAAGTGTGCATTTGCCAGTCACCCCTTTCGACATGCTAAATATCTCCTTGTGTTCTGCCAGCAAAGCAGCCAATTGCGCCTTCTGCCACTGATTAGCCGGAGACTCCCCCAGCGACACAACAGGCACATCAGTGGATGAAATGGCGGAGACCGTCTCACGTGGGACCTGTGGAAGTGGCACAAGCTCAGACTCCCCCAGATGCATGCCCTCTCTCAGTATAATGTCCTGATCTGTAGGGTTTAACACACGGGCTGTCGTAATCCCATCCTTCACCGACGTCACTGTGTGAGCCACAACACATTCACTTTTATTCTGAAGGTTGGGTGATAAATAGCCCACAAAGTCAGGGAACTGGCCGACGGGCCCAGCTGGGGACACACTTACAGGCACCAGCATCTCACTGAGGGGGGGCAGTGTCATGGCAGTAGCAATGGAAACATTACAACACTCAGGAATCAAGTCTGTGCCACTCAAAAGTGGAATACTAGTGTCCCACAACTGTAGTCTGCCACGGGCAAAATCCAAGAGGGCATGGTTAGCGACAAGAAAGTCCAGGCCCAGCAATGCTGCTTGTGTAGACCCCCTGAGTACGTAGAAAACATGCTGCCAAGATTCATTACCCAGATGCAAGGTGGCCGTTATGGTGCCCAATGTGTCAAGCATCTGTCCATTCACAGCATGTGCGGCAATAAAGTCAGCATTTAGGGGCCGCTTGCGCAGTGCTGGAACAGACATGTGGAAATCAGCACTGATTTTGATCCTGAATCCACCAGTATGTTGATTTCAGTCCCTTCAATGCTTCCCCTCACATATGAGGTACGTTGCCGCCCTGGTGTTTCCTGTATCAGTGCATTACTTGTTGAGGGGATAAATGTTTCTCCCTCCAAAGGGCCCATAGGTACTGTAGCTGGTGTTTGGGCCGCAACATCAGCTACATCTCTTTTCCCGACTGAGTTGCTGGGTCCTCTCTCTTGGGGGAGAGAAAACGCACTCCTCGCCGCCTTGTTGTTTCATCATTGAAGGGGCCCCTGGCAGGTCTAGGGCTCCGCCAATTTGGAGAGCAGGATCGGTTATCGTAGGGCCCCCGATAATCCTGTTTTCCCTCAGGGTCTCCCTCTGCTCCCCGTTCACGCCAGGCACAGTCAGGAGACCGTCCTCTCTGTACACTCTGTGGGCGACGTGACTGGCAGCCCTGCTCCCCGCAAGCACATTGACACTGACCTCCATGCACTGGATGAGAGGGTTTCCGTTCATCTCTCCAGCCACTGGATCTCAGTCGATTGTTTTCCTCTGCCATTCGTTTCATTTCCATCCTCATTTCCCTCATGTCTGTCCATGGCTCTGTACAACCCACCTCCATCAGATATGGAATGCACCATTGCTGCTGCACCACTTCCAATTGAAGGCTGGCGTACTTGAGTGTTGACATAGTCCATTTTTAGAGTCTCTCTGGCCATCTCACATCGGCCAGCGATTACCAGGGCTTCTTCCAAATCAGTAGCCCCCTGTTCATGACATTTAGCTCTCAGAGCTGGGTCTAGTCCAGCCAGAAATCTGCGAAATTTCTCCTCTCTTTGGGCCACATCACCGTAGCCTGGGAATGCTTCTTGCACCAGCTTGCTTATTTCTGCTGCATACACCTCCAAACTCTCACCTGGAGCACGGAGACGGGCAGAGAGGTTTGCTCTGAAACAGTCCAGAAAATGTCTTTGTCCAAAAGCATCCTGCAACTTCTCCTTTATTGCAGTATAGTCAGCCTGAACGGCCGCTGGCAAGGTATCCCACAAGAGAAAAGCAGCCTTGGTCAGCCGTGTCGGCAAAATCCTAGCCAGTTCATAATCATAGTCACCTCTGGTGCCTCCCACCAGCGCCTTCACGGCTACTTCATATTGTCTGGCCCAGCAGGGAAAACGTTGTTTTTCCTCTCCAGCAAAGGGCGGGGGAAGTTCAATCTTGACGTTGCTGGCAAAAGCTTTTTCCCCGCGTCGCTCCCGGCAGCTCAGCGGGTCCTCGTCGTACATCCACATTTTCAAAGTTTGTCTTATTTATTTCCTTTTTTTTTTTCTAGCGATGAAGTACCCACGCAAGACGCGGCACTGAATGTCCGACTCGTGCTAGCTGACTGTACAAAGTTAAGCTAAACGGTGTTAGCCGTTGCTAGCTAATTAGCCGAAACTCCGCAAACTGCCTTGCCTGTCTTCCATAACACACGTATCTTACGATGGACGTTAGACAATCCCACCGCTGCCACCAATGTAACCGAGGGTTTTGTGTGTGCCTATACTGAATATTAATAATAAAATAAAAACACGGAGGCTCCTTAGTCTGAACCGGGAGGGCCACACTTTACTGTATATCTTCGTAACAACTACAAAAACAAAAACAAAGCCAGCGTATCCCAGTACCACCACTTCCGTTTTGCACCCTTCACAATAAAAGCCCTAGACATATACACTAGCTGGCTACCAGGGAACATAAATTGAGTCTGCAGCTCTCTAACAGACCACTCAATAAAATAGCTTACATAAGCTTATAACATGTCATTTATTCACTTGTTAATCATCTATTCATAATAATTTGTTTGTATACTTATCAATATTCAGTAATTATATGCTTGTGTATTTACTTTAATTAGTTAATAGTTCCAGTTTTATTCATGTCTCTACTCTTGAACTTTCACCCAGTTTCATGTCTTTCTGTGTGTGTATGCTGAGCAATGTGACTCTTATAAAAAGGTCAGCTATATGGTGGAATAAAGGTCCTTATATGGAAACATTTTCTGTTCTGCAGACTGTAACTTGAGGAGTCTGCTATGGGTTGGAAAGTTCTTATAGGTCTTATAGCTGTGTTTTTTTTAAGTAAATGTAGTGTTAATAAGAACTACTTGTATTAAAAGTATGCATTTTATAAGATAATGTGCTTTCTTCCCAATTTTAGAATGAAAATGCATTGGCCCTGGGTCTGGATTACTCTCTGCTTGCTCTGTCCAACTGTGGTTTATGGTGGGAAAGTTCTTGTTTTTCCAGTGGACGGCAGCCACTGGGTGAACATGAAAGTCATTATTGAGGGACTACATTCAAGGGGCCACCAGATTTCTGTTGTGCGGTCATCAGACAGCTGGTACATCAAGGAAACCTCCCCATTATATACTTCAATTACACTCGATATGGAGTCTGGATTTGATGAAGACTTTGTAAGTACGTTTGTGGTCCAGTTGCTGGAAATCCAGAGGGAAGGGAAGTCTGCCTGGACAGGTTTTAAACTGGGAATGGAACAAGCACCAAAGGCCTCTGAGCTGCATGAGAAAACATGCAAGATGCTTGAGCTGCTTTTTGAGAATAGAGATCTGATAGTCGCTACAGGATGCTAAATACGACCTTGTCCTTACAGACCCTGTCATACCAGGGGGTGTTATACTTGCCCACTATCTGAGGTTGCCTCTTGTTTTCAATGTCAGATGGACTAGTCAAGGTGAAGGCCATTTTCCAATTGGACCGAGCTTTCAGATAAAATGAGCTTTCTTGAGAGACTTCTTAACGTAATCATTTTTGTCTTCACAGAATATCACATTGCACAGTATGTCTCACCACATTATGCTGGCTTAATTGAAAAATATTTAGGTCCAGACGCAGACTACTTCTCCCTGTTTCAAGCAGCAGACATTTGGCTCATGAGAATGGACTTTGTGTTTGAGTTCCCTCGCCCCACCATGCCTAATGTTGTCTATATGGGAGGGTTCCATTGTAAACCAGCAAAACCTCTGCCTCAACACCTGGAGGAGTTTGTGCAGAGTTCTGGAGAGCATGGAGTCGTCGTCATGTCTCTGGGGACGTTTGTGAATGAACTTCCTGCTGACCTGACAAACGAGATCGCTGCAGCTTTTGCTAAATTACCTCAAAAAGTCATCTGGAGGCATAAAGGCGACAGACCAGCCTCTCTGGGCAACAACACTTTAATAGTCGACTGGATGCCACAGAATGATCTTTTAGGACATCCCAAGATAAAACTATTTGTGGCTCATGGAGGAACAAATGGAGTCCAAGAAGCTATTTATCACGGAGTCCCAGTTGTGGGTCTACCCTTGTTTTTCGACCAATACGACAACCTGCTGAGGCTGAAAGAGAGAGGAGCGGCTAAGCTTCTAACCATTAATACAGTGGACAAAGATGACAACTTCCTGAAGGCCATACAGGAAGTCCTGAATGAGCCCTCCTACAGGATGAACATGCAGAGACTCTCCAGGCTGCACAGAGATCAGCCAATGAAGCCGCTGGATACCGCCCTCTTCTGGATAGAGTTTGTCATGAGACACAAAGGTGCAGCTCACCTGAGAACAGAGTCCTACAGACTGCCCTGGTACTCCTACCACTCTGTTGATGTGATGCTCTTCTTAGCTGGAGTGTTGATTATTCTGGGCACGTTTGCTGCATTAATAAGGTGTTTATGCTCTGTGTCTGAGAACAAAAAGTAAACATGATTTTAAAAAATCAAAGTAGCAGTCAAAATGAAATCTAAACCACACATATGCATAGAATATATAATGTAAATATGTAAAACATGAATAAATGAATGATGAAAATGTTGGCGTAGCTATTTGTGCAGTGATTTGATGGGGACAACAGAAAAACATTTCCAATGAGTTGCAAAAATGTGCTGTGATTCTAGCAAAAAAGACAACAAACCTACATCATTCAGTGCTTTGTAATTCTTTATTTAATACACAAGGAAGAACATGTATGGTTACGGCTGATTATATTTCATTCACTATATTCTTACACTATTGTTATTTCATAAAACTGGTACGGTGGATAAACAAACATGTCATACCTTTGACATGCAATACACTTTGAATATGTGGCCCCTTGATATCTGTAACCTCAGAGTCCACTCAGATAATAAAACCATATGTTTTTGCTCTTTTCTCTCTTAGCTCCACTGATTTTCAAGACTTTTACACAGTAGCACAATATTACATTTTTAAATGGCTACATTCTTTCCTCAGTATTCAGGATTCATGTTTTGATCCCATCCGAGCCAAGTGTAGGCTTGTATGGATTTAAACCTATCCAATTTCATACACAAAGATTAGAGTGACACACCGGGGCTATACTGGGTCCTTATATGCTTAATTCCTCGCTTTATGTAAGTCTTAGTGTGTTTTTACCTGCATGATTTTGTATTATGGACTATTTTTTGATAGCTCATTCTTGTTTTGTTTTTTTTGGGTTTTTTTTATACAACACACTTACATTAATTTCAGTGTTGATCAGAAGCCTCTCCCTAGTCTGACCATCTGACTTGGAGATTTCATTGCAGTCAAACAAACTGAAATGTTTGATCAGCATAAATATTTTAGATTTACAATATGAGATAATGAATACTTAAATTCCAAGAATGACTTTTCCACATGGATATAATATATTTGAATACTATTCACTAACACAGCACTTCTAATTTCTTCTTCCTATGGTCTGGAATGGCATACTCACTATAAAAAAAATACTTTTACTTTCTCTCATGAAGGGAAGGTGAACATGAATGTCATCAAAGTTCTCCACTTAGGTGCAATGATAAAGACCAATTCATGATTTGCTCTCCATTACAATATTATCACCATTGCGATTACTAAAAGAATGATCTTAAGTGGGGATGATTACTACGACATTTCACAAAAGCATGCAAAATAGTTCTACCACATTTAGGGTCAACTTCATTAATAGTGTAAAGGACAGGAAGCATGCTGATCTTTACTTAGCCAGTATGGGGTGTAGGTATAATATTATTTCATAATGTACTTTTTGTATTTGTCTAAGAAAATGCATGTAAATAAAGGAACTGTGGACTCAGGACTGTCAGACAAAACAATTTTTTCACTAAAGGTTTTAAAAATGCTCATATATACAAGTGAAAGCTTAGGGTGAGTTCTTGTAATATAGTATCTGTGGCTTAGGAGAGTTGCCATTGTGTTTAAGTATCCCTGTAGTCCCTAAAGCTGTCCCTTAATACTTGGATGTGGATATGTCTCTGGAGACTTTTGTAGGTGAAACTAGTTACAAAAAAAGTGAGATAGCTGCAGGATTTGCCAAATTACCTCTCAAAGTCATAAGAGTGATAGACCAGCTACTCTGGGCGAGAACAATTTACCTTCAAGGTCACCCAAAATAAAACAGTTCATCGCTTCTAAAAGAAAGTAGTTCAAGACTCCTTGGAGTCCCAGTTGTGGGTTTACATTTGTTTGCCGATGAATATGACACCATGCTGTGTCTAAAAGTGAGGGGAGCGGAGTGGATAAAGACAACAACTTCCTCAGGGCCATCCAGGAAGTCCTGAATAAGCCCTCCCACAGGATGAACATGCAGGGTCTGCCCCAATTTCTACACCTAATGGGTTTAACTGGCACTTGGGCAATGTTTGTGAATAGCAAGAAATCCAAGTCGGAACTACACTACTGCTGTATGTGTCAGTTCTGGCAGACCTGCCTGCAGAGAATCTCCAAGCTGCAGTCATCAGCCAAAAAAACCACTGAATCACAGTCTCCTCTGGATAAACGTTGTCCTACGACACAAAGGTGCTGCTCACCTGAGAATCTACAGACAGTTTTTGTATTCCTCTGTAGAAATTGTGCTACACTGATTATTCTGTTGATTTTTTTTAAGCGTAGGGCCCCTGTTTCAGCTGTCTTAAAGTACTGACAAGCCCACTAAAAGTTGAAAGGATATTCCCAATGTTACCATGCGTTGCTGTGAATGTCAAAACAGCAGTATTTGTAATTCAAATGATTATATTTTAACAGTTGTATTGGTATTTGTGAAATTCACTTGCTAGAGAAATATTACAGTAAAACCTAGTTTCACAAGTTTACACTTTAAGACAAACTCAAATTACCAAGACTGTAGGTTTGTGAGGATTGTGGAAACTAATATGATATTATGACATAACTGTACAAAATCCCTGAGGGTTTTATTTCAATAAATAAATTCTTCTATTACAAAACAATAAAAAAAACAACATACTGGAAATACTGTTATATAATTTGTGTCTACATCATACTATTGGCTGGTTGCAGCCATGATACAAATCATCACATACATGCTTTTACATCTCTAGCAGTCAAACAGGTAAATCATTAGGAATATCGGTTCAGTCTGAATCATCACTGTTAGGTAGGATTAGACATGATGGGGGTCCGACCCTCCATAAGTCTGGAGACATTTGCTACCCAGGTGGGAAAACAAAAACATTTCAAGTGAAATTTCACTTTGGTGGAACATTTTCATTTTTGGCACGCACACCTCAAACAACAGAACAAGTCAACTAATATTAGTCAGATCGATATTAGCTGCCTAGTGGATTCCACTTGTGCCAATATAGCTAATACAAAAGGCACGAAAAAACTTCCAGGTTAAAATAAAAGGAATAAAAAGTTGAAAGTAAGAGAGCAGTACTTACTGAGTTTCTCAGAGCTGCTTGCTGACAATTCATGTCCACTAAACATTCACAAAATGTGCCAAAGTGAAATATCACTTTAAAGGAATTGTTTGACATTTTGGGAAATATGTTTATTTGCCTTTTTGCCGAGAGTTAGATAACGAGACTGATACCACTACACAATATGAAGCTGGAGTCAGCAGCCAGTTAGCTGAACTTAGCATAAAGACTGGAAAAAAAGGGGAAACAGGTAATTCACCATTTTATGGGGGGTTATGTGCTGGACTATTTCTTCCAGTAACCTCCTGGAGTCTCCGCTGGTTGCCTGGTTACTTCTCCCGTACAACAAATAGTCCAGCACATAACCCCCTGTAAAACAGTGCATTATCCTTTTTACACTTTGGTTTTTGTACGGATGAAACAAACAAGATATAACAGATGAATCAGTGACCTTTAGAGGTGCTGGTAAGCTGATATTGTTACCTTTGGACAGAGCCAGGCTGGCTGTTTACCAGTTTCCAGTCTTTGTGCTAAGCTAAGCTAACCGGCTGCTGGCTGTAGCTTCATATTCACCGAACAGACATGAGAGTGGTATCTTCTTATCTAAGTCTTGGCAAAAAGTGAATAAGCATATTTCCCAAATTATCAAACTACTCCTTTAAAGATAAGGTTAAATCGAATGAGTCGGTGCACTGAAGCATGAGATGAACACAGGCACAGCACTGTGTATTCACTGATAATACAGAAAAAAACAGAAACACTGTTTTCAATGATATCCATATTTACGGCAAATTCATATGGCAGCGTCATTGACCATTCAAGACCTAGGTCCAATTTGTATTAGGGAAAATACTTTCAAACAGCACTTATTGACAATAGTTATGAAAACTCATAGTAAAGTCTGTTCAAGGTATTTACAAAGTGTCCATGCCAGCAGGGCAGGTGTGGTGGGCGGTGTAAGTCCTCTCACGATGTCCTGGTCCGTAGAGAGCTCATCCTGAGCACAGTGAGCTCGGCTACATCTGCATCCTGCATCTCCACCTCTTGTTGGCAGCTTTCTCGGATTACATACACTACGAGACCCACACAGATGAAAATGAGGAGGACTATGCCTATAACCTGGGGTACAAAAGAGTAAAGCGACACTTTGTTTAGTAAACAGCCGAAGAAGATGTGTATTTTTGATTAGCAAAATCTATTAACAGAGCTATATTAATAGTTTCCAAAGGGTAATGGCATTACATTATGGATATATTCTCCACAGTGCATACTCTGAGGGGGAGGTGTTTTCACTCCACTCATCCTCCATACTCTTCTGTAAACTAGAAAATATTCCACTCACCTGAGAAAAAACAAACAGCTGCTGTGAGCGGAGCATTAGTTCTTGTGGGGTGACATCTCCCTCACTAATTGGCTCACACCACTTCTGTGGAGCTGCCTTGTCAACTAGTACAAACCTACCCTCCCAGTCTGTCATAGCACAAGCAAAGTATTGGCCATCGAGGAACAACAAAATCAGCCACACGATAGCAGGAACGAAACTGGAGAGGGAAACAGTTTTCCTGCACCACGTATCACATCTGCATCCTTGAATGATCAGCATCAACGTGAAGGCCATGACGGCAGGAATGATGAAGAATGCTGATGAAAACACTCCGTTCCATGTAGGGTTGCAAGGACACTCAAACTCCAGCTCCACCAGCTTCTCTAGTCCCATGAGGATAAAGCCAAAAGCCACATTTGATACCAGAGGACTGTTGCTAAGTTCATTTTTTAGCCTGGTGAGCCATTGTTGTCTACTTTCCATACTAGATTGACCGAAAAATGAAGACAATCGTTTTAAAAAGACCAAAAGAGGGTCCACCGTTGTGAACACATTGGCAACAGATAAGTGATGCGTAATTAACGCATCCAGGGGTAAGTTTTCCCCTGGGGCAAAATGCCACACTTCCACTCTGATTGGTTTTGAACAAAAGAGGGTGTGCCCTCGGCTCTGACAATTCTCTAGCTGATTGGTCTGTGTGAGGTTTCAGGTGGGGTTACATTTTAAATGTGGTCTCCCATGGACAAACTGGAGGGAGGGCTGTAAAGTGGAGGGAAGTTTGTTCTGCAGTTTAGCACAGACTGGCCATTTACAATAGAACAGCAAAAAACGTACATGGGGGTGTAGGCATGTATCAAAGGGCAAGCCTTTCCATTGAAGAATCAAGTTACAGGCCCACATTTTCACTAAAACTACACAAAGGCAGGAAAGGTTACAATTAAAAAGATATTAAACTCAAGAAAGGTCACTGAATGTACCTCATAAAACTACAAGCACAGATATAAATGTATCAAGTGCTCAGGTGTTTTTGGTTCATTTTCTTGTAATTGTCTGCAATTAAAAAATGAGATGTATGCTGACTCTTTTCAATTTACCTCAACTGGCCACATGAGGTCACCCATGCAGCAGCACAGATTAAGGATAGAGCGGATTACAGGAGGCCATGTTGAACTTTCAAGAGGATGTGGTACATACAGCTTGAGAACACCCAGGCCACCGATGTGATGACATAATTTATAAATGACCTCAGTGAGCTCAAGAGCATCACCATAATCTCCACACATTAAAACCTGACAAGAGAAAGTATTTAGGCCCTGTGAAATAGGCTTGGAAAGATGTGACTGGGGAAAATTGCGGCTGGATTCCTTTCAGTTCATCTGCATAGCCACTGCAAGTTTTAAAATGTAACTACCCAAATGTTGCCTGTATAACATATCTGTCATTGTGTTCTGCATAGTTTGTGACAAATCTGACTTGGCTACTGGTGATGCACGAGCTGACAATTTATAGTAACAATATTGCAAGAGCTGTTGAAAAGAGTTAGGGAATCATATAGGCCAGGCTATTACTGTAGTCAGTAAATAATGCATGAGCAGGAACAACATCCTCCAAACAGATGATGAAAATGTGCACCTGTCATCATATATATATATATATATATATATAGTATGCAGTTTATCCGCGGACAAGGAAATGAAGGGTGATGAGGCACAAAATAACTGCCCGAGTTCACAAACAACATCAATTACATACGTGTTGTGTGTGTGTGTGTGTGTGTGTGTATTTATCCATGGTCATGAGCGCATAGGGCACGCGCAGCTTGTCGTTGCTACCGTCGGTGTCCTACCAGCATCTGCTCCTCTTTTTGGAACAGACTTATGTTTCGGCTACATCACTTCCCGTCGGGGAACAATTTGTGCGCTACTTTTATTTTAATCACCGAACCGTGACTTCGAGAGCGCAAATGCGCATCGGTCTGCGCATCTTTGAGTCTTCAGAACTACACCGTGGACAATCTCCCTGACATCCAAAGACCTCTCCTCCGCAATCCGACGAGGCTTCTTCACCGCCTATGGCCGCACATCGGCATCCCTGAGCCGCTGCTGGCCTCGTCCCGGACCTTTCACCCATCGCTGTCCTCAAAAGGTCTTTGAATCAGGGAGACATCTACAAACATTTTTTTTTTAAATCATCCTCGGCTGGCTATTTTTTTTAAAGAACCCGATGCTATGCTGGGCCCATCTCTCTAGATCTTGTGATTAATACACGATCTCTCCTCCCACATTCGTCCGAGCAAGACCCTGGTACTCTCATCGAGCCCCGACAATGCATCCTAACGCAGTGATGCTGGCGGTGGTCCTTTTGGGGAACCTGATGCTGCCTTTCATCTCGGCACAAAACGGTAAGAAAGCAGATGTGACCATGACATAACTGTAAACATCGCATTGAGGGAAAGTGACTTGACTTGTGTGAAGACGCCCGAGCGAAATGTTGCTAGAGGATTTTGAGAACGACTGCTTTAAAGCTACTACTATACTATAGTTTCACGCATCTCGACAACAAGGCCAGAGTTAGAGACCAACACATCTGATTCAATAACTGACCACAACATGTAACCTTTACGGAACTCTTAACTAAGAAAACAGAAAGAAAACTGACGTTGTTGTGACATTTTTGCAAGGTTACTGCCAACTGAGTACCTACAGCATATAGGTGTGTCTGTATGATGAATTAATTGCAAGTCAAATATGTTTTAAAATAGACAACGAGTAGTGTTGCTGGGACCCAAACTGGGGTTTGTACCTTCATGGAATCAGTTCTGAATATTTACATACAAGTAGCCCATGGGTGGCCTTTGGCTGCCAGTGTGCAGTGTGTCAAGCAAGACTAACCTGCTCTGGATGCTGATCAAGTAACATATTATCAACACCAAACACAGGCTAAAGGCTCGCCCAGTGTGTGCTGTAAATACTGTAAATACAAGGCCCTTCTGGAGGCTATCACAGTTGCTGGGCCTATGCATCTATTTGACTGACAGAACTACTCCCCTATTATACCACATTTCCTGCCATGCCAGCTTAAGTGGATCTTTCTTTCTTAATGCCCAGCTGGTTCAGTCTGCAGTTATTGCAAAATTAAATGCATACACAAATAACATCCTTATTTCCTTTTTTGGATCATGTTTGAGCAACCATGTTTCTTCTTTCCAAATGTTCAAAGAAAGGGAATAAGAGATTTGGCTGATGGAGATTCAGAGCTGCAAAGGATGTTCATTTGTGACTTTAATCTCAAAGGTTCACTGTGCATTAATCATAATAAAAGTGACAGGATTTGGTTTAAGTAAATGTCAGTAACATGCTGTTGGGTGTTCCAGGCTGTCCTCCTCTGATAACAGCATGTCCTGACTTCAAATTGTGTTGAATCACATCATTCAGAGGGGACACACAAAGCATCAGCAGCCATTCATGAAATGAAAGAGGAATCTTTTGAATCTTTATTTTTTTTTCAATTTTTAATTTAGTCTATTTCAGTTGTTCACAATATAATCACTGCCTGTATTCATATCATTTAAGAAGGTTCTATACCCACATGTCAAGGCCCCTGTATTGACAAACCAATATCACTGACATGATCTTATCCCCTCACATAGAAAAATAAGGCAGAGAATTACTCCACATACTTATAATATTAAATGCTTAATGTCCACCTCGTCTTTTCTGCGGGATAATCGGACACCCACTATGCAAGACTTAATAAGACATGTATTTTGATGAGAAGGTTGTGAAAAACCTCACGCCAGCACTATCCTCCCTTTTAAGGATTTATTCTTGCAGATATTTGAAGTGGAAAATGTGCAAGATTATTTAAGTCTAAACAGCTAAACGAGTGTGATATATTGGAACAGAGTGTACTATTTTTGTGTAATACTAGTAAAACACAATACGCAGGAATGAAAGACGCACAATAAGTAGATCATTTTACAAGAAAGCACAGAAGCAACCTACGTCTTCAGCTTCTAAGGAGACAAAAAAAAACTAAAATACCACAGCAGTTATATAACAAACTATCATCCTCTAAATTCCTTTCTTTCTTCTTTGCTAATTTCTCGAAGGTGCTTCAAGTGTGTGTGCACAGTGAGGCGTTCTCTGACCTTGCTATCTGGAAAATCAAATACCCAATAAGCCCTCTATTGTTTGATAAAGCTCAAGCAAAGGCATTCCAAACACTTCCTGTGGTCTTTGCCCAGTGTTAGTGCCCACTCACTGAGGCCCAGTTCACACCACAGAAACACACACGCACACGCACACACTCACACACACACACACACACACAGCAGGGGTCAGTTGGAGACAGACTGGTGCCACCTAGTCACTAAATGTGTCTGTGCTTTATCTGTTTTAGAAATTCACAGCTAATCTACAGGCACCCTACATTGATTACAGGTTTAATCACAGTTGTAATAAGCTACAGTTAGTGTTTAACACCCTTGGTAGTATTTTGATATTTGCTCACATTGCATCCATCCGAAATCCATTTTATTTCTCTCACACAGTTCAGATTAAGGGTAATCGGTGCATGGCTTCTTATGCAATCCTAGATTTTCCTGTGATATTACCAAGAGTTCAGGCAGTGGCAGGGGAGAATAATAATTATAAGTGCATGAGATGTAATCACCGTATCTGGAAAGCAGAGGGAATTCATGCCATTATTTCCTCATGTTCCGGGAAAAGTAGGTCTACTATAGGTGGCCGGTTTCTGCGACAGATATTCGGAGGACTGTAAATAGCATCCGTCCATTCTGCCTCGTTTCTATTTTTACCACCGAGACACAGCACTGAGAACTGTGGCTTTAAGGTCCTTTTGTGAAAGTGAATTCATTAACTCTTAATGGACGGCCTCCTTGTGCACAGCTGCACAGCCTTCTAAAGACTTGCTAGGTGGCTGTGAACTATTTAAGCTGAGAGATGATGTGATCTTTATGCAATGAAAATAAAGGCTGTTGAGAAGGTGGCTGGGTCTGACCCGAGGAGTATTTGTGTCTTACATAATTTCCCCCCACAACGCATGTAGCCTGCTCCTGCTGCCAACTTTGAAGTTGCATTATCACTGCCTGTGTAAATCAAAACATGCAGATCGTGTCAAGACAACCTTTAGAATAATATAATGAGCTCATGTAATTACTGCCATGTTAAAAATCAGCTATTTATATTTGTTTTCTTTTATTTAACTGGTTACAGCACTTAGGTTAGCAGTTGCTTAAGACTGAGCACACACAGCAGCCAAGATTGGTTCTTGTTAAGATTATACAAAAGAAGTATAAAGGCATGATGTAGAGAAAGCTATGCCCACATGTATTGCAATATTTACTGCAATTACAACATGCAGTTTTTTTATGTCAATATGTGGCCCTGTAATTCTTCTTTATGCCACTTGTGCATTATAATCAACAGAGGTAAACATTGCAATTTAAGAGAAACATTTTACAGCTACATACCATTCAATCAATAGACCTACAAGATGCAGCAGCTTGTCCATTATCATGTTTCTGAAACCCGGTATCATGGCAGGTCGTGAAATAGTCACGAAATTTAATCTATAGATTCGTGTACATGGACACGAATTTTCCATTTTTTTTCGTGACACTCAGCACTGTTTCTGTCCAGGCTCTGGACAAAGGTACATTCGTGAGTCTGGAAAATATGCTGTAGGACACGAGCCAGCTCTTGCACTGAGTCATGCTTGCCAACTGTGAAATCTGATATGGACTGCACTGATTAGGAGCAGCATCACACTGTATAAAACACACTGCAGGTATATACTGATGCAAAACTGTAAGACATATTTTTTTTTAATAGTGATTTGTCCAGGGAAAGTTTTTGCTGAGCATGCATTCATTTTTTTTCCAGCACCACCCTGCTTCACATTCATAGTTACACACATTCACAGCTGGAGGTTCCCCAATTTAGCCACAGCCCTGTACTACTGGCTGTTCTGCCAGAACAACTCTGGTTAAGTGTGCTGCACAAGGGCAGCTCAGAGACAGAATACTCAAAGAGGTTACTTTCATTTATACCTGGCCTGATTTTTCCCACCTGCCTGGGTATTTTAACAAGTGACCTAGCAGACACAAGGTTGTTTTTTTACCTAGAGGCTCATGCCGGCTGATATTCAGCATACCAGAGTCATTTAAGTTGACAAATAATAATACTTGGGAGTATGTAGGAGGCTGGGGAATAGCATTCGTCACCTCTGCAGAAAACAATTAGTAGTGGAAGAGACTCCTGGAGGTGTGGTTCTTCCAATTTTAGAATATTGTGTTATTTCGATGATGAGAATCAGTGTCCCGTGATGCATCTGTCTCTGCTCTGTGCTTCTCTGATTTTACATCAAATCATTTGAATTCCCTTGTTTTGACCTCTGAAAGAGAAATAGGAAGTGCTCTCTGGTTGTGATTAGAGGATGGGATTAGAGCATTTCTACCCAGCACAAGGGTTATTGGGATTTAAATCTCATTAAACTGTTGCCTCTCTTCTGTGATCTGAATGACAGACTCAAGTATTACCAGTAAAATGGAAATGGTCGGCCCAACGCCTCATTTTTCTGGAAATTCAGCGCTGCAAATAATGGCAATATTCGGCTCCATCGCAGTGACACCAAATAAGGTGTAAAAGTCAGTGAGGAAAACTAGAACCACTCTGTCATCAGTGTGTTCAGGGCTATACATGATCACAGCCTCTCTGATGCAAATGTGGCTGCACAGTACATGTCACACCTCTAAGTTCCAAGTGTATTGGAAGTTATGTGAATACTTCACAAGTTTTTAAAGCAAACAATCTTATAATATTATAAGAGCAGATCAGTATTATATCTAAATTGAGTTGTAAACATTATTACACGACTTCTGAACATTTAACAGCACTTTTTCTGTATATGCCAATACTGACGTCACTACGATTGCTTGTAGGGACAGAAAATGGCCTTCTAGGACTTATACTGGGTGTTTTGCATTTATTAGCCTCTTAACCAAAAACTACGACATGTACGTCACATTACTGCTGACATTACTACTGACCATGTAGCAATTACCTACTGGCCATGCATACATTGCTTTACATTCATTGTTGCATATATGAATATCGACTGCAGGAACTTGAAATTTGACACATATAATTCATCATAGTAAAGAAACTAAGTATCCACCAGACTCAGTGTACAGAAGTATTGTTTGGCTTCTGGGTTTGATTTTCCAGCAACAAAGCTTGTGAATACCATGTTTCATTAGCCAACTCTTACATCTGTTTTGTGTGTGCACAAACAAGAAAATCTGTAAAAAGACAAGACAAAAGTTCAGTTTATGCCCCATGTCAAACATGTTACTAGTTCCAGGAGGGTGATTTTTAATACTTTACTAAAATGAATAGAGACCAGTGGATATTTGGTAGGTAGGAAATTTCTCTAAAAACCTAAAGACTTAAACTAACTTAAAGAAATTGTTGGCAGTAATGTGAAGTACATGACTTGTAGTTGATGGACTATAACATGCAAAACCACCAATATGACCCTTTAAACTTGAACAATGCTGCATATTTAACTTTAGGTTTTGTCAAAAAGTGTTAATAACCCTGAGGTAGATAAAAAAGTAGATAAGGGGTAAAGGAAAAAATAAAGCAAACAAAACAATATCTATAAAGCTGGCTCCATAAATACGTATTGTGACAAAACATCAAGATATTGTGGTTGATCTAGACACCCATAGTACACTCACACAGGTGTTCTTGCTTATGCTTAATTCGACCTTTTCTCAGAACTGTGTGGGTGTGTGCAGACTGTGCTTGACTGACAACTCCCTCACTCATCTTATTTGTTTGGTGGCACCCGTTACAGCAGGACAAGTCCTTTGGGATTCTTTTAGATATTTGGAGATTGGTGACCTTGACACACTCGCAGGATAGTTTTGCTCAACTGCAACACAAAATGCGGTCTAAATCAGCTGGAATAACTGAAAGCACCTGCGTGAATAAGGGTGACCTATACATTTCACCAAAAACTGTCAAAAGTTAGATCCTAATTGCTTGATTTTGTTTGAGTTAAACAAAAAAAAAAAACTTTACTAAGAGGAACAAACATGAGTTTATCTTTTTACAATGTGACTTACAAGTACAATATTGCGACCAATGTCCTCATCCAACAACAGTGAGCCAAAAATATTAAAATTAATTAATTAAAATAGCCACAACTATGATCTACTGTGTCATACAAATGACCTGTAAAGGCACAGCACCATGCAGGTACAACTAACACACACACACACACACTGCCTAGCACATAACTGGTTCAGTGGCCCTTGGGGGTTTCCTACTCGCTGCTTTCCCTGTCTGTGTTGTGGGATGCGGATGGGGATCCACGTTGTAAGAAGGCAGCTGACTCACTCTCAGGCTGCAATGCATGGTGGTGGTGTGTGGCTTGCTGTCAGTCCTCAGGGGAGGTCTCTTCTCTGCCTACATGAGTGGAGTATGTAGGCTGTAATGACTGTGACTTCAATGCAGCCTTAGACAGAGCTTGTCACAGAAAACTACAGGTTATTTTGTGATACTATTGTGCACATGTCATATGGGAATAAAGTGAGCTAAAGAAGCGTGTAAGTAAGACATGGCACTCTGAAGGACTTCATTATTTTGTGTTGAATAACTTCTGTTAAAATATCTACTCATATAAATGTTTGACCTCCTTGGTTAGATTGCACACAAGCCACCATAGCAACTACACCTCTGCACACGTTTAACTGTAGATGTTAGCCTTATTATCAATTCAAATGGAGAGAAACACCATCTCTTCTTGCTGTGAAGCTCTCATTTGGTTCTATCCTATAATATTCTTTTGACGATGCTGCATTTATTGATGTAACAATCCCCCAATTTACTGTGACACTGACCAGCAAGAAACCCCCACCACAGCTAGGTCTGCTTGGCTAATATGTTGGTTTGTATTCATTTGTGTCGGTACAAGCATTATGTTGGTCTTACAAATGTGCAAAGGCACTATAACATGTAACACTACAATACACAACAACTGAAGCAGCCAGTGGGAAGGATTAGTTGAAATAGAACATCCCCATGTTAGCTCCACAAGCATTAGCCACCTTTAGCAACTAAGCAAATGGCAATACACTGTGACAATGCAGTGGAAGGAGGCCTGATCTCCATTTCTACTGGCTCCACAGAGCTTTAACATGACAGTTCCACTTAAAGTCATTTACCAAGAAAAACTGTGAGGAATTTCTGCATTTCTCAGATTTATATTGTTGTAAAAAGAACATCTCTTTGGGTTTAGACTGTTGGTCAGACAGAAATATCAATTTGAAGACATCATCTTAGGCCCTGTGAAATACTGAAGGGCACTTTTTTACTGATGTCCATGTACAGTAAATAGACAGCAAGATGCGTCTACTATACATATAAATACACCACACAATAGTGAAAGTGTTATCATCATAACATAAGATGATTTAAAGATAAACTCTGCTCATCATTCTTGATCTGCCCACCATCCATTGCTCCTTCCTTTGTCACTTCTTGTCTCCCAGCACGCCTTTGAAATGAATGAGTACCGGCTGGCTGCTTTGTGTTTTGTTTTCACTGCCAGTGTAAGCTCCTTGTTTAAACAACACGAAAATTGGTCTGCTCATTGGCCAAGTGTTGTGTCTGTAGTTTGCTCTGGATGTATTTCTCTGCAGAGCCTCGCTGAGCCTGAATTTAAATTAAGTCATCTGTTCCTTTTTTTGATTTAATTTGCCTTCACCTTGGAGGACATTCATTACTTTTTTAAAGCATATACTATACTGTGATTATGAGCACTTATGCATGGGTGACAATAGTTAGCTGTGCCATGTGCCAAGCCACTTTACTGTCATACCCATAATCATAGTAAAGAATGCCATAGTAAATGTTATGTCAAATTGAAATATTGCTGTAACAGTGTAGGCGGATGGGCTTGGATTCACCCTCTGGGATTATGTGGTGAGCTTGATGGGCCCAGATGTTTCCAGAAAAAAGAAACAAATGCTAATTACTCTGCATATCTCTAGGCATCGCACATAGAAACACAAGTTGTAAGCACCAAATATCCTCAGACACATCTCTCCTGGCAGGAAGGTTGTGATTTTGTGCTAAAGTCTCTTCACAATTTTTCATTCCTATCATCTCATTTGTTTTCATATGGCTGTGAGTCACAAACTGGTGTTGGGCAACAGACTTGTTACCATGGTACTAACTAAAATCCATGTATTGTTACGTATGTGAAATATTTTGGCTGTACTTTGACAGCCTGTCCAGTGCACAGAAAATAATAACGAGCTCTGCAAACACTGCAGTATGGAAAAGTACTTCAGCAACCATGAAACCTATTTATTTTCACCGGGCAGTTACATTTTTAATAAAATTATTTAAATAAAATGTAACTTGCTTCGTTGTGGGGGTGAGCTGAATACTGTAGTTGTTTACACTCCTTCCTCAGGCTTCCACAGGCTTATCTGTTCATGTGCTTATGATACATTACTTTGAGCAGGGCAGACAGATCTGGGAAGGCCTGTAAGCTGTTGTATTTAGACACAACACACAGTCTAACACTCAAGAGACCACAGGCTCTTTGTTCCCATTTCCTCTACAACAATTCAGGGCAGAGTTAAGGCAGTGTGTTTTTTTTTCTGATTTATTTAAGCACATGTGGTTTACAGCTGACAGGCTGCAGGGGCGGCAGAGAACAGTGTCTGTGGTCCAGGTGATTTGTCATTAGATGAGGTTCATTAGGGATGGCAGTGTATTGTTGGGCTAACTACTGATGTGAAACAGGGTCATGAATCAGGCACAGACACAGCATGGTACATTCACAGTGTGGTAATAATGCTCATGGATCACATTTTATTACGAATTCCACTGCATTTCAGATTTGAAATGTGTTTCCTACTCCACATGGCAGTAAGGTAGTTAGAAATAAATGGGGGTTGTTTGTGCAACTCCCTAAGATTAAATGCCAGTAGCGTGGTGTATTGGGGATTCTGGGTGCATATTCAGGTTCCACGTGTTACTTAAATTAAGTTAACTTAGCTTTAAAAGCACACATCATGTGTGTGTGGTTCCAAATGTCAGTCATTCAGTGTTTACGAAGAAGCTGGTTGAAGTATCCTATTCTGGTGTGACCATATGTGTATTTTGAGAACCTTCTCTTAAAGTCCAGCTTATCCAAAATGAAAGCTGGCTGACCTAATTTCTGCCGTTACCAGCAAGTGCTGATATGGATGAAGAGATTAGGTTTATACATACATAAGTATAGTTACATCTATTTGTGACGATTTCCGTGAATTGCTTTTGATAGGCATTTCGAGATTTGAGAAAAAAAGATAAACCATGAGAATTGGCATCAGTATTTAAACATATTAATTAATGTGCAAGTAAAATAACATAAAAATGCAGACTTTTAAAATGGATGTGAGCATTTTCATTCAGTATGTTTTAAAAAAAAAACAAAAAAAAAAAAAAACAGGGTTATTTAACATGCTACAATATCACCTACAAGAATTACAGGGAAATAAGAAGGCCGTGGGTTTGAATCTGTGTCTGCACAGGTTTCCTTCAGCACTTTCCTACCACAGTCCAATGACATGCAGGTTATGTGAACCAGTGCCTCTAAATTACCCGTAGGTGTGAATGTGAGTGTGAATGTTTGTCCGTCTGTATGTGTTAGCCTTGTGACAGACTGGCAACATGTCCAGGGCGTACCCTACCTCTGAACCCATGTGTGCTGGGATAGACTCCAACACCCTGTGATCCTGAACAGGATAAGCAGGTTTAGAAAATGGATTGATGGATTATAGGAAATTGGTGTAGCATATCAAAAAAATTATGGAAAACTCATACCAACTCATACAAGCTTATATACGGTATAGTATTCACCATATTTGGTGAAGACTGAGATGAATTTGTAGGACTGGCAAAATATACATTTTGCAAAATAATAAACAATTGCTTTATTGCTTTATAAATGGCCACATTATGGCATTTTCAGAACCAAAAACAAATTAATAGTTCCTTTGCCTTTTGCCCAACTTTCACGATTTTATTGATGAGATATTCTTCTAACAAACTTACTAACATCTATGGTGGAGGGAATAACCTGATATTTTTTTTATGACTGCTGATGCTATACCCAGGAATCCACATTATTGTACCTTTTAATTTCAGCAGGTTCAATATCTCTTGTCTCACATTCATTCCTCTGACAGAGTGGTGTCAGTGAGACTCAAGATCAAGGAGAACATTTCCAAGCCACTGATTTTGACGAATAACATTATTTTCTATGCAGTGTTCATATTCAGGACTGAGAAATGTATGACACACTTGTAAGAAGTTTTCATGTCAACGGCGTCAAGTAGGAGTGGAACCACTGATTGTTGCGACACAGTGAGTGTAGAAAAGGCGTATGTGATTGTTCACCTGCTTGATCTAGGATCTATGATAAACAAACCTTTAAGGAGACTGATTAAACTGTGAGAATGCGCAAATAGTTCTCCCCCTCACCATATATTTAGTGTTTTGTAAAATTTTAAGGTAAGATGTGCTTCACATGTACTGCAGTCAATGTACTGTGACCGGTATTTACACTGTTTGCTCAAGCATAAGCACATGAAAGGTACACTTCAGAAATCCTGTTGCACTCATCTTTATATTGTTAAATGTGAGAGAGAAAGAGACAAAGGGAAAAAGAAAAGAACACACACAAGATACCAGCACTACTTGCTGGCATGAACTTGGGACTGGTTGACTATGACTTTCTCTGACAGTTGTATGGCCTTAGTGGGCCAGGGAACTCTGACGTTGAACAGACTGGATTTAGACAATCATTAACCTTTTCTTTTTCCACCTATCAATGATTTGAGGCTTGCTTCTTTTTCATTTGCCTTTAATCATCTTCTCTTTGGTTTGTATGTACTCTGATCCTATTTAATTTCCTTCTCCATCCCTTGGCCTTTCCACACCTTCCTACTGCTCTAACCCTCTTCTACCCTTTCCTTCCCTGCCATCCCGATACACTTTTCCTCTCCAGCTGGGTTTGTGAAGTCGCCAATGTCTGAGACTAAGCTTACGGGGGACACCTTTGAGCTGTACTGCGACGTGGTTGGTAACCCCACTCCAGAGATCCAGTGGTGGTATGCTGAGATCAACCGAGCTGACTCCTTCAAGCAGCTGTGGGACGGAGCCCGCAAGCGTCGGGTATCCATCAACACGGCCTACGGCACCAATGGGGTCAGTGTGCTCGGCATCACGCGCCTCACACTGGAGGACTCTGGGACGTATGAGTGCCGGGCCAGCAACGACCCCAGGCGCAATGACCTCCGACAAAACCCTGCCATCACCTGGATCCGCGCTCAGGCCACCATTTCGGTGCTACAGAGTGAGTGCTCTATGTCCTGTAGTGGTGAACGAACTACCAATCCCCTGTCCCAACCACTCCAACCCGTAAAACCTTCCAAGAGCCCACCCTCACCACAGCGGTCAGTGGCCAGGCCAAAATAAAACACCAATCACGTTATTTATTCATTTTCTTTTTTTTTTTGTTTGTTGCTTTTTACAAGTATTGATATAAAAACATATTGTCTAAATCCCTTATGCCAGTGGATGCCTTATGTGTTTTGTTTTCATTAATTCTAAATTTAATTTCTTAATTTGGTTTGGTAAATATTTATGTTCTCTTACACTGAACTCAGTAAACTCCCTGTCTCTTCCCAAATCCCTTGAGCATCTTGTTGTAAATGACCACAAACCCAGGAACTTTACCCAGTCTCTATCTACAATTCCCTCTTTCCTCCCACACCAAACCTTTGTTCTTACTGTTTCATGTGTCCTTTTACAAAATTCTGATCATTATCTTTTTCTCTGTATCCTAATTTCACCCATTTCCTATTCCTGGATTTATTTGTGATACTTATTCCCTTAACATTATGTTGTGTCTCTTGCGTTGCGTGGATTGTTTAATTTACTTCAAAGCTCTGCCTGCTAAATGCAGCAGAAATCTAGTGGTGCTTTGAAGTAATTGTGCTTTTGATTTGGCTTTCTCACTCTGGGCACAGTGTAAAAGGGACTGTAAGAAGACACAAGGAGGGATCCGTTAAGGTGTAAAAGAGTGATTCCTGCTGTCAACTCTTTCCTGATCAAGGCAAATATTTTCTGCTTTCAAATTTGTGTGTGGTAATCCAATAAAGGATAAGACCACGTAAGGGCCTTGAGTGTCTCATTTCTTGTTCAGATGAGACAGAGATTTCACTTCTACAAAACAGTCTCCCTGGACTTGCCTGTGCACTGTGTAACCTTGTGCCTTCTCAGCCATTAAGCATGTGAGTGTGGATCAGTAATGACATTATATCCTTTAACCCTCTGCTCTATGCATGCAAACATTCAAACAAGCTGAATTTCAACTGGACCCTTCTAATCTGTACATGCTTCAGTGCTCTGCCCACTGGAGCACAGGGAGATGTGGAATGTTGTTAGTCATAGTGAAGCTCTCTGACAAGCTTAGAGGAGTTTGATCCTTTCTGGCTCTTCTGATTGGACTGACAAATTTTGATTTCTGTGTGAGCTCTATTTGATTAGGCGCAGGGCTGATGCAATTTAAGCTATTATAACTTGTTTCCTACTTTCCTGCCACAATGTAATTTATAAAGCCTGTAATTCAAGTCTAAAGTCTAAAGTCTAAATATATTCTGTCATTACTGAGGAGTAAATGTTCTTTGCATATACATGTAATATCCAAGTTATTACATGTATATAACAGGCTATACATAATAGCCCATTGGTATGACTGTATAGTTTGTAGCTGGGGAAACATGCTGAAATCTGATTGTCTTGTTTTGGCCTTTTGCTTAATTTAGTTTGTGAATGTGAATCCCTCTAAATCAGTATACCCAGAATCAGTGTATTTATCTAGTAATTCATTCCCATTACGGAGCTTTTTAATCACTACTATTTTTGGCATTTGTATTTTAAGGTAATTCAATTTTACTGTTGAATCCCCCCTAAAAAAATCAAACAAAAACATGCATGCATTGATAAAATCTACTGGAGATGCATCTTTTTAACATGTACTCTCTTACATGTGCTTAAAGTGATACTCTACCAAATTCTATCTTTTCAGTATGAAACTCTCAAAAAATTGTAGTTTTCTTATTAAAGGAATAGACATTTTGGGAAATACACTTATTTGCTTTGCTTTTTTTTTTTTTTTTTTTTTTTTTTAGATAAGAACATCGATACTTGAACTATTATGTCTATACGGTAAATATGAAGCTACAGCCAGCAGCTGGTTAGCTTAGTTTTGCATAAAGACCGGAAAGAGGCGGAAACAGCTAGCTTAGCTTTTTCCAACAACTGCCACTGCCTTTAATAAACATGTTATATCTTGTGTACAAATGTGCCAGACTATTTCTTGGCCGGGGCCAGTGACTTCCTAAAGCCTGGCTAGCTGTTTCCAGTCTTTATGCTAATCTAAGCTGCTGGCTGTAGCTTCATATTTAGTGCACAGAAATGAGAGTGGTATTGATCTTCTCATCTAACTCCCAGCAAGAAAGCAAATAAGCAGATTTCCCAAAATGCCGTACTATTGCTTTAACAAAGAACAGCAGCTGTGGTCCGCTCTAATTCATGTCAATTACAATTGATTCCAACGGTGACAAGTTTTCATGTGCTCAGAATAAGTATCAAAACGCCTCTGGAAACTTCTCTAACCACTCCTGCATCATTGTTGATTGTTACACCAAAATATGGCTAAATACAGTGCTTCTGTGCCGCACTTCTTTTTCATCCCCCTTCTTGAAACTCTGAAGTTTCCATGAAAGTAGTTTATTTAGCTGTGTTTTGGTGAAATGGCTGTTGGAAATGTAACTGAACATACAAATGGACATCAGAAAAGTGGATTATGGTGCAAGAATGGCGTGCAAGGTTTCTGTGGATGATTTTCCATTTTTTTCCAGCATGAAAAACTTTTCACCTTTGGAAGTCATTGTGATCCACGTGGATTTAAGCTGAAAACAGCTGTTTCTCTGTGAAAAACTAAACCTCAAATCTTTTTCAGCCACTTTTCAAGCCTACACGGGGTGTGTGTTTCATACTCAAATACATACCCATAGATTCTGTATGTATCACTTTAACTAATTACATAGATCTCAGTGGGTTTTGAGTAAAGACATATTGTACACTTGGAAGCAAATTAGCTATTTTAAAGTAAGCACATGTTTGTGAGACTTTGCCTTTTAAAACAGTCATACTGGTATGTGAAGTTCTACTGTGTATATTGCAAAGTAACACAAGTGTGTGTTGTTCTAAATTAGACACAAGAATTTATGGAAAATTGCATTATTGAATTGAGAATGAGTGATTCAAACCATTTAGTTCAACCACGTGCCCAAGAGGCCCACTATTCACTTTCTATCTATCATGATTTGAGGCCTACATTGCCTTTTACAATGATACAATGCTCCCCTAAATATAGACCTTTCCAAGTTGGTTACTATGTCTCAGCTATTTAGTATAATTGATTTAATACGTCTTGGAAAAATGTAACAGAATGCAGCTCTACTTGACATTCAATCAAAACTTTAATAAACTACCAGATGATGTAGAAATAATGAGAAGAAAACATATTTGTGCTGATAATGCAATAATTTAAAAAAGGAACACCCCTCATATAATATCTGTCAGTTGATTGGATACAATATCAATCTAAATGCAGCACTGTATTAGAGTACCACCAAGAGGAAAGTGGGGGTCAGGTTTCACTACATCTTGACTCATTTAGAGCAACATTTTATATTTGGTTACATTCTGATATGGCGATACTTTATCCAGCAGTTACCATGCACATTTTAAGTTGTGACAAGGTGTCCTACAAACAACCTTCTGGTTAAATTGCCCGTGGACCACTGTGCCGTGTTTGCTAAATGTTAATTTATGTACCTCATGTTGTGTGTGTACGCATGTCTCAAAGATACTATTAATAGTACAAGTGGTTCTGCTTGGTGGGGGAGAGAGAGATGTAAGCGGGGAGGGGAGAGATATCCCCTTAGCTATTGAGTGTACACAATTGCAAGAAGAAGGTGCCATGAATGCTAATACAAGTCACTTGCCAGTCACAGTAGCCCTCCTTTCCCCTCTCCTCCCTTTTGCTTTGCTAGTGGCCTTGCAGCAGCAGCCAGTAGTAAGATTATGATGCTTCTACTCTCTGCTCCTCCCCTCGGGGGCTCCATCGTTGCCATGGTTGGCCCGCCCTGGAGGAGGAGTAGGAGGAGGATGAGGGGGGGCAGGGCGGAGGAGGCTTCCTGCTCACTACTCAAGGCAGAGCAAAGGGCGCCTCGCTCTCAGATGACACCTCCTGCTTCCCTGAACGTCCTTGAGAAATGGACCCTGGTATTGTTTAGTAACACGTGTGCTTAGCAATGTAGAGATTTAAGTAATTTAGGTAGTCATTCAGCAGTAATGTAAAATGTCAAAGGACTGTTTAGTGATATATAAATCTTCAGCCCAGATCTCCAAGTACATGGCTTTTTGTTACATCTATATTCTGATGACATTTACATGCATGCTTAGGAAAGGCCATCTTTGAGAGCTACAGCTACAGTATATCTTCTATTTGTCAAACATCCTCCTGGAGACTGTGTGGCTGTACATTAAGAGTATTCAGAAAAGCATTCATAAATGCATTGAGATAGGTTCAAGAGATGTATAATCAATCAAATTAATATTTGATTAATCTTCTGTTTGTCTAAATATCAGAGAGACGTTTTGTTAGCAGTTTCTTATCCTCTTAATGTTGATGCAGCATTTAAGTGTATTACTGTAGTTCATCAGACAAATTAAGCATTCACATGCTAAGTTTCATCCAAAAATACTACTATAATACCATTTTAATCTAGAGATAAATGGTTGATACAAGGCATTCCAGCTATTTCATGTGCTTATTATGTCTTTTTTTTATTTGTTGTGTGCACCTTTGTCTTCACTTCATAGACACCCTCCTACACAGATCGTATAAAAACAGCATACAGCCTACAGCTACTACAGCATGGGAGGAAGCATTAAAGCAGCGTTGAGCCCCAGTTCTGTGATAAGGGTTGACTGTCTCTGTCTTCCAGAACCAAAGATCAATGCCTCTGATCAGATCATCCTGTCAGCGGAAACCTCTGGCAAACCAGCACCAGTTACCCTGCAGTGTAACCTCACCACTGCCCACACCCCCCACAAGGAAAGCTTCTGGATGAAGAATGGACAGGAGATCCTCAACACACGGACAGAGCAGAGGAACACAATATACAGGTGACAAACAGCCTCGCCTCTATGTAGTTAGTAGGACATATTTTGGGAGAGAGGACAATAAGTGCTCCCAGCATTGGAAAGTGAATGAGAATGTATCTACAATTTATCTAGATGTTTCATGTAAAATGGAAGTGGCTATAGTAATCTGAGGTAATCTTGCATAGCCACATCTCAGTCTCAAACAGTGGGGGTCTGGAGAAATTCTTGTCAGAAAATGTCGGAGAGCAGGACCTCGCTGAGACAAAGGCAGTGTACTGATTGGCACTAAGTTAGAAATAGGAGTGTTGCTCACATCTTCAGAAACAGGTAACAGGTAGCTTTGTTGTTCTGCTTGGCTAACTAACTGCCTGCTCGTAAACGGATCAGACCACAGCATCACAGACATTTTAGTCAAAGTGCATGTTGTGCACGTTTTCCAGACACAGGGGAGACAACCACTCATCAAAGCTAGATTGTACGTACATTAATCTTCAAGCAGTAACAGAGGCAATTAATAAACATATTTTTCCGAATTCTGATGGAAAATGGTTTGCTAGAGGGTTGTGGTGTTAATCATGAAAACACTGCTCTTGATTGCAAGAAGAATACTTAAAGCACCTTGTACTTGTGGCTGACAGTATGCAATTGGCGGCTATACAATTGTCACGGTGCACTTTAGACAAGTTTACTTGTATTTCATTATGTTATGCTGCTAGGTTTCTAGCATGCCACTATAAATATCAGAGCACTATAATTTAGAAGTAGAGATGTATGGTTTATAGCTTTTTTGCTTTAAGTAATCAGTGATATACTGAAATAGTCTTAAGTGATGCAGAGCTTGTTAAGAACACTGCTGAGTTTGGTACCCCATTCGTTTTAAATATCTCCAGACCACCATTGATTGAGACCAATACTGAAGTAACTCCTGGGTTTCTCACCCATTTGATTAAGCCCAATATTGAACTACACTTATGTATCTAAGTAGAAGAAAAAATATCATTGCCTAAAGTATCAACTTAGTTCCTGCTGTCGCACAGTATAACCATTGGAGCACAAAGCTACTGTCGCCCCCATAGACATACCACAGACTCTTCCTAGCCACAAGATAAGACCAATTGGTCACTTCCTTGTCACATTACATCAGTGATACTCTGAAGATTACAGCTAAAATGCCTGTGGTGCCCTTCTCTGCTGAATCCAGAGCTGCTGTTCCATAATATAACAGCATACTGCCAACATTTCGTCTCCCATGGCATTGTAGGCCCCTCAAGCTTTCACTGCTGTAGTCCAAACTAATTGCTAGAGTTAAACTGAAATTAGTTGACTTTATTTACTTGACTACTTACAGTGTAAGTGACTGGTAAATTAAAGATATGGAATAAGTTGGTGTTTTGTATTTTGTTGTAGAATCGTTAAACCACGGGCAGATGATTCTGGGGAATACATGTGTGTTTACACATTTGACATGGCACCAAATGCAAATGCTACAATTGAAGTAAAAGGTAAGATTCCTCTGTGACATAGTAACAAATGAAGCTGCTACATGAATGATACAAATATCACTTGTTCAAAAAATGCCACTGTCTGACAAATGATTTCCTCCATGATGTATTCAAATGTTCTGAAAAAGCCCTGGCTTTAATTTGAGCTTTTACTAGGTCATCTGTGGTTTTCTACTGAGAAAAGGTGTCCTAGAAAAGTTAACCACCCACAGCTGTGTGAAGAGAGCCCTTGTTGACAAAGATGTTTGAATTCATCCAGTGCATTGGTGATGACAGGGGGCCACCCTGAGGCTGTTGTCACTCTTGGCTTTCACTGAGACAGCAGTCTAGCTAAATGGACAGGCACTGCACGTGCTCACTAAAACATGCAAACACAAAGCCCACTAGGAGGCCTCTTTAAGAGCACTCAAACTTTTAAAAACTGAATTAAACGGATGATTTAAGGTGTGTAAACTACTTTTTTATTTAACAGATGTTATAATAGTTTAAGTAGAGAAGGTTAACTAGGATGGTCTATGTAAATGCCAGAAAACCTAACCAAAGAACTACTGTGTTGGTTTCATTCAAGCCGACAGAGAAGCCACCAACTTGAATAAGGAATCTTCTCTGAGTAAGGGCAAGTGAAACCCTGTTCAAGAGAAGCTTGCCTGTGTGTAGTGCTTAAGCCAATTTGCTGTGGCATGGCTATGGTGCATACTGAGCATGCCCTGCCTCTTATTTCCGCGGCTGTCTTGAAGCACTGCCTGATTGCGTAACATGGGTGATGACCGTGTGTGTTCTGCTTTCACTGGATTGTGAGATGATGGGACTCATCGCCATTCAAACTGAAGTGTCCTAGCCATCACTAGACTGCAGGCCTGTGACTGTTGAGGCTTGCTATCTGTCCCCTGGAGAAAAAGTCAGTCTTTTAACTAAACTGATGATGCATGATTTTGTCCTTTAAATGGGCCTACATTCTATGTCTACAAAATATTAAAATAACAGAATGTTGTGACGTTAACAGTAGGTACCATTGCTGGATCTAAACAAAGCATTATCTTCTGTTCTTAAACACTCTTGTGATTTTTTAGAGGTGTTTGAGCTTTTTTGTGACCCAGGTAGCAAGCCCACTGTTATGCTAGCCAGCTTTGCACTGCGCTTCTGGCAGCAGTTCACTGAGATCCCTCGCCTACAGTGTCCTTGGCACACTCATCCTTGCAGGACTCGGCTCAGAGGCAACAGATGGAGGGTTCTGTGATGTTGTAGGATTAAGGCTCTGAATCCGGTCCCAGCCATCTCTGTGGCAAGAGTGGAGTTTATTGTCTGTGATACTAAGCTTACCACAGATACATATTTGGTACCTCATATTTCTGAAATTTTAGTAAATGTTAAGCCCATTTCTCTATGAAAATGTTTTAACATGCATACTGATAATTTCTAATTTTCCTCGAGAAAAAAAAGATTGTCCAAGTTTGCACAATTTTACACAAATTCTCAAAATCTAATATAAAAATGTAGCTACTTAAACATAAAATGTGGAAAGCAACTAACGAAGGATTTGATTGAATGGCTCGTTAACATCTGATGTCATCTTAATCCGTTTTTTTCTATTCTTTCTGACAGCTTTGACCTTGCTCCTCCTCACACATCCCTCTCACATTCATACGTCACTGTACCTCTGTCTAGCGAACACACATTAATAATCACAGTAATCGTAGACAGGAGTGTGAAATGGAGGTTTCTGCCTGTTTTAACGCCACTCTGAGGCGCTGTCTCTGTGCTGTCAGTCACTGACATAATACAGTCAGGATAAGGCACAAATGAGCTTGGCCACTCCCCTGCTCAGGGAGCACATGTGCACCATAATTAGAGTGGGGTGATGTCACCAAAGAGCTCAGACCCCTCCTGCTCCATTATCCATGCGCAGCTGAAAAATGCTCACTCCAGGCCTCTCCCTTATCCTGCTTAATTGCATGGAAGGAATTATTGTAATGTTGAGGATTAGTGGAAAAGCAGGAACAGTTATCTTCCTGATGCTGGGCAGAGTTTCATGGAGAGTCTGTGTCTCACCTTTGGGAAAGACTCTGCTCTATTGATGGATCAGTTTGACTTGGCATCTGTTGCAGTGCTTTATGACATATGCCTGAATTTATTAAATTCATAACCTTTGTGTTGCATTTTTATTATCAGTTCATTCATTAATCAGGGCCAATTCACACCAATTTCCATTTTCAAAATCTCTTTTGTGGAATTCACTGTGGAATTATTTTGAATGGGAACATCTGGAGGCTCTCATATCATACTGATCCCCCTCTTCCATGACCTCATTATGAATTGTATTGAAATGCATTTATCTCTTCCAGAGTGTTATTCCCCATTGCTGGGGTTTTGTGGTGGGGGTGTACATGCTCACAAAATAACTGCACACCCAAAACGGTACTTTTTATTGAGAGCTGCCCCTACTTCTGGGCAAGCCTCTGTTCTATTAGACTTAGTTACACAATGTAGTTTTACATATTGGGTTTCTTTCATCTATCTTTCTGATACCCTGAAAAGCCATACTGGGTTATTTTGTCTATATTTTCAACTAAACGGGTATCTACTACTAAAAGAACCACTAGCATCAACAACTAAAAAAACAAACAAAATACCTCTTTATTTTAGTAAAGTCATGACAAAGGTATTTTGTAAGCATTTAACATCTACAACCCCATAAGGTTTTGACAGCATACCTACCAGTGTGTCAGACTCATTGGAGCCATAGTTTTTGAAAGCTAACACAAAAATTAGTGCTATGTGTTAAAATAACTGGGTGTCAAAACTATATTAGCAAGTACAGTAGTAGATACCCATTTACTTTAGAATACAACATCAATACCCCATATCATGTTTTAGATTTTTTAGAAATAATGATAAAAATAAAAAAAAAACCCTATGAGTAGATTGTGGAGTCATATGGAAAAGAGGATAGCCTGGAAATGTAGGAAACATGCTACAATACAAATTCAGTAACCTGTGTGATACTGAAATAACTATTGACATGACTTAAACTAAATGATGCAATGCAATGCATATATATATATATATATATATTTTTTTTTTAATATCTGAAAAGAGCCCACTAACTATGCTTCTTCTTGACTGCAATAGCTTGAAGTTATGGAAATTTCAAAGGAAACTTAGCCGCTTCAGTGAATCAACCCTGCTATAGAGACTCTTAATTACACTCCTCTCTCTTACATAGACATCTGAATAACACAAATTATTACCATAGTCAGAACAGCCAATCATGCTTTCCTTATTCATGCCATCTGGTAGGAGTTAAAACATTCCCTTGAATGTCTTACTTCTGCCAACTCTGCTAATGATCAATTTTATTTATTTATTGTACCTTTCCAGCAAAACCTGATATCACTGGCCACAAGCGAAGTGAAAATAAAAACGAGGGGGAAAATGCAATGCTCTACTGCAAATCTGTTGGTTACCCACATCCCACCTGGACATGGCGTAAAGGGGACGGAACATCCTACACGGTATATGTACATACAATATATATATATATATATATATACACAAATCGGTACGATAGATAGAAAAGAGGGCATGCTATATATGTACTCCATTTTTAACATGTTTTCAATGTAATTAACAGAGAAATGATCTGTGTGTTCCAGGACATTGACAATTCCACTGGACGCTTCTTCATCACTAACAGAGACAACTACACAGAGCTCAACATACTAAACCTGGATATAAACACAGATCCTGGAATATACGAATGCAATGCCACTAACGTGATTGGAAACACTGCTGAAACCACTATACTACGGGTGCGCAGCCACCTTGCACCGCTTTGGCCTTTCCTGGGTGTGCTCGCAGAAATTATAATCCTAGTAGTCATCATAGTTGTGTACGAGAAACGCAAGACGCCAGACGACATTATTGATGGTAAGAAAACTTAAACTATGAAAGTAGATATTACATTATTTATGTTCAAATTACAACATTGCAATTCAAAACCTTCGGGACATTCAAGTTTTTTATCTAGTGTCTGCTAAGAAATTTCACCGAGTCCAGAAATGATCCAGTAACTTCCTTTTCCAAAAGTACAATGGCTGTAAGGTCAAATGTCACCAACAGAGGGGCGTATCAGAGATGTTTACACATGCATGTAAACTATTGAACCATGAGGTTGCACCTGCTCTCAGAAGAGATCTGTAGTGGCCAACTGACTATCAAAGGACTTGCCTCCTTGCCTCTCGACTGGTGTGGCGAAAGGAGAAAAAAGAACATTGTCACATATAGGCCACATATTAATCCATCCATCCATCCATTTTCTTCCGCTAAACCGGGGCCGGGTCGTGGTGGCAGCAGGTTAAGCAGGGCTGTCCAGACGTCCCTCTCCCCGGCAACGCTTTCCAGCTCCTCCTGGGGGACCCCAAGGCGTTCCCAGGCCAGATGAGATATATAATCCATCCAGCGTGTTCTGGGTCCTACCAGTTGGACGTGCCCGGAAAACCTCTAAAGGGAGGCGTCCAGGAGGCATCCTAATCAGATGCCCGAACCACCTCAACTGGCTCCTTTCGATGCGAAGGAGCAGCGACTCTACTCCGAGCTCCTTTCCCTATCTCTAAGGGTGAGCCCAGCCACCCTGCGGAGGAAACTCATTTCAGCCGCTTGTATCCGCGATCTCATTCTTTCGGTCACTACCCAAAGCTCATGACCATAGGTGAGGGTTGGAACGTAGATCGACTGGTAAATCGAGAGCTTTGCCTTCCGGCTCAGCTCCCTCTTCACCACCACGGTTCGGTACAACGCCCGCATTACTGCTGATACTGCACCGATCCGCCTGTCCATCTCACGCTCCATCTTACCATCACTCGTGAACAAGACCCCGAGATACTTGAACTCCCCCGTCTGGGGCAGTAACTCACCTCCAACCCAAAGGGGGCAGTCCACCGTTTTCCAGCTGAGAACCATGGCCTCGGACTTGGAAGTGCTGACTCTCATCCCAGCCGCTTCACACTCGGCTGCAAACCGCCCCAGTGCATGCTGAAGGTCACAGCCCAATGAAGCCAACAGAACCACATCATCTGCAAAGAGCAGAGATGCTATTCTGAGGCCACCAAACCAGACACTCTCCTCCCCCCGGCTGCGCCTTGAAATCCTGTCCATGAATATCACAAACAGAATTGGTGACAAGGGGCAGCCCTGGCGGAGTCCAACACCCACTTGGAGCGTGTTTGACTTTGTGCCGAGAATGCGGACACAGCACTCACTTCGGTTATATAGGGACCGGATGGCTTGTAGCAGCGACCCCGGTACCCCATACTCCCACAGTACCCCCCACAGTACCCCCCAGGGGACACGGTCGAAAGCCTTCTCCAAGTCAAGAAAACACATGTAGACTGGATGGGCAAACTCCCATGAACCCCCAGCAGCCCTGCAAGAGTAAAGAGCTGGTCCACTGTGCCACGGCCAGGACGGAATCCACATTGCTCCTCCTGGATCCGAGGTTCGACAATCGGTCGTAGTCTCCTTTCCAACACCCTGGAATAAACTTTCCCGGGGAGGCTGAGCAGTGTGATACCACGGTAATTGGAGCACACCCTCCGGTCCCCCTTTTTGAAGATGGGAACCACCACCCCGGTCTGCCACTCCACAGGCACTGTCCCCGACCTCCATGCGACACTGAAGAGGAGTGTCAGCCAAGACAGCCCAACAATGTCCAGAGCCTTCAGCATCTCAGGGCGAATCTCATCCACACCTGGCGCCTTGCCACCAAGAAGCTCTTTGACTACCTTGGAGACTTCTGCCAGGGATATGGGTGAGTCTTCCCCCGAGTCTTCGAACTCTGCCTCCTCCACTGAGGACATGTTGGTCGGGTTGAGGAGTTCCTCAAAGTGCTCTTTCCACCGCTTGACAACATCCCCAGTCCGGGTTAGCAGCTCTCCTCCCCTGCTGAACACGGCCTGGGCCAAGCCCCGCTTTTCCTTCCTGAGTCGTCTAACAGTTTGCCAGAACTTCCTTGAGGCCAAACGAAAGTCCTTCTCCATAGCCTCCCCGAACTCCTCCCACACCCGGGTTTTTGCTTTGGTGACCACTGAGGCCGCCGTCCTTCTGGCCTCCCGGTACCTGTCCACTGCTTCAGGAGACCTCTGGGCTAGCCAAGCATTAAAAGCCTCCTTCTTCAGCTTAACGGCTTCCTTCACTGCCGGTGTCCACCAGCGGGTTCTAAGGTTGCCGCCTCGACAGGCACCGACGACCTTCTGACCACAGCTCCTAGCGGCCGCCTCAGCAATGGAGGCTTTGAACATGGCCCACTCTGTTTCCATGTCCCCAACCTCCCCCGGGATGCGCGAGAAGTTCTTCCAGAGGTGGGAGTTGAAGGTCTCGCGGACAGGGCCCTCCGCCAGACGTTCCCAGTTCACCCTCACTACACATTTAGGTTTGCCAGGTCTGTCCGGCAGCCGTCCCTGCCATCTTATCCAACTCACCACCAAGTGGTGATCAGTTGACAGCTCTGCCCCTCTCTTCACCCGAGTGTCCAAGACATGCGGCCGCAGATCTGATGATACGACCACAAAGTCGATCATCGACCTGCGGCCTAAGGTGTTCTGGTACCAAGTACACTTATGAACCACCCTATGCTCAAACAGGGTGTTTGTTATGGCCAGTCCATGGCTAGCACAGAAGTCCAACAACAAAGCACCACTCGGGTTCAGATCGGGGAGGCCATTCCTCCCAATCACCCCCCTCCAGGTTTCACCATCATTGCCCACATGGGCGTTGAAGTCTCCCAGCAGATCTATGGAGTCTCCAGGTGGTATCCCTTCCAGGACACCACCCAGGAACTCCAAGAAGGCCGGGTACTCTGAACTGCTGTTTGGTGCATAAGCACAAACAACAGTCAGAGCCTTCCTCTCAGCAACTTTCAGTCGCATCAAGGTGACCCTCTCATTCCCCGGGGAAAACTCCAACACAGCGGCACTCAGCCGGGGACTCGTGAGTATCCCCACACCCGCCCGGCGCCTTTCATCCTGGGCAACTCTGGAACAGAAGAGAGTCCAGCCCCTCTCCAGGAGTTTGGTTCCAGATCCTGAGCTACGCATAGAGGTGAGCCCAACTATGTCTAGCTGGTACCGCTCCACCTCCCGCACCAGCTCCGGCTCTTTCCCCGCCAGAGAGCTGACGTTCCACGTCCCTAAAACCAGTCTGCGACGCCAAAGGTCGGTACGCCCAGGTCCCTGCCCTTGCCTGCTGCCCGGCTTACACTGCACACAACCCCGATGCCTATCCCTGCAGGTGGTGGGCCCACAGGGTGGCGGCTCCATGTCGATTTTTCGGGCTGTGCCCGACGGGCCCATGAGTCAAGGCCCGGCCACCAGACGCTCGCCATCGTGCTCCCCTCCCGGGTCTGGCTCCAGGGGGGGGGGGCCCGGTATCCCTCCTCCGGGCGAGGTGCTCCAGCTCTGCATGGTCCGATTCATCGTGGGTTTGTGAATCGCTCTTAGTCTGTCCCCTCCCCTGGGACCAATTTGCCTTGGGAGACCCTACCAGGGGCCAGTGCCCCGGACAACACACCTCCCAGGGTCACACAAACCCCTCCACCACGTTAAGGTGGCGATTCATGGAGGGGGCCACATATTAAATGCATGCAAATATGACCTTTACACATACACATAAGGTGAACAACAGTGGGCCCACAGTTAACCTTTCCAACAGTTGACTATTTGTGTGCTGTGCTCATGGCAATGGTAACAGCACATTTGTTTCCATGTTGATAGTAGAATAAGGGTGTTCATAGACGTGGGGTTATCAGCCTGTAGCTATAAAACATATCAGTCCCACTATATAACTTAATTGGTTACTATTCTTTTCCCCTTCCCCCTTCTTTCCAAATGGCAACATAATCTAAATGGGTGGTAAGTGAGAGATCCTGCATGGTTTCGGAGATATTTTTCTTTCTGTCAATTTTTATATTTTTAGGAGCCTTCAGTCCATTCAAAAACAGTATGGTGTTTGTTGAGATATTAACACAGTCAATTAATTTTATTTTTTATACCAGTCATGGTGAAATCCATTAATTTCCTTTTTCGGTTTCTTAGGTTGAACCCATAAAGTCTGAAAGTGGAAAGTTTCCACAGATGATAGTCAAATGTTTTGACGAGGATTAAATTACATATATCTCCAAGGCTCATCCTGTATTAGAAGACTAGACATTTAAGTATTCATAACAGTAGATGTTGTTATTGAATGGAGTACTAGTGTGTTTCAGAGTGGTTTACAGCCTTAATATTGCTAGGTTAGATGGGTCTACCTGCCCAGCTATAATCTTTATCATCTTTATCATGATTTTGTATAAATAAATATTTTGTGTGTTTCTCAAATGATCCTAATTAAAAATGCAGGCCTGTACCAGTATGTTAGCAGTCCTACTGTCACACCTAATCATGTGAGTGAAAGTGTAAAACAATTAAAGCCCAAACCAGATCAAACCTTCAGACATAGAGTTGATAAAGTTATCTACTTTGACTAAATTAGCAAACAAGTTAGCAAATAGAGTTATTTGGTTAACTGGGCCCTGCTTGCTGAATACACTCTCTTCTATTTTTCTTGTTGTTGAAAAATGTGTTAACTGACATATAATTTCAAACAAAAATGTTAACATCCTCAAATTATATGTGATATTCTAATTTATGTCATATTAAATACAAACAAAATTAACTAAATGGATAGAGACAGTGTGCATAGCTTTAACATTGTTAACAATTGTCCAGTACACAAAATAAAACATTGTTTGGTGTACTGAGCATTGCTCATTTTTATGACTCCCTTACCATATATGTTACCGCTGCAAACAGACTACTGGATACTTTTTGGACTGAGTCACTCAAGCAGACACACTGTAGATGGGCAGGTAGACCCATCTAGCCTAGCAATATTAAGGCTGTAAACCACCCATAACACTTTCTTATACTAATAGGACCACTCTGAAACACACTGGCACTTGCTCCATTCAATAAGAACAATAATGAATACTTAAATGTCTAGTCTTCTAATACAGGATGAGCCTTGTTTATCGATGTTATTGACAGAATAAAAAACAAACACTGTACTCTATTCAGGCCAATACAGTTGTAGTATTACAGAGCTACTTGACTGTTAGAGTACAAAAAAAATCTTCAAGGGCCCTCAAGGGCCTCTGGTGGCCAATTGAGGTTACACCTAAGCATCTGCAGTCTGGGTCTGAATGTTATGCCAAAATATCAAAACCACATCTAATGTGGACAAAGAAATGAAAAAGTTCACAGGAATGAAAAAAACACAGAAATAAAGAAATTACTCATTCCTTTGTTGATTATGTCAACGTACTTTAACCAATTTATGCATTTATTTCAACTTAATTATTTTTAATTTAACTTTGTCTAGTATCCCCTACATAAGATCAGCTTTTCCATTTTAAAAAGAAATGGCCCGTGCTTTAGGGGGCAGACAAAATCACATGATAAAAATGTGACAAGATCAAAATGTCTAGAAAGCCCAAAGGCATTTCCAGTCACCAAAGGTTCTGTCTGATCTCTACTCATGTGCCTTTGTCTTCTTTTCATTTTGGAATAAAACATGAACAAAACAAAATACAAAACCACAACAGTCGCCCCACTAATATGAATCACTCCAAGTGGGCAGCAGTTAGACTAAACAAATAGTGCTTCAGGGTACATACTGCTTTTCATTTACTTAGTCCAAACAAAATGAGGTTTACTCAAATGTGTAAAGAATAAGTAGATAAACTTGTTATAGGCTTCAATGTCTTAAGGTGTTCATCAGATGTGATGCTGTTTCTGTCTTCCATTTTCTTCATCTTAACTCAGCATATACATTTTACCGGCACTTCAGGCAATCACACAGTAAGGGCGACAGACTAAAAATCATTTAATGGGGTCCCAAATAGTGTTCAATGCTTCACAGTCCACTTATGAGTATAAACATCAGTTGCAATTACAAAATATGAACATATTAACTGATGTTTCAAATAATTTATTTTAGTTTAGTCAGTACTATAGATATCGGTTTATAATAGCTACCAGAACACATTTCTTAAAGTTTAAAATATGTTTATTGTTATTATTTATCTGTTATCGCGATCCATCTTTAATAGAATATATAAATTATATTTTTTTTATTTAAATTACACTATTGAATCATATAACATTATTTGTTTGTGACCTGTTAAAATTGAAAACTACTTGATAATTAGAGAAAAAAACAAACACAAAAAACTCTTTACTACAATACTTGCTTAAAATATATGCACACACACCCAAACACAAACCACACAGCTCAAGTAAGCTCCGTGCATGGCCTCTAGTTTGGTTTCATCTACCGGAAAAATGAAGCGATTAAGGTGGATTATATTTGCCATGTTTATGCCATTCAAATCAGGAATGAGGACTCCCTGCTCCTCTCTAAAATCTCCTTTTAGCATCCCGTATTCCTGGAGGTTTTGGCCCCCGTCTGCGTGCATTATGGATTCTGGTCTCTTGATGGCTTAGCTGTTATACTTCACAGCCAAAGGCTCTGAGGCAGAGGCTGACATTTCTATCCTGTGTTTCAAAACCAGTTGCTAAAATTACAGACTTTGCTGTGTGATGATTTGCTAAAAAACTTGCAACCATATACTGGATTTTTTGAAGTTACACAAAAAGCTAACTATAACTGATGCAATCAAACTTGATGTGCTACAATGATTATATTATCATAATGTTGAATTATCAATCTCACACAGTACAAATCTGTTCTTTGTTTTGTGCTTGCAAAGCCATTATAGTAAACATAGCTTTTGTGGTGTATACATATGAGGTGTGAAAACGGTGGGATATGCCGACAGATGTTCCTCCTCCAAGTGATCACAGAGCCATGTTTTTTTGTCTAACATTATAACTGCCATAATCTGCTCCATATTAATGCCATGGAATGCTGCTAATGCTGCTTCTCAGACTTATAACTGCATGGAAAATATCTCACTGTGACTGGTTACTTACCTGTTGACACATTTTCATCTGTATGCCAAACACCAACCACCACGTCAACCCCAAGGCTGTGGGTTTTTGAATTAACTTGTCACTCAGTGCAACACACTCACTATTTCTCACCACTTCTTCTTCCTGCAGTGTTGTAATGTATGTGAGAAAGTTATTCAAAATATGTATTTGTATTATATTTATGTCGATAATATGAATGGAATTAGAGTTGAAATGAGAGCTATTAACCACTGTGTACTGCAGGGAATTGATACAACCTTTAGATGCTAAGAGAAAGCTTTGAAGAGATTCATGTTTTTATGCCAAGTCAGTCACAATATCACACCCATGTACTAGGCTCTTTCAAAATCACTATGAAATTGCTGAGTGTAATTAAAAGATGGCTTTAAGTGTGCCATCTGTAACCCTCCTACACATATGCTCAGTTTGAAATGAACAGGCACCCCCTGAGATTCAGATGGCATGTGAGGTTAAGTTTACAATGCTTGGCATTAAAGTTGTTTAAGAGACCATACCACAGTTTTTTTCACATTTCAGTCCTTCTACTACAAATATGTCACTGCTGACCATTTTCCAAAAACATACAGTTGTTTTTTCTTAATGGGTTTTTACCACCACCAAGGAGCCTTTAGCAGCCTTTAGTGTCCAAACACCTTTTTTTAATTCTAGAAGCCACTAAATTCACACTCCTGTGTTTGCTCAGTGTTTCCATTCTGAGTCGGTTTATCAGACACAAAGCCTGTGCATACAAAGATGTTCAGCAGCTGACTCCTATATCTGTGATGTCAGAGCTTCCCACCAGTGCACGACTCAGCCACACCAGTATTCAAAGCAATCTGTGCTTTCCGCTGCAGCATCACACAATATTAATGTCCACTGAAGGATTTGGTAACCTATTTCTAATAGGTAAACTAATGGCTGCCTGGTAAAAATAGAAAATTGTGAAAACTGTCAGCAAAGTAAAGTACATTTTGCAGTAAATGTGCTGAAACATGCAACACAGATATTTTCCGTTTATCATTATCTCACATTTGACTTCTGTGCTCTGTTTTTGTCCTGTTCTCTTCTTGTACCAAAGATGATGAACCAGTTGGACCAATGTAAGTATATAAAATTGTTATTTCTACACATATAATTCATACAGAAATACTGGGTACTATTATTTGAATTGCTATTACCTTTAGGTCACTAAATCATAACTGCTTCTTTCCTAGGAAAACAAATTCAACAAACAACCATAAGGACAAAAACATTCGCCAGAGGAATACAAAATAAGCAATTTACTCAAGTAAGACACTGTTGAAGGGGATGGGGGCTAAATATAGAACTCACTGTGAGGATTATCCATAGTCACGCCTTCTCTTGATTTTCTCTTCACAGATGAGATGGCTAAACTGCATTTTTTTGACTACATGAAGGTATCAGAGGTGGACAGCGCTCCGGGCAGTTTTCAAAAAAGCATATCTTGTCTCATTTTATGAGAAACAATATCAGCATAACACTGGCAACAAAAAGAACATAATGGCTGTCTTAAGCATGCCTTATTCAGTCTTAGGTGGAGATTTCAGGATGACGAATAATGACTAAAACCACCACAAAGGTGTACACATTTTTAATGTGCTGTTGATGTCTCCTTTATTAATTTTATCATATCCTCAAATGAGGTGATCCCTTTTGTATTACATATCATGTACAATGCATGCAAGATAATTACGCAATAGGATACTCAGAATAGACATTTTCTGTTATCCCTCGTGTGGCTTTTTTTGCATCTAAAATGACCTATGTTTTTTATGGAGTCATCCACATATATATGTATATATATATGTATATATATATATATATATATATATATATATATATATATATGTATGTATGTATGTATGTATGTATGTATAGTTAGTTTTATTCTTGAAAATTTGTACAGCATATCATGGTCATTTAACTATGTTTGATTTTGTGACAAGAAGTCCAATTTTAACAGAACTTTTATTGTGAAGCAAGGGCTTCAGTGACTGGCAGTATTTAAATTTAATTGAGAGTGATTACAGAAAATGACTACTGTGTGTTTAACTATCTAAACAAAAATGATACGTGTATTATTTTTATTTTCTTTCCAGAGTAACTTAGATGTCTTGTATATGTTGAAGTATGAGTGTTCAAATGATAGGAAATCTGTAAAAAATATTTTTTTTTATATTTCCCAATTTCATTTATTGATTTTTATTTTTTATTTTTTCTCTATTTAACTGTATAGCATGGCTATAATCCTATGCAATATGTATTCTTAAATAGATATATGGAGGGCAGTTTGTTTTACTCAGTGAAGCTTTAATATTGTGGGATCACTTGGAAGCTGGCATAGCAAAATTCACTGCTGTAGCTGCATGACTCCTCTTTCAATACAATGTATCCATGTGTGTCGCAGTGGAAATGAACCTGCATTAAGGTGGGAAAAGAGGGACCAGAGTATATAGCCACGATCAAACATATGAGTGAGACCAATATTTTTTTTCTGAATAAAAAGTTTAAAAATTGAGATTTTTTTTTTTTATTTGTTTGGCAAGTTCTTCCTCTAACCACCTAAATTGAATACCAAAGCATCCTCTTCGAGCCATATACCATAACAACTAATGTGTAACAACATTTCAAACAACATCGGCAGCACAGCAAGAAGCATTCCACCACCACCAGGCACTGCCTACACAAACTGTATAAGAAAAAACACATTACATTGACTTTGACCTTTCTGCCTTCAGCTGTTGTTGAGATTCTTCACTCTTGAAGCAGTTTCCTCAGCTCCCCCTCCACGTTCTCCACAAATGCATGAAAGCTGGGATCCAGCAGACAAATACGCACAATGGGCTCCAAGTCACCTTGTGCCAAAGAACAATGGCGATATACCTGAGGCAGAGTCACAGCAGTCTCTCCCAAGAAGTGCTGTGGAAGGTCCAACAAATACTTCAGTGAAATTAAAAAAGAAACAGTTGATTAAGTAGCCTATGTTAGTGTTCATAATTTAAGGAAGTAAATTAACAGAGCACCCTGCGCCTCATAAAAATCAATGAAAACATTGTGCTCATTAGTTAAATTTAACACAAAATTCCGATTAATATGTATCAGAGTGGATGTTAAATTTTGTTATTTGTTAGCTTTCATTTTTCAATACCTGGGTAAGACGCTTGACAGACAATGATCCTTGGACAACCTCAGGCTCAACTCCCGCAGCCTTTCCCTGCCAACTCTGCTGACACAGGGTTACACACAACAGAAGAAAAAAGATTTGAGGACCGCGGCACGACACCACAGGGTTAAGAGGCCAATCAATGGCTTCATTACTAATTGAAAGATATCCACCCCTCAAAGCCCTTTCATCTTCACTGTGAACTCCTTCAGTGTGTCTGTTCCCTAAAGGTCACATTCAAACCCGTGGCAGAGTCCATTCCTTTCTCAGTCCTTCATGTTAAATGTTGTAAGCCAGACGGCTGAATCTAAGTTTTACTCAGAATCCAATTTCTAATTAACCATGTGGTCTAAGTGTTTTCAAGCTTGAAAGTAAATAAAAGGCCACTCCTGAAATGAAGCAGAACTGAATAACAGAGCACCAACAATCTCATACATATAGTCATTCATAGAGTGTAAATTTCAACTGGTTAAATGCTTTGATGGCATGTTATATTGTTGTTGTTTTTTTAGGTTTGGGACAGAAACGTTTGTTTTCATAATCAACAATTTGACTGTTAAAGGCAATATTAAGAACTAATTTCTTCAGTGATTTAAAAGGGTATGCCACACTGGTTGTATTTATAAATGAATTATATTATTGTTCTACATTCCTGTCTGTGCGTGTGTGTTTGGGGTGGGACATACTGTATTCTACACCATATATTGTACTGTGATTGGCTAATGATTCATGTGCAGTACATTATCTATCTCAGTCCACCCACTCCAGCTGTCGTGTAGCCTCTAAGAATAAGACAGCATTGTATATAGCACCATCTAGTGAGTATAATATGGCCACTGTTCATGAAGCTGACCACAACATGGTGACAATACTGTAGATTAAGCAATGAGTAATGACTATATGATAACTTTAATTATGCCAATTTGCATTGCGCTGATATACTTTTCTAAATTTACAAAATACTGTACAATAAATGGTGACATAGGAGATCAGTGTCTCATTTCTACCAAACAAAGACTATGGCAGGAAGAGAAAAGCAGTCGCTCTTTGATACTGTACAGCCACAAACCAGACTTTCAAGACTTAAAACGTACAAACATCTGATCTGCGCGTCACTGCTGGTTACAATACAGACATTTTATTTACTGAAGTGTAAAGTGGCCAACCTGTATCACTGGTGCAGAGACCTCAGTGGGGGACTGATTGGGGGGCGGTGGGGCGTCATCCTGAGTGGCGACAGGCATGTACTCCATCAGTTTTTCCAGAGCACTTGAGCACTCCTTTATAGCCTCTGCCCTGCTACTTCCACCAAACTGCATCCTTATCATGCGGCTCTCTCCCTGCAGCAATCCACAAATACATTCAATCTGTATCTGTCAATCTAAACTGTGCTGATGAAAACACACTCTGTGGTTTGTACTGTATGTTAGTTTTGTCAAATCAGCATCTCATTAAGTTTAAAAAAAGGGTTTGGTAAACAAGGAGACTGTTAAATTTGATGTTCAGGCAACTCATGCCTTCAGTATTCATCACAGCACCTGAGTAAACAGTATAAAAAAACCTAGTAATCCAGACTTAGAGTATTATTAGTTTTCCCTTTTAATTTGTTATAGTGTAATAAATACAATGATCTTGCAAGGGAATTAAGGCATTAGGACAGACCTTGAGAAAATACCCCCCACTGTCGATTTGCTATGCATCTCATGACTCACCTCCACAGTAAATCGAAACATCAGGTTATCAGATTTCTGGTGTACTTTGAGAAAATCTGAGCCACAGAGCAAAGGGATTGTATCCTGAGAAAAGACAAGGGAGTAAACATCTTCAGCAGCCAGGACAGGAAACTGTTTCATCCATAGGCTACATTAACTTATGGATAACATACATACAAAAACATTTTTGGTAAATGTTAAGAATGTAAAATCATCTTATTTTGTACTATGCCAAGTAAAAGGAGCTTGATTTCCACTCCTTAACTCGTAAAAATTACTGGATGAAATAAATGGACAAAAGAGAGTACTGTAGTTTTACCAAGCTAACTGTAAAAAAAAAAACAGTTACCTAAACCTGTCTGCAGGGGTCTCTGTTTACTCAGTAACCTCTGCTTTGAGGCTCATGATAAGCTTTTTTACACAGTGAATCAAACAAGCAGATGTATACAACAATAGCCTAATATTGTTATCAGCCTATTTTGTTAAATGTGCTTTACAAATATGCTTGGGTTTTCCTTGGAACAATGGCACTGCACCAGGGAGTAGGTGATCTGCTGTACCGTAGCACCATCCTTCCACATCCAATGTTAATAATACACATTTTTGAAACTGATAGCACTATCATGCTTAGTAATTTAGTATTCAAGTGTCTCTGGTTGGAGTGCAAAAAATCTATTACTAAGGTAGTTTACATTTTAATTGTGGCAATAAACATAAGTAATGTAATTAAAACAAGCTTGTGATTTTTGCGGATACGCTTGTTTTCTGTGGGATATTCAAATGCTTTATTACATACAAATTAGGAAAAAACACATTATTGGGTATGGATTTTCATTCAAATATAAACTTTGGTGACCAAGTGTAGTGTTTGCAATTAATTAAAGGACAAACCTGAATAAATGTGTGTAGAAATCTAACAAATGCAGATGTTTCCATACAGGGCATGAGGGGTCACTAAATGGTTTGATGAATATGAAAATGATCCTATTCTATGGCCTTCACAGTACCAGCTGCCAACCTAGTTGAAGACATGGGAGACTTTGGACCAGCATACAAGACAGTGCTCATCAAAACACCAAATGAAGGAATATCTTTTTGGAAGTGTTTCATACCTCATTTATAGATGACTGATTTTACTTTCATGGGTGATGCCTGTCAAGTCAGGAGTATTCATATTTTAAGGAGAGCACTGAAGCTCCTCAGTAACCCATTGATTCTCTCCGATGCAGCAAATTTCCGTTGTGTTCAAAGACAATTCCAAAAGTTTCCTTCAGACCTTATCATGCAGCCTATAGGCTTAAGCTCTCTGTATTGAAAGTTCCTGAGCATTCACTGCACCAATCTATAATAGACCAGTCTATCATCCTCGGTGAAAGCTCTCTGCAGTCTGACCTGAATATCTGTCTGGCTCGGCACCCTGGCGCAGCAAGATAGCTGTGTCACCTGCCAGAACTCCATTAATGAGACATTGAGAGTAGCCCCTCAAATTTCTGTTGTCTGCAGGGCAGGAAGTTAACTTTTTGTGTTTAAAGGCCACAATAAATGATAAAAGCCCCAAATTCATGTTCTAAGTTTAGTATTTTATATGCTTAACCAGACTTCTGCAGTGTAACACACCTATAGATAAGGGTGAAAAACCTGCTGAAAAGGTTGGTTTAACACACAGGATTTAACATTATTTGTAGTGGTGGCTTTAGTAATTCCTTGCCCTGATTGTCCACAACTCGTATTGGCCTTCTTGTGGAATTAAGATGTACATGTCACTCTGCTGTGCCAAGGTTGGCAACAAACCAACGCACGAACAGGACACCAAATGTCAAGTCCATGCTCCATGAGGCATATAAAATAGAAACTGAATCAAGTCATGTAAATTCACCCCCAACCTGACCATGTCAAATGTTTCTATCAAAATCTGAAGCAAGCCTGAAGTGGGTTTTAGCTTTATGTGAGCCTGAGCCTGGAATCTTTCCCAATAATATTCTTTGATTCTGAACCTGTACCCAAAAAGTTCTGAGGGACATTCGGCTTGACCCAACCAAAACAATCCAGTCAAATCCCATCAGATTTGAGCAGAAATGTCAAGCTCTTCAGCAGAATATTTCATATGGCCTTCACCGAAGCCGTTTATCTGGAAAGCAGATTTCTGTGTGAGGTGTAATTCAAAAATGCTACTACATAACCTACTATTTATACCGTCTTTACAGGTGATTGTTCATTTCTTTACATTCACAGAGAATACTTGGTAAAAACAAAGCATAAAAATAAAGACAAAAGCTACACTGTAGTGGTACACGATACATGTAGACTCTTTGAGGAGAGTGGTAGAGCAGTCATGTCCCATCCAGGAATGCCATTTTGGAGCAGCATTACTAATAATTAATAGAATTCATATTCAATGTTCCCTCCATATGGGGGTGGACAAGCAGTAATAATAACTGTGACGTACTACAGATTGCCAGTGTCAGAGCATGACAATTGCAGCTGCAGCCTTAAATGATTTCAAGCAATTCCCCTATAGCCACAATTTTCTTTTTTCAATTACAGAGCTTCAAGTACAGATACACTGCAACACCTATGCAACACAGTGTTGTGTGCTCTGACACCAGTTACAGTCTAGAGTTGAAATGTCAAGGTCTTATGAGCTACAAGTCAGCTATGTGAATGAATATCAAAATTAAATTAATTGATGTACATGACAGAACTGCTACACCAATTTCAAACTAATGACTTCTATGTATTCACGAGACTGAAGTATATCTTGAAGGAGACTATATTTTCATTTTTGTCAACATTTGAATAACCTTTGCTTGCAATATTTTGAACCACAAACTTTGGAAACCCTCAATAATGGTGGAGTCGCAATTCAAACAGTTCATTTGAAAGACTGTAAGATTCTACAGTGAACTGGTAGAATTGGAATCAGCAATGAAGTGAATCAAATGTATGGTATTGAATCATATATCACCACCAACAAGCACACCCAAGAGGCTGGATCTAAACATAGTGTAGCAGGGTCTGGAAAATAAGGCTTAATCTCCAGGTGTTGTGTGTGCAACTCATAAGGGACAGTGCATGGAAAACAAAACAACAGAAAACAAAAACAGTCAATCTAGCCACATAGTCTTCTTACCAAGCTTTCCTGTCCTTGCAATACCAGCAAGTACCCAGATTCCACAATTGTGAGGACAATTTCTGGTTTATTGCCATTTGTCTCAAAGACCTGGCGAAGAGAAGAGAATATTAGCCAGTGCAAAGTTGTAGTGAGTAATTTGTTTTTTCTGATCAACTCATGATGGATCCATCTATAAATTTTAGATGGTGTTTGGTTAAAACAGATGTCATTTTTTCAAATGAAGGCAAACGAGGCAGTCCATGAGCACTGAATTATACAGTTCTATGAGATTTTGAGCACAGGATTTGGCAGCCTATTTGGTAACGCACTGTGTGCTTGATATCATTCTCTTAAAAGAAAGTTGCACTACCCAATGTAGATCATGAGTGTCTACAATAATTACTTTTTATTATAAAATCAGTTAGATAAAATCTTGTAATTCCACGCTCACAAATTGCCTGAATGCTATATTACACCCTGCAACGTGGTAGAGTCCTGTGGGTGGAGTGTAAAGGAGTGTCAGTTTAAATCAATAGTTTGGATTTATTCTCAGACTTGTCACACAGTATGCTGTATAATGTAGGTAGATTTTGGTTCCACGGCCATCTATCTCTGTCTTCATACTAAACATGCAGCTCCAGCTTGCCATCTAGAGTCTGATGCAGTTAATGAAAGACAAAACCACAATCCTTAAAGTTACACTTCTTTAATATGTTACAGCACACAACAGCATCCCTAAATGTTCATCTTCCCAGCTACCTCACAACCGACATTTTGAAAGTCAACACAGATAGATGGGAAGTTGAAGATGAATAACAAAGTGAGGAAATTGGCAATTGTACAAATTAGGACACCTGATTATGTGTGATATTAGCATTCTATCTATGAAAACAAAGTTTACTCATCACTTTAGGCTGTGCTTATAGATTTAGAATGTATTTGTTTATTGACATTTTATTTATTTATGTGTTCATGTGAAAACTGTTTTACTTGAAACATGTCTTTGACCAAGAGGAGATACTGCACTTGAATGAGGAATGTAACTAAAAATAACTGTCAATTATTATCAAGAAATTATCAAATAGATAATAAATAAATGACCAAATGACCATCATAACTTACCAGAACCCAAAGTGATGTGAGTGACTTAGCTCACTTTCCCTGACCCACAGCCAAAAGACCCAAAGGTATCTCATTTACAACAAGCCTTACAACAAGACATTTTGACATGTCACAGCAGGAGAAGCACAGGTGTAAAAAATAAAATTAATGATGGAGGAATTCCATTTAGCTGCTTCGGGTTGTTGAGCTTTTTTGCTGCTACTGATAGTTTTACAGATATGTATCCCCTTCACAGTATTTTGATTAAGCTATACCGTTGAATTTCCCATATATTTCTGGAGATTATTTTTTGTGTCTTGAAGTGCATGTGAGTATTTTGTTTTCATATCAACCACCACGTGAGTACCAAGACTGAATTTAAAACAGGGATGGGAATCACTGCCGAACAGTTTTACTTGAGAGTAAAGCTTCAAACAAAGGTCTTATCAGTCAACATGAATTCCCTCCAACATAAACTGGAAAGACTCTGCATTCTTTTTTACAGCTAAAAGCTCCCTGCAGAAAAAGCTGCTTTTCTCATTTTCATATCATAGTTAATTGAATACCCAAGTTTTATGACTGTTGCTCAGGCAAAATAAGCATTTTCAGGTCATCAATTTAAGTTCTAGTAACACGATGGGGATGATTATTTTCTTTTTTTTTTTTTTACATTTTATACATTCATTAATCATTAATGAATTACTCAAGAAATACAGAAAGACAGATGAACCAGTATTGAAATTATCTACATGCACTAACATATCCTTACTTTTGTACTCAACCAGAGATAATTTGGGGTAGCAAACCTAATGTATAATAACTACAGACTGATTTTAAATGGATGCAGTTCAACGGTGATTGTGTTTACAGTAAATGTATTGATTTGTATTGATAAAATGTAGATGCACACATAATAATAAAACCTAGATTTCTATGACTTGGGTGTATGATCCGCGAGAGGCACAAACTGAGGTCACTATCCTAGCTAGCAGGTAAATTAGGTCCCAAATAAAACTCTATTAACACTTACAAATAACAGTGTATTTAATTCATATGCGTGCACACTATAATGGTATAATAAGCCAATACGCCTGCAATGACGGTAGCTTTTAGCTGGCAAATCGTGGTTAATTGGGTCTATGGGCAGGTAATGTCAGACTATGCAATGCTAAACAGACGGCTAACGTTAGCTTAATAGGAAAACTAGCGAATCTTAGCTAGCTAAGCTAGTACACAGTAATGCTGTTGAACAGCTGAGTAAACGTTACCTTCCAAGGCCTCCCTCCTGTTTCTATAGAGCCGGGAACGAAACGCCCGTAGCGTTTTAACCTCCATGCCTGACTGGTGGCCATTCCCAGGAAGTTAGACAAGCTCTTTACTGATATTTTTCTGGCTAACCAACACCTGGAGTGAGTGAACGAGCCTAGCGCGCCGCGCAAGTACACTCCACTTATTTTTGACACTGTGTGTGTGTGTGTGCTCTATTTTACGGAGCCCCGGAGTGGCCATAGAGAGAGAATATATATATATATGTATATATCGAGGCCACGTTCACTACATCCAGCGCTATTGCGTGCGCACGAGATACAATTCGTTCCCACGTTTTAATTAATTCGTTCCCACGTTTTGGTTGATTCCTGCACACAAGATACAATTCAATAAATCTGGCAGTGCACAGAGCCAAGTCATTCATTCCAGCCGCCCCATGCGTAAGGCACTTGTTAGCTATGGATAGAGACTCTTTACTTAAACTTTACTTTAACTTGGGGTTGACTTATCAAGGCATGTTGACAACACTTGCTTTGCAGGGGATTACTGTTAGTAAAAGGCAATTAACGAGGATATTGAGATCTTGTGGATTATATCGTCGGCGATATAATGGCTTTGGGGATGCTATAGATTTTATAGTCGGTCAATTGGAAGGCCCTGGAAAACTTCATGGGTACACAGTTGGTGCACTTGGTAGCTCACTGCATCCACATGTATGAATATGTGGGTGGGCAAAACATGCCTCGCATAACTAGGCCTGTGATTTTAAAGAATGTACCGTGATGTAACCCCATAAAGCCAATTAGCTGTTAATAAGGCTCTAGGCTATTATAGCGAGCACATGGTAAGTGATATCCTAATCTAGTAAACTAACCCATATTTATCAATTTAGATGCAGTCGGGCTTGGCGCCTTAAGGGGGTCACCTCAGTTGTATTTTTTGCCCTGCCTTGCCTCTGTTTAAGCTTTATCTATAGAAAAATAGCAAAAACAACAAAATTATTGGCTGAGATACACGTGACTATCGCTTAGCTGTTATTTGAGAACCATGGACAGCGCTGTTTGTTGTGTGTAGGCGACAGGGAACGAGAAAGAGAGAGAGCTGCAAGGCACAAACAGCTGTTTATACACGCCTCCCCCTGCTGATTTTGACAGAGAATCGTTCATAAATTCAAAAACTATTTAGCGCTCTGCTAGTGCTACGTTCTTAGTTGAGTGCTCTGATTAATAAATGTATTCTTTGGTTTTGGTTTCATAGTAAAGTGGTACCATATTTAGTTCCTGAAATATGAGACTTAATTCCCCCCCTCCTTTTTTTCCAGGCTTGACCATGCCCCCCAACAAACACCCTGTAGTAATTGGTTTGCAGACCACAGCAAATCAATTAGGTGAAATTACAATTAAAGAACACTTGTGCACATCCAGAGTGGGAGGTGCTGGTTAATACAAGATTAAGTCCAAACATAAAAAATTAAAGGAGTCGTGTTTGTTTCCACCTGATGAATGTAAGTCAAACATTCACTCACTATTAGCTCTGTGTTGGTCTTCATCAACTCCTTGAGGGAAATATCTGGCTCTTTAGCTGCTAAATGCTCCACGTGTTCACCAGTTAGTCGTTAACTTAGACTGTCTGCTGTTTGATACTGAGCAGGTAGTGGACAGTGGCTTTATCAGAGCTTTTTTGCTGAAAACTGCTGCTTGATTTAGTTATTTGTATTCAAATTCAAATATACGAATTCCCAGAAAAAATATTGAGGACATGACCTCAGTATCCTCAATGGTACTGCACAGCCCTGAACAGAACAGAATAGAATAGAAAAGATTAGATGTTACTGAAAAAATAAATCATCACAATAAAATCAGTAAACATTGGTTTATTGAAAACATCTAAATATGCAAACAGCTAAATAAATAATGTTCAGACATCAGTGGAAGTGGGAATAAATAAAGGTTAGTTGATGGGTCAGTAGAATGTATATGCACCTATTTATGAAGTTTAACATCACTTTATTTCAAACATTCTGTTTATTTGTCCTCTCAACAAGGTTTTCTGTAATTGTTTAGATATAAAAACAACCTGATACTCTACTGTAAAGATATCAACAGCTGAAATATGCAATTTCATATTTTGATGGTTACATGAAAATGATTTTAAAAAACTTGATTCTGTCTTTTTTTTCTTCATGAACAACTTTACATTAAAGGTACTCTATTTTTCAAAAGAAACACGTTTCAGTCCTGTATCTGAAATTATCAGTGTTCCAATTCTTTGAGACACGCCCTTACTGTATAAAATTACCTATTGTGACATCTAGAATAATCACAGCCTCATGAAACTTCACTCTCTCACCTAAGCCATTCAGGAGATGTATGGCTTGCCTAGGTACATTGACAACAAGTGCTATTTCCCGAGCTTTTTTTTCAGAAAGGAGGGCACTGCTTGCTATCGAGTCGCTGAAATGGCCAATTTTTGCAGGAATCTCCAGATGTCAAAAGGTATTGATACTAAATCACCGTATGAACTTGTCACAGTTTGCCACTAGGTCCCTTCCTATGGACACACACTCTCATCCCTGGCCCTCTGCATTGCTCTCTCTGTCTGTCCGTCTTTGGCCCCTGCTCACTTCTCCTGGGCCATGTGCTTTCTTCCTGCTCCCCAGACCTGCCATCCTCGAGCTGTCCACCAGGTCGCTGTTTGACGGCATTACAAGGCTTCCAGCTTTTTGATGGTGTATAACAATATGCACTGCTGACCTTGCAATTAAGCAGTGATGAGTATTTGATGTCAATGTAACAATATGTTAAATGATTGAAAAACAAACACACAAATACAAAAGGGAGTGTTTTATTATTATTATTATTTTAACAGTAGGCCTAACTTAGGCAAACTTGAATGTCAGCAATGATACAACAGGCACTGGCATTAGAACTTGTATGAAATTGGTTACAGACCATATATTGAAATGTTTACATCAGGGTAGGAAATCAACTTTTTCTATAGGGTCTTATTTGGTGATATAATAAACAGATTTTTGGGGACATTTGTCCTTATTTAATTCAAACTCTTGTTTGACAAGAGAAAAACTCACATTGAAATACTGTACAGTAACGTACCCCCAACCACCATTTTGTTTTACTGTATCTGCAATCCAAATTTGAGTGCATTTCCCCCTAAACCCCTATTAATTTCTTAACCTGGTTTACATTAATATCAGTCAAATGAAAAGACTGAAAAAATTGCCTGTGTAAAACAGGAACAACAAACACTTTGCAATAAAAAGTTCTATAAAAATAAAACATTCTTCAGTAGTGATACTGCCCTTTGGAATCACTCTTTTCCAAATCAACACATTGATAGTATAGTCCATTAGATTTTTCTAACAATAATGTCATGCAGTGCAAGGATTTTCATTATGTCTCAATAACTCTTCCCCAAATTAAAGCAAAACATAATACGCAAATCCCTAACTACGAACCATAAATTAAAAAAAAACCATTGGCTTCCTGTGTATCTGAAAATATATCTACTTTCTATGCCTAACATAACTCAGTATTTATCTTATTTTATTGATACTTCAGCTGAGTGAACATTGTTGGCATGTGGCATTTTGTGTGCGTGTGTGTGTTTGGGAGGGTTGGGGGAGAAGCATGAGAAGCTTTAAATGCATGAGAAGCCTAATACAGTATTCAATCAACACAAAATAGAAAATATTAAATTCTTTCAGTAGGCAACTGCACCAGATAATCAAGTTGCAGTTCATTTCTGCTAAGGATCACCCCACTTGTCTAAGTCCCTTCACCACCACTATCACCCCACCTACCCACTTACCCACTATTGCATAATCTATGCAGTTTCAAGTCAAGGAATTTGTCCTACCAATTCCTAAGAAAATAATACATGCTTAAGTAATGCCTTTTGTACTTTAAACAACATTTCAATACCAAATCACTTGTGTCTATACTAAAGATGTGAAAAGATCCCACTTTTCTGTAAACATGCACACAATTTAATGGTGTGGCACATGTCATCATTCTGTTATCGATATCTGAACCACACCCACAGTCCTTCACTCCTCTACATCAATTAGTCTCAAAGTGCATCTATAAAAAGGTATCCACTACCTTAATTGAATCAGGATACACATTTTAAACAGAATGCACGTCAAATAGTGAGTTTACTTTTTCCTACCAAATCCTAAGAAAATGTTAAATGCTGAAAGAATGCCTTTTGCACCTTAAACAATATCTTCTGTCTTTACATGTTCATTCCATGAATTTCAAAACCATAACAGCAATAGAAATTGTGGGTGCTACCTATCGGCGCTCTCATCCTTCTGGCCTAGATGATATCCATCACCCATACAGAGCTTGTGAGTATACTATTGAAATCACTGCGGAGGTCTGGATAATTGTGGTACCCTACAGGTATCTTTAAAAGGTAGCCACATGTGTGCGATTGTGGTCTTCGCTCGAAGTCAGAGGTTTCGATGAACTCTATCTTAATTGGGTTTTCCATCAAATTGGAACCAGTGCAGAAGCGGAGGAAAAGCTGAAGGGTGCTCTGATCAACTTCACCTACATATCTCTTCAGGTAGCGGGCAACTGCTGTCTGGGGTGGAGTCATCTCATCTGGAAACTGCAGGAGCTCCTTCACGGCTTTTCCAGTTGGTGTTTTCTGCTGTATGACACGATGCAGAGCATCTGGTGGCAACACACTTGCTAAGTGCACCACAATGGGACACCAACACTCGATTACATACATTGGTGCCTGTACGAGAGCCTTGTGTCCCATCTGTGACAGCAGTGAGATCAGATTGTCCTTGGTAGGAACGTGATGGCACTCGTGTGCCTCAAGGGCATCAAACAGTGCATCACTGTCAACAGAGTTGAAGTCCTCCAAAGCCTTCAGAAGGACCTCTCTCTCCTGATCAGACACGTACTTCAAGAAGGTGTCCTTTAAGCTGCTGGTGGTTGTGGTGTACATTACCTCTTCAAGAAATGGTTCTGCCAGTTTCACTGGAAATAACGGACAACCCTCCACCCTACTACTAAGATTCTGGCAATTGCCTGCCACTCTTCAGACTGATAATCATGCCTAATAAAGGGAACTTTCACATCCCCTCCCAAGGTGCACCTTTCATAAAAGTCTGTCCAAAACTCAGTTAAGCAGTCCCGAGTCACACCGCTTCCCTCCCCTTCTTCAAGTTTTCCATTGGGTAGACGCATCTTAATAAACACCTCAGTGCTTAAAATGTCTGGGTTTGTGAAGACTTTGACTAGGTCAGTGAGGCAATGTCCCCTCCTAATAATCAGTGTAACAGGAGCACGTTCAGGTTCACCCAGTGTCTGGTCATTCCATGGCTCTGTAACAGGATCAGGTTGTGGTTCGCCCAATCCCTGTGGTAGCCTTTCATTCCAAGGAGCAGGTTCAGGTTCACCCAGTGTCTGGTCATTCCATGGCTCTGTAACAGGATCAGGTTGTGGTTCGCCCAATCCCTGTGGTAGCTGGTCATTCCAAGGAGCAGGTTCAGGTTCACCCAATGTCTGGTCATTCCATGGCTCTGTACCGGGGTCAGGTTGTGGTTCGCCCAATCCCTGTGGTAGCTGTTCATTCCAAGGAGCAAGTTGCTGTTCTCCTGGTCTCTGTGGTGGCTGGTCATTCCATGGCTCCGTGTCATCCAACTGCACAACTTCATTTGCCACAGCCCCAATTATAATCTTGAAGTCGTTCTCTTGTCATCCATCCCCTGTACCTCATCTGAACAATGCGGCTCACTTCCTGTGAGATCTACAACTGGGGTTGAGGTTAACTGCATCTCTGCTTCCTCTTCCTCTGAGGACAGCTCCTCTTTTCTCATTTTGGTACAAAGATACAGTCTGAGGATTTTAACTCTGCTTTCTTCATACAAGTGATCCACAGTGCTAGAACTGTTGACCTGTACCTGAGAAGATTCAATTTCAGTTGAATAATATGAGAGCGCTTTCTTTTTTTTTTTAGAAAAACCATATGGGAAGAACAGGTTTTCAGCCATGTCTTTGATTTCCACTACCGTTTTGTCCTTGTCAATGGTCAGGTGTCTCGTTCCTCCACCATTGATTGCTGTCACTTGTTTGTACCGTTTCTCTTTTTCATCAAAGTCCATCTATCCAAGCTCAGCCCGTCTCTTGTTTTTTTTTAGCACTTGTATTTCCTGCCCATGCCGTTTTTTTGCTTTTGGTACCGGTATCTCACCAGACACCAATCTCTGTCGCAGCCTTGTGAGTATGGAGTCTTTCCTGCTCTTTGTGTCAAGCGATGCATTGGCTTGCCGGCAGAAGGCCACAGTAGCTATTCTATCTCCAGCTTTAGGGATGTACTTTGCCAGGTCACCATCCATCATTATAGGGATTACAGATGCATCAATCTGGAAAAACCAAATGAGAGCATGATTAGATTTGACTATTAGCATGCCTATATAAATGAAAGTAAATATAAATAAAGTAAAATTATTAATGATTTGACTCTTAAAACGCCATTAAAGCACATTTGTTTTCATTCACTTTCAATTGGGGATAAACACAGGTAAACAAACAAACTCAGAAATGTAAGATATACATGCTCTACCTTAAACGCATTTCCTCTTCCAGAAAATGGTACTCAGCCTGTTATTGAATATGTATTTTAAGTTTTAATTTCACGCTTCTCTCCTTTCCTCGGATGTGATTCAGCAGTGCTTGTGACTGCGTGTGCAAGGGGAGGGGCTATTCACAGACGTGTGTGTGTGACAGTGGGGCAAGTATGCGCTGCGAACAAATGCGCTGCATGCAGCTGTACAATGAAATAAGATTTTACTCATTTTAAATGGTAAACAAATTACATCAATATGTGGCGGTCAATGTTGATATATTGTGGCGGGCCGCCACACATAAATCTATGTATGGGAAACACTGTACCTAAACAAAACATGGCATGTACTTAATAGAGGAATAGGTAAAGTAGCCAAAGCATACATTTGGACATGTGATTAGCAAATAACTGCTGGAACTAGTTCATTGTTGAGGATTCACTCGGGTACAAGAGGTATGGTTTTTACACAGGATGTTAAAAAGACCATCCTCTTTTCACCCCTTTGCTAATGGCAGGCCGATGTCTCATTTCTCATTTGGTATGGTCAGTTTTTCATAGTAGAATAGCTAATGATGACATAATTTAGTCGATTCCACCTGTTGAATTGTGCAGAGGATGCGAGTGCTCCAGTTGTCCTGTGTTATAGCATGTCCCTTTTTCTTTTGGTGTATGTATATAAAAGTAAGTAATTCCATAATGTGTATACAGTTGTAGTGTTGCTGTGGTATTTTCTGTATAGTTATTCACTTCATGACAGCTATTTCAAGTTAAGCCTGGTAGTCGCATCCCCTCATTGTTATTCTTGCTAACTAGCCCATGCCTTTCCAGCTAATAATAAGAATAATGATGATTGTCTGGATGTAGGCAACTACTTAATTCACCATTGCTTAATCACTGGTGCTGTAAGGTTACATTAATGTCCTTTTGCAAACTCATAGTCCTAGGGCTGCACAATTATGGCAAAAATGATGATTACGATTATTTAGGTCCATACTGAGATCACGATTATTTAAAATGATTATTCATTGATTTTGGGAACATGAGACTTTTATTGCAGTTTTTTAACAAATGGAATCTTCCTGAACTATAAATACATAAACTTATATAACATTGGACAGAAATATAAACTGAAAATAAGACCATGTAAGCCTCATTCACCTGGACTGCTACATTGGTCACCTACTGTACATCACTGAAGTATTTCAACAATGGATAGTCAGTCAGTCTGAGACTTCCTCTTATAGCTTGGACCACCCTCAAGGCCCACCCAATCAACGTCATTTTCCTATGTTTTCGCGCCATTCCCAAAGCTTCTAGTCCACTTGGTGCTGCTAATAATCTATGCAACCTACTAATATGTTCATATGTTCATTTTGCCTACAGAGTATGTTGATTTAGTAAATAATATAGTATAGTATAGTATAGTATAATAAGTCCATATTTTGGTGCAGTATCAATGTACATTGCTATTAGTTTGTTTGACTGTGTTATGATAAATCTTTCCAGTCTCTGTGCAAGAATAACTGTCTTTCTGTCAGACTGGCTAGTGTATATCACTTGTTGCTACTAATATCAACTATCTTTCTGTCAGAAAGGCTAGTGCTCCTAGCTAATAATATCAACAGTATTTCTACCAGAAAGGCTAGTGCTCATAACTAATAATATCAACTGTTTTTTTCTGTCAGGGTAGTGCACTCATTACTGTAAGCTAATAAAATCAACTGTCAGAAAGGCTAATGTATTTATCACTCATAGGTAATAATATCAACTGTCTTTCTGTCAGAAAGGCTAGTGCATTTATTACTGATAGCTAATAATATCAACTGTCTTTTGTCAGAAAGGCTAGTGTACATCACTCATAGCTAATGATATCAACTGTATTTCTGTAAGACAGGCTAGTGTATTTATCACTTGCAGTTGTAGCAAATAATATCACTGTTTTTCTGTCAGAAGGGCTAGTGCTCCTAGCTAATAATATCAACTGTATTTCTGTCAGAAAGGTTAGTGCATTTATCACTCGTAGCTAATAATATCAACTATCTTTCTGTCAGAAAAGCTAGTGCTCATAGCTAATAATACCAACTGTATTTCTGTCAGAAAGGTTAGTCTATATCACTCGTAGCTAGTGGTCATAGCTAATATCAACTGTCTTTCTTTCAGAAACGCTAGTGTATATCACTCATAGATAATATCAACTATCTTTCTGTCTGAAAGGATAGTGCTCGTAGCTAATAATATCAGCTGTTGTTTTTCTTTCAGAAAGACTAGTGCATTAATTACTGGTAGCTAATAATATCAACTGTCTTTCTGTCAGACATGCTATTTTATGTCACTCGTAGCTAATAACATCAACTGTCTTTCTGTCAGAAAGGCTAGTGTATATCACTCATAGCTTATAATATCAACTATCTTTCTGTCAGAAAGCCTAGTACTCATAGCTAATATTAACTGTTATTTTTCACTTTATATCACTCATAGCTAATAATATCAACTGTATTTCTGTCAGAAAGGCTAGTGCATTTATTACTGGTAGCTAATAATATCAACTGTCTCTGTCAGAAAGGCTAGTGTATATCACTCATAGCTAAGAACATCAACTGTTTTTCTGTCAGAAAGGCTAGTGTATATCACTCATAGCTAATAATATCAACTGTTTTTCTGTCAGAAAGGCTAGTGCTCATAGCTAATAATATCAACTGTCTTTCTGTCAGAAAGGCTAGTGTATATCACTCATAGCTTATAATATCAACTATCTTTCTGTCAGAAAGCCTAGTACTCATAGCTAATATTAACTGTTATTTTTCACTTTATATCACTCATAGCTAATAATATCAACTGTATTTCTGTCAGAAAGGCTAGTGCATTTATTACTGGTAGCTAATAATATCAACTGTCTCTGTCAGAAAGGCTAGTGTATATCACTCATAGCTAAGAACATCAACTGTTTTTCTGTCAGAAAGGCTAGTGTATATCACTCATAGCTAATAATATCAACTGTTTTTCTGTAAGAAAGCATGGTGTATTTATTACTTGCACTTGCACTTAATATCAGCTGTCTTTTGTCAGAAATGCTATTGTATATCACTCATAGCTAATAATATCAACTGTCTTTCTGTCAGAAAGGCTAGTATATATCACTCGTAGCTAATAATATCTGCTATCTTTCTGTCAAGAAGGCTAATACTCGTACCTAATAATATCAACTATTTCTGTCAGAAAGGCTGGTGCTCCTAGCCAAAATGATTACATGTAATAAGAAGCACATAACATACTGTAAACACATAGCATGAACAAACAATCTTAAGACGGATCTGTTAGATTTGTATTCAACCTATACACTGATGCCATGTCTACCTCAAAGCAGTTTGCTAGTCAACATCCATTCTGATCTCTACACTGTATTTTTTTCTTCCTAGATCCAGCTGCTAACTTGGCTAACAAGAGAGGCACAGCACAGGGAGGGCATATGACAGAAGTTGGAATAAAAAGGGATGGTGGCTCTCAAAGAATTTCACAACAAACTGAATAATTTAAATGTGTGATCACTCACAGTACCCTTAACAACACTTAGCCTGAACAGTTAGTTATAATTGTATGATCTCATTTGTTAAAAAATCTAATTGTGTAATACAGAAGTAAGGGTTTTTCAAGAATCAGGGTGAATGTGCTAAAACACTTTAGCACATTCACCCTGATGTGGCCATGTGGATTATATTTTCTCGGTTCAAACTTTTACTCTACATTCAGTGTGAGGAGGGAAACATTTATAGCATTTCTGACATATAGAACAATTTTGCTCTGTGACAACACTGTGACACTGTGACACAGCATTTATTTCTCTGACGTGTTAGGCCTCTATCTCTGTCTTATTAAAAGGTCTGAAGGGAGTGTGTTCAACACGGACCCTACATGTTCTTGTTAAGTACACTGGGACCAATATAACAGAGCTGAAATCTCACAAAATGTTACCTTCTTTTGAAAAAGAAGTGTTTGATGGTGGACATAGTGTTAATCATATGCTGGATTTATTTGGCCGGTACCGATATATCTGAGAGTTTTAAAAATCCAGTAACAATATTTAGGCTGATATTAATTTTCCTTTTTTTACATAAACACATAACATAAACAAAACTCATTGAATATTATATAACATTTTACTGTTAAAAATAAACTTGTCAGTACTCTCTGATGGACAAACTTTAATGGCATCACTGTTTCTAAATTACCATATTTGCCATTCCTGCACTTAATTTTCTTGTTGCTTACTACAACATATCTACAGTCAGCTAATATCGGCCAATGTAATGGTCAGGCTCTACTTGATTTTGCTGACCACAAGCTCCCTAAGGCCAGCTTGGTGTACTCTTTGTTATCAAGGTACCTAAACAAATTGCCTCAAAGGGACTCGGTATGTTTTTTAACTGCTTTAAGCTGTGTTTTGCAACCCTACAGTACTTTTTTTGTTTACCTTTCTCTCTCCCTTGAATTTGCAACTAGCCAGTAAATGGGTTCATTAATAAAACTCTGGAAAGGTTCTACTTAGAATTTGTGTATTCATTAAACAACTGGTAGGAATGTATTTGTGGCTATAATTCAATTTAGTTCATTCACTTTTTTTTATGGGGAGCCAAAGTGACATTATGTAAATCCAGTACAGTAAAAAACACCCCCAAAATTATATTTATTTTCAACTATTTTACATTAGCAAAATGCTCTCTGTTTGACTTTAACACCTCAGACAAAGCATTCATATTGTATTTATTGCGACATTGTCCACTGTAACAGAATATGAAAGTATTTCTGTACACCACAACGAAACAATTAAAATTCTGACTTACCTGTGAGAATCTGTTGGTGAAAATCTTTCATTTATTGATCTAATTTTTATCTAATTGTATACTTTCTAATAGTGTTCTCACTTTTTCTCACATTGTTTTTTATCAATTATATTTTGTCAAGCATATTGGTATGAAGATCATTGATACAATGAGCTTTGACTAATTAGTCGAGTTTTTGTCATGACCATACTGACATTTATTAAAGAAAGAAAGGGATCTGCATACACTGAAACTGTCATGCCTAAATTGGGCATTGTGAAAGGCTCAGAATTCAGGCTACCTGTCACTGACAATGATGGTGTTTCCTTTTTTACATTCATGTAAATGTTTCATTATTTTCGGGGGAGTTAATGGCCATTAAACATCATTACTGTTGATATTACAGGATTGTGTAAATTTGAGCCATAGATAGCCTGCATGAATCACAAGGAAACATAACAAACAAAACGTTTGAAGAACGAGTTTACTCATAAGCCCATAAGTCTTAATTGCACTACTCTCAAGACAATATGCCTCGTCTTTTGCTTATCAAAAAACATTCAAAATTTTGAAAATGTACTTATTCATTCTAACAGTACGGGCAATGTGTTGTGGCACCAACTTTAAAAAGGATATATTGTTAATTATTAATCCCTAATTGGACAAATAATATCAAATTGCAATGCATGCATTCACTTTTATATTTATATGTATTGCCATTTTAGAGATCAGTCGCATATCAACAATTCGACACGAGAGCCTGTTTGATAAAACATCTTTTGCCAAATTATATACGAGCCTATTCCAGCTTCATCGGTACTTGTGCGCAAATTACGCAGTGGATCAGACTGATAATATGGGTGGCAAACGGGCTACTTGGTTCTTCCAAGAGAAGCTCACAGCAGGGCTGAACAAAGGTTTGCGTTGCCTACCTGTAGCCTTAACTTAAGAGAACAGGAGAGCATTTTAAGAATGAGAAGAGCATTCCCCTTTAAACAAGGTGGGCTGAGCTTTTTGCAGTTCTCGCTCCTATGGCAACCCAATAGATCAGCATCATGAATATTCACAATTCGCCAAAACGCACCATGACTATGGATCAGTGATGTCAGCGGTCCCTGGAATGCTCTACTCTATTTTGCATGATTGTGTCGCGTTGTTTGAAGGCAGCTGGTAAGACATCTGGCGAAAAGAGCATCCTTCGTCGTGCACGACCTTTCCCTCGTCTCCATATCACCGTCCGTCGGCACGTCCCTCACATGTCATGCTAAGGTGACTTTCAAGCAGTTTTTTCCACTTTTGCGCACAATGTCTGAGCGGCACAAAGATGTACATCGGGGGCGCAGTGGCCAAGCGGACCGCCCAGGCTGTGCGTGAGGACATATGCAAACTGTCAGGTAGTCTAATTATGAAAAAGAGTATCTCTCATCAGTTTCAGTAGAGCCACGGCGGTCCATGTCATGTGTAGCAGGCTTTCAGGGATTGAGATTAGCTCCAGACTGGTCGCTCTCACAAACAGATAGGGAGCGCGGGGCTGGTGGCAATAATCGTTTTAATACAGCCTAACAATCTGGATTTATATAATTTTCTCCACTCAATGTCATAATGGACCGGCTGCACTCTTCCATGCGTAAAAGGCTCTACAGTTTGCCACAGCACATTGGACAGAAAGCATCTATAATGGGCGAAGGAGAAGACGCAGACAAGGACACCCGGAGGAAGAGTATTAGGATGAAGCCTCTACCGTCACCGTCGCCGACCTCTGGGGGAAGCTGCAAAGGCATCGGGGAGACCAAAAGTGGGGAGTCTGTAATCATGGAGACGGACATAGGGAGACCGATGAAGACCAGCTCAAATGGAGATTGTCGGAGATTTCGAGGCAGCCTCTCGTCCATCACAAGTCGGCATGTGCACGACTCTGACTCGGCGGAGGAGAGGCGCCTCATCACCGAGGGGGATGTCACCCCGAGCGAGGAGAGCCCCTCCGGAGCCATCGGCGATGGGCCGCCGGATCAAGGCGCGCAAGGGGCCAGCGGTGGCGGTGGTACCCAAAAAGATTCCCCAGACCAGCAGTCAGGGTTCATAAAGTTGGATGGCATTGATCAAATTCTGCCGGACGACGAGAGGTTATATCAAGCTGGGTTCATACACAGACAGTTTGGAGCAATGCTTCAACCAGGGGTCAACAAGTTCTCCCTGAGGATGTTTGGAAGTGAGAAGGCGGTAGAACGGGAGCAAGAGCGGGTTAAATCCGCCGGATTTTGGATAATTCACCCCTACAGTGATTTCAGGTAAATTTAGACACCTTATACACATGCTCTCCAAACAGCGAAAGGTTTAAAAAGAAGCGTCACGTTAACGTCGATGCATTGCGCAGGCCCAGCTGTTTTTCTCAATGTGTTTACCATTTATTACGGCAATCATCAGCTCAGGAGCAGCCCATTCATTGTTTTAGTCAGCTTTATAGCACCTTCATCACTTATATTACTCCTTCACGTTGAAAGATTGCGTTTTACCAAAACCATAATCAACTGGCTTTACTGCTTTATAAACATTCTTACAATTGACTTATTAGTTTATAGATTAATAAGGAATTTTTCAGTGCCATAACACAGTAGAGGAATTATGTTCATTAGTTTCAGAGTATGCACACATTACTCAGGGGGCCTGTAGATACATTGTGTTGTGTTATGGAACAACCCACAGATAACAAGACCTTTGCTAATTAGGCCAATTTACCTGTCTCTGGCAGATGCTATGCTCCTTTATTTGAGAAAACCTGTGCTCAGGGGACATAATTTATTATTGATTAGGGTTAGTGATAACTTCACTTCACATTGTCATTACATGCTTTCATATGGGTTTTCTTATTCTTCTTGTATACATAGTATTTTGAAAAGGGTTACGTCCTTTAATTTGAATTCATTTTGATCAATAGTTAAAGTTCTGGAGCAATTTTGAAATGATGAAAACATTTTATGTCTGCATTTAATCGTCTACTCTAGTGACAAACTACAGCCGCAAAACTGAATAGAGAAACTCCATGGGCACTCTTTTGTTGGCCTACAGATTCCTCTCTGTTGTTAGTGCCCTTGAGTTTGTTATTGGCCATATGCATCTGGTTCGTGGCCACATGGAGGCTCTTAACTGCTAAGCAAGATTAGATTTAAGGTCCCTCATTCTTTAGTATTTTTAGAATGGTTGTCATAAAATGCTTTTAAACAATTGGTGGATTTAAACAGTTTAAAATGCATACATATGCATATGGACCTTTTTTAGCATCTCAGATGACCAGTGACCAGAGAGCTGTTTGTCTGCACATGTTATTTATTGTCAAAACACTAATACTGTGGCTCGACCTACATACTGCACACACTATACACACTATAGTACCCACCAGTGTGTATATGATCTTGATATTATGAGATGGGCCTCGTACAATTATATGGTTTTGATTGAAAAGTGCTCACATAATTTGTTTCCTTCAACCTATCCGATTAAATCCAATTAGAAAAGAAAAATTAATCTATTTTGACTGCTTCATAGCTTGTATGTAATGAACCTTAGCTTTTTTTGTAATTGAACACATTTTCCTCTAGTTGAATAATTCAGGTAAAACTATTTCATTACCAGCTGTGTCAGCCGTGGCATTTAGTTCACATATGCATCGACTACCTATGATTTAAATCATGTTGAGACATCTGTGTTGCTGTAATAGGATATAGAACAATATTGTCATACTGTATTTCTCCTTGTCTGTGACATTGAATGTTGTCTAGCCTGCCTGGTGTTTGATAGGCTATGATGGTGTAATGACATGTGATATAGAAACTCACTTACCACAAAAGTGTTTTTCTACCTCAAGAACAAGATGTCTGACTTTGAGAGACATGTGAGTTGTAGCGTGAGTTGCTCACAGGCCGGGGGGTGTCAGTGGAAAAGGCTAAATAAGACTCTTCCTAGAATAGAAAACAGACACATTTATCAGCCTGTTTATCCCGAGAGAAGGGACAAAATACACTGTGGTGGCTAACATCGCTGTATGTTTACTGTTGAATTTTGTATTTAAGATTGTCTCGTATGTCAAGTCAAGTTCATTACATCAGCTGTCTTAAGCTGTCATGAAAAGTACATTTTAATTGAACTGTTTGTGTGCGAGTGAGTGAGTACACACAGAAAGAGATAAATATAAAACAAAGATAGGATTTGTTGTGCATTAAAGGAACATTCTTTTTTGTAACATCACATTTCAGCCAACCTTACACTTGATTCAGGTATACCCACCGAATCCACGCACAGTTTTGACAGGTCATCAACAGGAAGTGAGACATGTAATAGACAGCGTGTCGTTTTTGTTATGCTCCTCCCAGCTGGTTGTGTTTCCTCCGACCCCCCCTGCTCTCTTACTCACTGTGTTAAATGTCATGAGGAAGGGTGATTTGGGGCTTGGGGAGACTGTCCTGATACCGAAAGGTCAGAGATTTGGCACCAGCCATCAGTTTTGAAGTGTCTTTGAGTAAGACGATGCTGAAACAGGGGCTCCACACTGCACACAGTGAAATAGATGCGTGACTCTCTGTGAGATGTACCAAAATAAATAGATAAATGAAAATGCACTGAGAGAGAAGTGCTCTAAAAAATGAGGTTAGCCACCCACTTGTTCGAGGTCTGAGGGGGGATACTGTATGTTACTATAATTAAACATTTTGCTGATCTGAGAGCAGTTTGCTTGTGGTTCAATCACTCGACACTATGATTACGTAATCATTCAACTCTACAATTAAAACCACAGATGTGGCGCTCAATCATGAAAGTAAAAAATTGAGCCTGTGCTTCGGCTAACTCTGTATGGGAAAAAGAGTCTTGTGCATTTCTTTGTGACTAACATGATAAAGACAAAGCATACATAAACCCCTTCATTCACAAGTAGATTAAAGGATAATGGCCCATTACTGAAGGAAGTATGACAATGTACTATGACAATTACTATGAAAATGCTTCAAATAATAATTTAAATCGCCATGTGAGATGGAGAAAAATAGTACATCATGTCAGTGAGTTAACACAGCATGTTGATATAAATTACAGCTTGTATTTTATTTTTAATGAGCTGAAGGAGAAACATGATGCTTGGATGCCTACTTCCTCCAAAATCAGGATCAGAGACAGGACACGATGACTGTAGTAATTAAAGTACACAAGGAGATGAGTGGGACATTTTAATGGGCCCAGAGAAGAGAAGGGTCTCTGTGACTAAAAGTTTTATTCCCATGTCTGCATCAAAGCTTTGGCACTATAAGCTCAAATTAGAGTGTCACAAGGAATCACACAGTCATCACCGCGCCGGAATTCAGCAAAATCTCCTCTTGTCAAGTATTGTATAACGCTAAGCAGCAAGGGAGGAGCAATATCTTGCAAAGGAAAAAGACGGATTAAAAATGGCATCATAATCCAATCTACAGCCTCATTTCCAGATCCAAAGCTGAACAGCTTCCTTCGATTCTGAACAAGCATCTCCCAGTGAGCAGATGTGGTCAGTTAACCAGAGAGTGGCATTTACTGCCCCTCAAAAAGGGAAACAAGCGTTTCTACAAAATGACTGATTCGTATGCAGTCTTTTAAATAAGAACAATTATTACTGTCCTTAAGCACACGATGACCGTGAAATATCTGTGTGGGTTTGATAGGATTGTTGCCCCCTCTGCCCTGCTCCTCACTGGATGCTTCTGTTGGAAATCTGTTCTGCTCTGCCAGCTTACTTGTCGCTGTCGTGACAATGTGACTTTATGTTTGTTATTTTGCTCTACCATGAGCTGCGCTGAGACCTATCGATGCTGCATGTCCTTGGTCGGAAATAGAGATTGATAAATGTCATATAATGTCGTTGCCCGTTGTAAAGATAATAGAAAATGTCAGTGCTTGATTGACAAAATGATACCCCTCTCACAGAATGGATCCTGAATCTTTGCATGATGAAGACCAGGTGATGATTTCTTTTCTTATCTGTTTGCATAGAGCCCTTTGAGTGGATTCTATCAATGCAACAGCATTGTGCAGAGTTCTAGACAAAATGATGCGGCACAATATTAGAATGCAGCCCTCTGATCGTCAAGTGCCTTTTAATTATCTTGTGATTCAGAGCCCAGAGGACACATCTGTTGGAAAGTCTACCACATTTCCCTGGAGAGATAGAAAAGAAGATGTCGCACATTACAACTTTTTTTTGCATTGAAGGCTCTATTAATCCCCCCTTTTTTCTTTAGAACCGTGTTGCCAACACTATCAGAAAGGGGGGTCGGCCGTCCTGCAGTTTCTGTCAATCAGTTAAATCCCTTTGCAACGGTCAGGCGAATCCTTCCCCTCTGCAAAGTCCACTTTTTCAACAGCCTTTTATTCCTCCCGCACATCCAGCTCTGTTTCCCAAAAGACACTTACCTAGACAGTGGCAAAAATAAATCCTCTGAAAAGACATCTTACAGTTTTGCTCCTGTTATTTTTTTGTTGTTGCAAAGAATACATTAAAGAAAAGTAGAGCAGATGTAGTCACCGATGTGCACGTTAAGGCTGTGATATAGTTAAAGGGAAGAAACTTTTAGGCAAAGTGTTGACTAAATAAAAATATGCACTGTGTTCCTGAAGGCATCTATGTTACCTAATAATTTAACCAGTTTCTGATGTGATGTTTTCATTCTCTTGCTAAAGTGAGTCATAGCATTATAAATGTCCTCCATTAGCCCAAATAGAAAAATGTTTTTCGGGACAGCTTCTCTCAATATTAGCAAGGCAATGTTGACTTTTCCATATTTGTATATCTCAGTCTTCAAAAGACAAGCTCAGGGTATTTAATATGAATAAAGAGCTGTGCTACCTGTACTTCGACTGCCCTTGTAATTTGTTGGAAATCTGGGGGAAATAAATCCCATGATTATTATTCCTTTGATGAATTTTGAGATATGCACAAATTGTGCACGTTAGCTTTACAGTCCTTATCAAGCATTAGCAGCCACTAACAGCTACATGCTTGTGGCTGAAGATATAGTACTCGTACTGTACTGGAGTGTGTCTGTGTGTATTGTGTTTGTATGGGATCAGATTAAATAACAGCATTCTCTATTTCAGTCAAGTTGATTACAGTTGATTTGAGAGTACGTTTTGCTATTGATTTGTTTGGGTCTCATGGGGCCTGTAGCTTGCCTTCGGTGGACTTACTGAAAAATGAGATGGAGAAACATACACGGCTACAGTGAGGGTGATTCCTCTTCTTGTGGTGGTGGCAGGAGTCATAGTTTGGGTGAGAGTTACACAAAGGTCAAGGTGAGGTGCTGGAGAGGCAGTACAGGAATATAAAGCCTGGACATTAAGAGCCCCATTTAAACAGTTTTTGACATTTTTTCAGTGCAGTAAGTCTTAATCATGACGATTGCAAGATTCATATGAGATCAAAATGTTTTAAATAAAGGACTGTAGAGTGTTAGCGTGTGCCCTCATGGACTATGTCTTGGTGTTTTATAGTGCTAATCTGCATGGGAAAAGGGTGTTTTGACACTACATAGGATGAATGACACTCTATTCCTTTCAGTCTCCATTAAATAATTCCTCCTTTAATTTAGTGAGGGTAAAACATGGGGATTACAGATGGTTCTGGCTGGGCCTGAAAGTGGGGTAATCAAAATAGGCTGCTGTGCTCATCCACGAATATTAGGAGCCAAGAGATTATTACAGCACAATTTATTTAATGGAGGGAGCCCAGGGAGGATGTGCGTGGCCGGTGGGTGGAAGGTTGCCTGTCATAGTGGCAGAATGATTGAACGGTACCGCGTGACCTCGCCAGGCACACTTGTGTGGGAGTGAGGAATCAGGACACGTGATCACAACTGTGAAAGAATGGCCTTTTTTTTTTTTTTTTGCATGTGAGACTTTTTTTTTTCTCCCTCCTGATATGTCATTTACTTCAGCTTTACGTATTAGGCAGAGAGCTGAGTTTAACCTTGGCAAAGTGATGGTAATCTCGAGGTGAGATTATATTGATTGATTGGACATCATATACATTTTGAAAATGGGAAAGCCTGCCGGAAAGCATTTTCTGTTAAGTGCCACATGTCACCCAGCTGGTATGCTTAATGTATTTTGGTCACCTGGCAAATGTAATGTTGTGTGTCCTTCCCACTCCACCATCTTCTGCACTCCGACATCAATTTATAATCTCTCCAGGTGGATACACAACACTAGTCAGCCAAGACCCATTCTCAGGTTTCAAATTTATTTCTCTTACCACTGGACAGATGTGATTATTGTCTCACTGGCCAGAGGTAAATGTGTCATTTTCACTTATCAACAACAATTCAGGGTGGTTGATGGAGAAAATGTGTATTTATTTATTTTCTTTAACAAGTTATCACCCCCATAGTCAAGTCATTTCTGAAGTGCCTTGTGTGTGACATTAGAGTGACCGAGACCTCTGTTGACCTTTCTGTATTTCTGTTTACACGTTCTGCTTCTGGCTATGGCATTATTTTAGCACCACTTCCTGTTTTAAAAAAGAGAGGAGTGCAAAAAAAAAAAAAAATAATAATAATATATATATATATATATATATATATATATATATATATATTAAGAGTGCTTGCTCGCTCCACAATAGACTGACACGTATCCCTTGTTGACTTCACAGCAATTGAGAAGGGGGAGGAAACGGGTTACAGCAGGATTTGTGAGCCTTGTGACATTTAACATATGAATTGTGCAAAAGGGGGCTGCAACTGATTGTAACTCTGTGGAGAAACATAGAAGTTGACAGTGATGCCTTACTGTATGCTTCTTTTTTTGGCCTGTGGCACAGTAATTATAAAATTATTTTCCATCTAAACAGTGGCCCTGGTTATAAATCACATTTTACACATTTAGCACATAAAAAATGAAAACACCTTGAAAACAAGAAATCACTTGGTGCCAGGAATCGAGAAAGCACAGCACTCTGTATTTTATGGGAATTGTCAGCATGGTTGGAATGAATAATTAAGATTGATTGGGTTAAAACACCTCCTATATACTATCGATTCTCTCTGACGTCTTCCATTCATCGTCCAGGCACGCGGCTATTCACACACAGAGCTGGGTGAAATACTGTTTGCAACTACTTTACTTGGTTTGTTCTTGCCTAATTGGGAGCCAGATGGCAGGATTTACTGATTTTAACAATGCTATGAGGATCCAAAACACGAACGCTCACTATAAACTATATTTTGACCCTGATTCGTCCTTCAGCTGGAGAAGAGTGGTATGCTGAGAGACTGCTTAGTGTTTCATTTTCCCCAAAAGATTACCCTGTGTTTCATGCATAGTTTGTATAGTACAGTAACCAAATCACACCATCCCTTGTGTTGAACTCTGCATGCACTCTGCAGCCCCAGCCTGTTCATTCCCCCTCACACAGATTCGGCTATATCTAGTACAGGTTGACCTTTTCAGCCCTGCCTGTGTCCCAGGTGGATTCTCACACCCCTTGTCTATCTGAAATTGGATTTCGTTTTTTCCTATCAGCCTAGATAGGAAATGGCCAAGATGTCAAACTGGCACTGATATGCTGCTCCAGAGGGTGGACACAATATGAGAAACACCATATTAAAAAGCACTTTAAATTTAATGTAAGACAAGTCAGCTTCACAGGCAAGTCATATTAAGTTCAGAGCCAATTAGCAGAATGTGCCAGAAACAGCAATCAGTTCCACCTGCAGGTGACTCAGGTGGACCACCATGGGTCATGTAACTGCGATAGCATTGTGCCATTCCTCTACATCTGATCCTTCTACATCTCCATTACTTTTCTGTCTATCTTACCTTTTGACTATCAATTTCTTTTTTGTTATTTTTGTCTTTCTTGTGGGAGGTTTATTTAAACAGTGTGTATGGCTTTTACAAGGGATTACCATGTGCTAGGGCTGGTCATTAATTCAATATTAACATATATGTTATGTATTGTGTTTTGCAAAAAAAAAAAGACAAAATTCTGTTTTACAAAATTATCAAATTCAAACTGTAGTTAAAAAGCCTTTTTGAGGGATTTCTGATACACGTGAAGAGTTTTGTCTGATGCAATGCATAACAGTTGAACAGAGTTGACTCACATACTACATAGCTTTTATGAGCTTTCAACTGCGTCTCATGGTCTTCATCTGCAAATGGAGTTTGCTCAGTTGTCATTTCATAAATATTGATTTGAACCATATGTGTTGTGCATAGCCTCTACATTTTATTAGTGAGCCCATTTCATTTGCTCAAAGCAAAGCATTTTCAGTTGTAAGTTAAAACAGATGGAAAGAAGGCAACAAATATAATAACACAATACAGTGCACCTTCGTAAGGTAGCTAAGGTGCAACAGTAATTCAACATATCATGAAAAGTGAGAATGCGAGTTCAAATAATGATCCTTCACACAGCTTGCTCATAATTCACCTGTCATTACCATTATTCCGTTGCTAATATCACTCTCTCCAGCCATCTGTGCAGAACAGACATGGCAGGAGGACGGCATTTCCTTAGAGGACTTCTCCATGGTTTACTCTGTAAAAATGTATAGAAGGCTGAAGCGCTTTGGAAACAGTGGGGTTTCCACTCAGAGAGGAGCAGAGTCCAGTGCGCTGAATAAAGAACGCTGTGTGTGTCTTTTGGCCTGGTGCTGCCACATGCTGGGTGTCTAGAAGACTCAGACAAATGGCTGGATTATGAGACATGCAGTGGTGAGAGACAGATTGTTACCTCTCCTCTTCTATTGGGAGCTGACGATTCCTGATTTATCTTCACCATCTCCATAGTCAATAACATGTCCTCTTTTTTCCCCACACCAGTGTTTGATTGAATAGGGACACAGCAGCAAAGTTGGTGGATATAAATCCAATCCCTGACCCTGTTTTAGCATGTACAATCAAGAAATTATAGAGCAAACAAATAAACATGATAAATCCTGCCCTGTTTGGTTTAACAGTCAGATAAGCCTCAGCTTTTGCTTACTCACGCAGACCAGCAAAAATCAGATAAACTGCATCTCCTCTCCGATTTGATTTGATTTCATGCTCCGAGTGTCTTCTTAGTGAGGGTTTTCCATCAGCTATTAATCTGTATTAATTTTGGTTTTACTTACCTCTGCTTTTGTGTAATGTTGCTCAAAACAACATTGTGGAAAGAAAAGTGATGACCCCTATGTCAAGGAGACCATGCTGACATGGATCTCTCCTCGCACACTCCCTCTCTTGGTTGTCCCTGCCCTTTAGTCTCATTATGTTGTACAGAGTCTCATTTTCTCTCACTGTTTTCACATTTTCTCTCCCCTTATTTTCTCTTTTCGTGCCCCTTCTCTCCTTGTCGCCCTTTGACCTCAGATCACCGTTTTGGAGATGAATAGAAAAGGCTTTCATTGTGGCTGCTCCATTTGCTGATTGCGGCACCTGAAGTGGTGAAGATAATGGCCCAGTACTGGTGCAGCCCAGAGCAAGGGCATGAGGTGATGGTGTATAGTGTGACCAGCTCCTGGTATAACAGACAGTACATTATCTTTGCACTTCATCTATGTTAAGAGAAAGCCCATTGCTTCATCTCTCTCTCTGGCTCTCTCCTGTCCAACAGAGCAGCGGGCTGCGGGGGGAGGGGTTTTTGTGTTCAGTTGGGAGGCACTGGCCGGTGTTTCCTCTGCCACACTCTGTGGATGGCTGACAGGGGACCCCTTTGACATGACCCTAAGGACCTTGTGGGAGATAACAAGGCATCATGATAAAACAGTCCACAAAGCTGGAGTGGAGATACTGGCATATTCTAGTAGGATAAGTGCATGCTGATGGCACCGGCTGGAGAGCTTTCTGTCCTCTCCGTGTCTTCAGTGCAGCCCTGCCACTCACTGTCTCTCTATGTTTTCCTCACAGAGGTCACATTTATTTGCTGACTGCAGACTACCCGTGTACAGTTTTTCTTCCTTAGACCAGATAGGTAGCAGGTTGTGCTCTGGGAAGCTGTGAAGGACTCTGCAGGGCTGCAGAGACAAGGACAGGGATACTGAGTAGCCACTGGTGGCGCCAGGCAGAGCCTCTCCAGAAACAGCCATGAATAAATAAATAAATAAATAAATAAATAATCCCACTGGTATGAAAAGGCGGCAGGAAACCAAGACTTGGCTCCTTCTGAGCATTCTTCTCAATGGGCTCCCTGATTACATCCGGTCAATTTGCAAAGTAGCTTCGGTGATTTCATGATTTAGTCAGAGCTCTTTAAGTGCACACTTCTGAGCTATTCAAACATCAGAGTGAGTTTAGGCTGGACTTATTTCAATGAGTGGATCTGGGGCACATTCTTAAATGTCTGGGAGTGACATTGCAACATTTAAAGAGTTTCCCTAAGATGGTTAGCCTGGTTCCCAGACCTCTGAATCACTGCCCACATCTCCGATTTTGAATGAAGATGAAGTGAAACTAGCAGTTCAGTGATTATTATGCTACTGAATGGCTTAAATTCTCTTTAAACCAATAATAGAGAATCATCATGAAAGGAATGTGCTGTGTTTTTTTGTAAATACACCATCTGAACAACTGAGAGGACTTGAAATGAATGAAATGACATGTCTGTATGTTTTAGATCATTTCAATCCAAAGCCAGCTGTACAGGAACCATGCTGTGCACATTTTGGCATTTTATTAGAAGCAATATAATGCATGCACACTAAATTACCCACTAAAATGACATACATACAGGAGGTGAGGAAGATCTTTTCAAATTAAAAAGTTTTTTTTACTAACCAGAGTTTGACCTATAGATGAAAGTATTGACATTCTGTTTGTCAGTTGATCATAATTCATAATAATGATCAATATAGGCAGCTTTTCCTGTTATTTATAATCATTACTGATGTGAAAAGTAATAACTTAGATTCAGTTGTTGTCAAGTGTTATGGTGGTTGCACGTCATTCTGTTACATTTGTCCGTGCTTACTTTTAAGGGGTCAGACCTCTATCTGTTAGAACATTTTCTTTTCTTTCTATGACATTGTATTTCTCTTTGCTGTGTTGAATAACAGTCCTAGACAGAGCTTTAGAGGTGAATAAAAAATCATACGCTGTACCCTTACCATGATGCCCTACCAGTAGAACTACTAGTAATCTTATTTATGGACCTCTTTTAGCAGTGTTAGGTAAGGTTGACTCCTTTCAGCTGATTTTGCTTCTCCTCTCCCCTCTGTAGGTATTTGGTAAATCCCTCTGTTTTCTCGTAGCCTAAGGTTGGGGAGATTTGCCTCTCCCTCTGATGAATCTTCTTAGCCTAGGTTTGATAAAACAGCGTACCTCACCTAAATATAGCCACCTGCGACTGCACAGCCCCAGCGTCAGTGATGTGCTTGCAGTGTGCCTGCTGGCTGTGCTCAGCAAAGACAGCGCCGTTATGACAGTTCATTGGAGAGGGTGACAACAAAAATAGGATTAACCCTTTTAACCTGATTTTTGTTCTTCACGAGACTTAAATCTTGCTGTGTTTGCCAACTGGCTTGTTTAAAACCAATGGGCTGCTCTTTCATGGGCAATACACAGGCATTTATTTTGTTGTTACAGATGTTGTTCTCCTGTTAATGTGACAGGCTTTATCATAGATTGCCTCTCCGTGTGGCTAAGTGTAGCTTATGTAAAATGAAGTCTTTTGTTTCTCTCTCACAAGAGCTTTTCATGCTTAATTTTCATTCAATCCTCCTCATTCATTCATTCACAAATGGCACTGGACTTAATGAGACCGTTGTTCAGTCAGTTATCATTTGAGTTTAACTGCAATTTAGAACCAGTTCAGTTAAATTGGTGTTATAACAGCTATTTGCAGATAAAATACAGCTACGCTGGAAGGTAGCTCCAAACGGGAACACCAAATGCCTTATAATTATTACTGCTATATTGTCATTTGTCCCAGCAAATCGTAAAATCCGAAAATTTTGACATTGGATTTCTTTTTGCCTATGATTCTCATAATAGTAAAGTAATAAAATAAAGTAATTGATTACCCTCACTCTGGCTTTGAAACTGATGGGCACATTTTAAATTAAATTATAGAATATTACATCAACCTAGAATAGCCTTTTAAACATTATACATGGCAAAAAACATTTATGCAATATTAAAATTACCTGAGCAGTAGACACTTTATCTCAAACATGGGTTCGTATTCTGTGCCCTTAAACCACACTTAAACAATGTGTGCATCAGGTTTAACTTAGACATCAGAGAATGTAACATCTAATGGCAGTTAAGTGTTTTCTAGATTTAAATGAGTAAAGTAGAAGTAGTGTAACATTGTTTTACCTCTATGAAAAAACTTTTACGCAGGAGGTCAGAGTGAATGGTTAGGTGTGGCTTTGACACTGGACACTGTGACTTCAAAGCCTTCCAAAGCCTCTAAAAATGACTCCTATGAGTTCCCCAAAAACTACTTTTGTGTTTTCTGATTTGTCACCTCTATGGTTTCAGTTTGGTTACATTTGATCAGCTAAAATTACTTGGATAAGTTTAGAGAGATGTCACTTTCATAGTTAAAAGAAACCAACATTGACTGTTGATAAGAGATAGGATATAACCTGTTTTGTTGTTTAGGTATGACGACTGGTTGGTTTAAACAGCTCCAGTGGAAAAACACATATTTATACAACAACACATGAATAAACACACACACACATACAAACTGAGATTAGGTAGTCCTATTAGTAGTGATGCACTAATCCAATAAACAGATCAGGTATTGGCCAAATGTGATCAATCCACATGATTCACCTTACATATTGTTTCTTAGTCATGGCCATTTTATAATTTTAACAATTTTACAAACCTTCTAGAACAATATTTATATAAATGTTGTCGTATCAATATCGCTACTTCAAGACCCTCAAGTGGCCTTACTCATTCAGCCCTGATCAGTTCCACACTGTCAGCTGTACAAACTTTAGATAGAAAAAGAAAAATGATCACTGGTATTTGATCGGTACTTGGTATCAGCCAAAACCTGGAGTTTAGGTTTAGAAATTTGTTTTGGGAGAGAAAAAGTGGGAACCGTGTATAGGCATGTGGTGGTCAAATATGAAACAGGGTGTTTATGCTATTGATATTTAACATAACATGAGGCAGAATTCTCAGGCATATAGTGCGTCAGAACTTCTAAGCAGGACCCCTGATAACTCAACCAAATCTTCAGAGAGAAAATGGGAGCAAACACACACACACACACACACACACAAATTAATTATTCAAAAGGGAAACTGCTTTTTCATGCAGAAACAGATACATTTCAATCATTTAATCAGCCCAAATCACATTTACAGTGCACACAATGTTGGCTGGTGCCCTTGTGGAAGTGAAGGCTGGGAACACCCACTGTTCTTCTGCTGTTCCCATTCAGTCAGTGTGGTGCAGAATAAAGGGAGACACTGTAAAAATGCTATCTACCACTTGTACCTGACATGACAGATGATCTGCTTGCATGCTATGCCATCACTATCCCAGCATGGTAGCCAACAGATAGACACCTCAAGTGCGTACACACATGCCTGCACAAATACAAACATGTACTCCCTATATATGCAGGACTATATATACACCCCATTCTTGTATCCCCTGTGCCTCCTCAATTTAAACGTAGGCTACTCTGAAAGGTAAGTGTGTGTCTGTTTGTGATGGCTCTCGCAATCCCTTTCAGGTAGCTGGACTGGCATGGTGAGGAGAATGAGAGAGGCTTATCGTGTAGTCAGATGCACTCTGAGGGTGACAACATGTTCCTGCTGTCCCTGGTCACCCCACCGGAGAGCAGAGTGGGCTGTGGCTCTGTCCCTACAGACAGCAAAATGTCAGGGCTCCCTTCATCAGTACATTGAACTCTCAGCACCATAACAAGGTTTTTCTCATTGTTTCCAATGTTTCTCCAATTTGCTGGGCCTCATTTTTAAAAGTTTGTTTCACACACATCATGGAAACCTACCGCCCTGTCAGCCTTTACTTTCTCTTCAGCTCAGTAAAATTTCTTTTGGTCTACTTTTCTGCGGTCTGCCATTTACGTCATGCGGACAGCTCTGATGTTCCCCAGTGATCACATAATTATACAAACACACACACCAGCTCTGGCCAGGCTTCCCAGAGTTTGTGATTATATCTTTTTATTATCACGTTTTTATCGGATGTATTTTGTTTCCTACAAAGCACTTTGTCACATGTCTGTTTTGTGCTTTGTGTTTACAGCCAAATCCAAGCCTCAATGTCATATATAAAAGAAGTATTTTATGGCTGTCATAGCTTCAACTAACATAAACTGGACTTTTCACTATATATTTTTGTGGGGTTTAACATATTGACAGTTTGGCTTTTTTTGTGTACTGGAGTTGTGACCAGAATAGTCAAGACATCACTAGGGATGCTTATAACCGCTATCTAATAAAAATAAAATAAAAAGGATAAAACCTTATATTTGTTTCAAATGAGATGTTTCTCTCTCCTCCAACACCTGGGGATATCACCTTCATATTATTACTGCTATGTCGCTGCATTTTGCTTTCACTTTATTTCAGTACAGGTGGTATACCACCACACAGTGTGAGTCTGTGATTTGAGATGCACACAGAGATATGGGATTGTTTAATGCCTTTGAAATGTCCGCCTAACATCCCGCACTCGGCCAACTGTATTTATAGAACAATGTTCTTCTATGTCAGGGTCCCAGTGCATAATAAAACACAGTAAATGGATCCCTGCTATGTTTAGGATGCCTGACCTCCATTAGGAGGCAACCGCAAGAGTGAAAAGGAGATATCGTGATCATTTACTCTACACATGCATGCAAGCATGCACACACAGTCTACACATACACATAGAAACACACATAATGCACAGGGAATTCTGCATACTGAGCTATTTCCTTATCCCAGAATACTGTAGTGACCTTGGGTCAATCACAATAATATTTGTTTTAGAGGTGTCTTGAATATCTGACTAAAGGTCATAGGATGTCTTCCACTAGCAGATTCATTTGAAAAAGTAAAATAAAATACAATAGTACCATGATCTGATAAGTTTTTTCTCTTTATGTTGGAACATGTGTTGCATTTCCCTTTGTATTTAGAAAGATGCATTTTCACAATGAGCGTACAGCAGCTGCTGTTAATCATCATATCAATCCCCACACTCCTATAACAAGTGAGGCTTACTCAAACAGGTGGCAGCAGAAGCTGTGTTCTGCCAGAGTGGCGTCCAGAGGTCTTAAACAGCATTCTGTCTTGTTATTCTTTCTACAAAGATGTTGAGGAGCTCTCCTGTGGCACTACTTTTATATTTCTTTCACTCTCACTCTGTCATTCATACAGCATCATCTAACTGCTGGCTGAGATTTTTCTGTAAGTTTGATTTTCTTTTACAAGCCAGACATCTTTGTCAGGCCCCCACCTCTATGGCTTGTGAGATACCCAGTCATTGAACTCAGAGTGCATTTATTTTTATGAGCCAGGCAATGCTGGTTTGTCTGCATCATCAGGTCAAAGTCAGTTTGTCCAGTACTTTGTTTTATGACCAAATACCTGTAAAATGAATGACATTCCCATCAACCTCAGCTGTACTTTGTGTTTAGTGCTAATTAGCAAATGTTACCATGCTAACATGCTAAACTAAGACGCTGAACATGGTAAACATACCTGCTTAACACGAGCATGTTAGCATTGTTATTTTAGGCATGGTAAGCATGCTGACATTAGCATTTAGCTCAAAGCACTGCTAGCAGCCTTACAGAGCTGTTGGCGTCTGTGGACTCTTAGTCTTGTTGTTATGTTATTGTTATGTGACATCGGTACATGTGCCATGGAATATCACTCTCTGTTTTTTAAAAGTATCTTAAACGACAAAATCTGTGTGTGTGTGTGTGTGGGGGGGGGGGGTTATAATTTAATATAGCCATTTTCTATAAGTCATATATTTTACTTTACAGTTAAAAGGTAGGTTTAAAGGTATTCCATATAAGCATCATATAGGCCTTACTTTGTCAAAGTTACATTGGTTTTGTGTAGTAATGGAGTGTTAACTTACAGCTGAATTGCCACACTAATGTGACCTTAACACATGGATTACCTAACTAAAGGAAGTTTCAAGTCTCGTTAAACTGATTTTTACTATAGTGAACGAAAAAACACATTTGACTATGTTAAATGCTATGGCATGCTTTTGGAAAATGGTTGCTATTTGTGATAATATTTTGTCATTTGTAGTAAAGAAGCTGAAGAAAGCTGAAGACACTGACATTGTCCTTTAAATGTGAAAAGAAGTATTATGTGTGGTTGAGTCATCACAGTCGATACAAATAGCAAAACAATGGGATTTGCAGTTACAGATACTGAAAGAAACACAACCCTGTCTGTCAAGTGCTGGGGGCACACTTACATCCTATTAGTAAGCTGTGTAGCTTATTCAAATGCACAGGCTATCTAGCATTTGTAATATTAGGGAACATGGCAATATGAAGAACAAATGTCATTATCTATGTTTGCGTTTTTTCCTTTGAAGTTTTTCTTGTCCTCTTGGGCTTTCAGTCTTAACATTTGCAAACACAGTGGTGGCAAGGTCTGTCTAAATATAACTCCACTTGACAACAAGCTGGAACAGTAGATATCCCTTTGAAGAATTCCAATTACTGTCACTGTTTCCTCAGTGTGTGTGCATATATGTGTCTGTGTGTGCAATAGACATGAATCTGAGATGTGTGTCTGTGTATACTATGTATTTATGTATGCATGCGTAAGTGTGAGATGCTCTTGTAAACTGTAATCTGAGCACATTACAACTCAAGCGTTTGCTACACAGCAGCCTGTGTAGTTTTGCAGTATTTTACAGTAATTATTTATTCCATGAGTGAAGTCTGTACATAGATTTATGTGTTAGAGGCAATGAGACCTCTTGTCCCCAATAGTAACCGTGACAAACAGTAACATGTGGAGGACAGTGCTGCTGGCCATCACTGATGTCTCTTGTTTTGCCTCCATAATGCATCAGTAATTGAGTTTAGTCATGCTTACAGAAAGAAAAGGAAAATAGAACATTCCTAGCAAAAAAAAAACAACCCTCAAATTATTAACTGTGACAAAGTCTGCACTATTTAAATGATAAAGTTTCTTTCATAGCAACGTGGAACATCTGTGATTGTAGTAGCATGAATGGGGATATCAAGGTACAAGGTTAAATCTTTAAGTACAAGCATTTGTAGCGCTTCATCACAAGCATGTCTCAAAGGACTTTAAAGCGAAAAGGCCATTGTAGATCCAACTCATCATCAATGAAATGATAAGCTGTACATCATCCAACAAAGCAAACACAGGGAAGCAAAGAATAAACACAAGACTCCCAAGAACATCTCACAATGAAAAAAGTTATTTATGTTTTTGCTCTGTAAGGCCAACAGTATGTACCAAACTGTTTATAAAAACATGATAACTGAATTTTTACTCGACTTGACTTGGACCAGAGGTCTTCTTGGATCAGGTTGTGTGATCCTGTAGAGCAGGAGTTCATTGAAAACAAATGAGTTATTTACTTCAACACACTGTGAATCACCCATGAAATCAATAGACATCAGCTGCAACAAGGAAATGAAATATCAGTAATTACTTGCTGTAGTCTAGCTAGCTTGCAGTAAAAATGCATCTCCTAACCTGGTTATATATGTGGCATCCTTTCTTACTTATTTCTTATGGCCCTGCTCTGGAAATTGGTTTTGCACAGAGACAGATCTTTGTGGCCCAGCTCAAGTTGGGTGGGTAAATCATCCAAGCTCACTGGGCCAGTACAGAACAGTACAGAGGGCACAATACAGAACCCCCTCATGGTGCAATGTATGGGGTATCCAGGATATATCGCCCTTAACCCAAAAGGGCCAGTCTGAATTCAATTACCAAGCCAGCAGAGAATGCAATTTATATCCAAACTCTCAGGCTTGGAAGATGGACGAGGTCACAATACAGTTTGTAATTATCAGTTAACCCTCATTGACCTTCAAGTTGTGATTTACAGTCCAAACACAAATAGCTGCCTTCTGGGATGGTGGGGAGGTTACATATGTATAGGTCGCTATCATTGCTCCCTGTGTATGAGCTCGCTTCCACCACACATGTACAACACTCAAAGGTACCTAAGGTTAAAATAGGCTTGTGACGAGACAATGAGGCCCCCAGTCTTTGTCTCATCACATGCCCATTTTAATAGTTTGTGGTTAGGCCATTTTCAAAAAAGTCACTCTCAAAAGATGAAATAGGATTAATATGTACTGATCCTCATCATGGAAATAACAGTAAAGCAGTTCAATTAATGTGCTTGTGCTCTTTTACAATATGTGTACACATGATAATAACTAGCGGACAAAAATAGATAATTAAACATGTATATTATTTCAGTATACCACATGTAAAATATATGGCATACTGATATAAAACTTATGAAAAGTAAGTTAATGATTTTACAACAATCACAGAAAAACATCACAAGTGAACATATAATCAGCTTTATAATATCTTATAGGCCTTTTTCACAGCAGACATTTTGACTTGTCAAAGTAGGAAAAGCACAGGTTGTTACTAATAACATTATCGATGGCTCTGTTGTATTCAAGTGTCTCAATAAGCCATGACAGTGTGACAGTGAGCCAGCATGCACAATACAAGGACCTCGATGCTGAAGAAGCTAAATGGAATTCAGCCATCATTCATTTTATTATTTACACTTTTCCTACTGTGACATGTCAATGTCTTCTGTGAAAATTGCCTATACAATAGATGTTACACATAAATGTCACAATAAGACATTGCTCTTTTAATATTTACAAATGAATTCCATGTATTTTGTGACTCTCTTCTCTATGGTGAGTCTAAATGTGTGAGTTATGGATATGGGTATGCTTTAGACAAAGTGCCTTGTATAGTTTCTGGTACATCTTATTTTTAAAGCCTTGAAAAAATGTAAACTCTCTTTGTCTCTTTGGAATGTGTTTTTCTATACAGTATACACAGTATGTTGCAAAGGGATGTACAATATGTCCATATGGAATTAGTTTTTAAAGTGCACAGAAGAACAATGTTACCCTCTAACTGGGAAGGATGTTGCTAATAGTTAACTAGACATGTTCTGACTTTCTCTCTCTGTCACCATCCCATCTCTGCCTTTCTCCATTTCTCTCACCAACAAGGTTTTACTGGGACTTGACCATGCTGCTGCTGATGGTGGGCAACCTCATCATCATCCCCGTGGGCATCACCTTCTTCAAGGACGAGCACACGCCCCCCTGGATCGTGTTCAACGTGGTCTCCGACACCTTCTTCCTCATGGACCTGGTCCTCAACTTCAGGACGGGTATCGTCAAGGAGGACAACACGGAGATCATCCTGGATCCGCAACAGATCAAGATCAAGTACTTGCGGAGTTGGTTTGTGGTGGACTTCATCTCCTCCATACCTGTGGACTACATCTTCCTCATTGTGGAGACGCGCATCGACTCAGATTTCTACAAGACGGCGCGCGCCCTGCGGATTGTCCGCTTCACAAAGATCCTAAGTTTGCTGCGACTCCTGCGCCTCTCAAGACTCATTCGCTACATTCACCAATGGGAAGAGGTAGGAAAGTGCACCTCAGTGTGTTTACTGTATGTGTATAGTTATGCTGAATGTTTCCCACTTTCCTGTATGATGTGTATGATGCGTGCTATTTTGAGTTGTCCATGGCAAACTGGATTCCCTGGATGTCGATCAGTGGATTCACACAGAGTCAAAAGGAGATACAGAGCATACTATTTGATGAAGCTAGTCAAACACATAGGGCTTCACTTCCTAAATCCAATTATAATCCAAATGGTATTCCCATGCTGTGGAGCTACTGCAAGTATGTTTGCAGAGCTCTGTACCATCCCCTTTCCCCTGGGAAGGAAATATGGATAGATGCTGCTTCTGATTACATCCACCCTTGAAAGGAGTAAAGAGACTCTTTTGGTGTACCCCAGTCACCAATGAGTTGATGAAGATGGGATGTTGATTAGCATTTTCTCTCTGTGTGCCCATCCATCTAGCAGTGGGACCACAGAGCCCAGAGAGGCATTGCTGCAATACAAGCATGATTATAATTGCGGCAATAATTAGAAAAGTTTCCATTGCTCTCACTGGATGGATCTTGTTGTTTAGTCTCTGAGGTAAAAGGTGCAAAGTGAAGCATCAGAGTCTCAGCGTGGAGTCAACAAGAAGACACTCCACTAGAGGATAATATGGGACAGGGTCAGGGCTGCTATGTTGGTGAGCCACAAAATAAGAGAAAGCACTGGATAATTAAATAAATGCAACACATGAGTAGGACTACTTCTTGGAGGCTCTGTGATTCATAATAAACTGCTGTTTGTCATTCCACATACCCTCCCTAAAAATAACCAAAGCCCCCTACAAGCTTGTATTTCTTTCAGGCGATGGCAGTGAAAACTTGTATGTCTGGCTGCCGGTCCTGCTTTCTAAGCTTTTTAGATAACGTTACTTCCTCCATTTGCTATCTGTCAGATTACCATCACAGCACAGAAAGACTTTAGGTGATCTGATTCTGAGCTTCGTTAGCAAACACTGATAGCAACAACAACATGGCAATCAAAAAAACGCGAGTTGTGTGCGCTAGCATGGGAGCAACCAAATATACAATTGGGAGGGGGGGTCACACACTTATGTTTTCTTTAACAAACAAAAATGAATTGAAAATAAATAGGAAATACCAAGAAACAGATCTGTTGACAGGGTTCATAAAAGGACATATTTAACATATTTTTGACTGTATATTCGGGGGAACAGATTGGTAGTTTCTCAGTATTGGTGGGGACATGACCGTGATTCGTGTGTCCCCCAATCATGCGTGGCGTGATTACGCCCTAGCATTTAACAGATGGGTCTTGCACTAAATGTGAGCAGTCCATACATCTCCTTGACACACTAAAATGTAACTGGTCCCCACAGAATTGAATTCTGTGTCCACATACATTTCATCCAATCACAAAATTACTTTTTTATTTTACATTAAGGGAATAAATTTGGTGCTGTTGCATAATTCTTGCCATTACAGACATTATAGACATAATTTGGTGTTTCATCATCTACACAATCACTCATTTAAACCAAAAATCTTTTAATATTTGGAATTAAACGATCCTGTTGTCATATTTGTTTGTTGTCTCCTGGCATTTATACTAACAATTTAGTCACGATTTAGTTAGTATGTGATGATAAAGGCTTCATGTGTCTGGACATTCTTGGTTTAGGTACCTTTAAAGTTCTTGAATTTTACTCTTTAAAAGCTCTACAAACCCTGTATAGATTTTGAATTTATGTTTGTGAGTTTTGTAAGTAAAGCTTATTCATTTCAGTTGACTTATATTTTCCAATTCAAACGCGGTTTTGATAGTTAAAGTATTTAATGGGAACATACACATTACTATGAGTAGGAAAATATATTTGCTGCAGCTTCATTCCAAAGAGCTTCATTTGGCTTCAGTATTACAGGCAGAAAGTGCTGTTTGTCTTCATCAAAACAATAATTTCAATGTGAGTCTCTTGTTATGTGTCTCTCTTTGTGGCACCACTGATTCGAGTTCTTTAATTTTATTTATGAAAGGCACACAAGTACACATAATTTTGGTTCTTACGGACAAATACAAGGAAACTTTAAGATGATTAAGGAACAATGAATTTAATCAAGAACATTTTCAGAAATGAGATCCTTTGCTCAGCTGTGTTGTGCTTTAAATTAGACTATTTTAGAATAGGATTGCTCAAGGTCACATGAACAGTACATGGTCATTTTCTTTTAGTGTGGACTTTTGCCCTAATTTCACATCACATACTAACAACACTGTATTGATATCCATTAATTAGCCTGTTTGCACACTGTTGTCACAATGCAGCACCACTCATTTAGTTAGTGGGTGTATTCACCTGAGTGCGTGACATTACATGGACAATTGGAAAGGTTGAATAGCAAGCTGATTGCCAATCAAACCACAATATCCCCAGACCTGCCCACGGGCATTCTGAAAAGTTCCAGGTTTTCAAATATTCAGCTGGCACTCTGGGTAGAACAGTGTATGTAAGTGTGGTGACATTAATCATGCAGGGCCCCTGTGATGCCATTTCAAAGAGAGGAAAAGTTCAAATGAATCACTGGGGGAGACTCCCTTTGCCACCCTGTTCCTCCATGCATGCATGCAGCTGTACTTCTGGGTCCAAAATGAAGGCTGGGAAACGTGCAGTTGAGGCCAGCCTTCATTTGAATAGAGTGGACACACTGACACTGTGCTGTTACATGTTCAGCCTGTGCAATGAGGCAACAAAGGAGGGAGAGGAGAGAGGATGAAATGATAGAAGGAACGAAAAGGAAGGAAGAAAGAAAGAAAAGGTAGTATCGCTTGCTGAACTAGCTTATAGACATGAACTGTTGTTTGGTTGTAATCGACCACCACCCCAGACTAGTCCTCTGTTTAAAAAGGAAAGGCAGTAAAATGAGAAGAAAACAAAGAGCAATAATTCATATTCATGTCATTAAAAAAATTTGAAGGACTTTGCGGGACAGTGCTGACTGCAGCATCTAAATACCATTGAAATAATACGGCAAAGAGAGGGGACATTACACTCACGGAGCCAGCTGCCATTTACATGTTTTATGCTTGTGTGTGTGTGTGTGTGTGTGTGTGTAAGGTTTGCTGATGTATGCTTGCTAGGCAGACAGAGTGAAAGGCCAGCTTTGCCTCAGCGCCAGAGTACTCCAGATGCAACCTCACAGAAATGTCATCTGTCACTGCAGAATAACTTGTCGCAGAGATCTCACCACCTGACTGACTTTTTGACTTTTCCTATTGACAGCTACACTTCAGACAACGTGTATGTATCTCATCGCCATTTGAATATTTTGGTAACACTTCACACTGACCTTACTTTGGTCTATTCACCGGCATACAGTATTGAGCTTGGGAGAGAAAATGGAACTGCGCTGTAATTCTGTGGTGGCACTTTTGTACTTTTATACTATACTGTCCTACAAATGTGTGTGTTTTTACTTTTCCATAGTTACACACACAGTAATACAATGAAAAATAAAACAGCTTTAAAAAGTTATATTCCCTGTTTTTTACAGAATTGAGGCAGGATCCATGACACTGTGCAATTTTTAGCCCCTGTAACATCACTGAATGCCATTCAGCGTTGCTTGCCACTCTACATATGGCACCACGAAGAGGTGCACTTCTCTGACACGGCAGAAGCTTGGGACCTGTGATGTCCCGATGTCCTCCAAAAGGCAAAGCTGATTTATTTTACTCATATTTCACAAGTATCTACAAGATATAAATAGTCCTGCACGAATTCATTTGGTTTGTTATTGTTTGAGTTTCATTTCCTCCTCAGTAAGAAGTCACACAGAGGACACTTCTTCCGGGAAGTGTTGAATACAGCTCAGTGAACTGCACTGCATGGTTTAATGCCTCGTAGAGTGATACTGTTGGGAACAAATTTTATAATTAGAATCTTTTCACATGTTCTCGCTGCAGTGAATAAAGCTTTTTAGGAATTCAGGACAAGACAAAGGAATATAGCATGTGTACCGAAGAGAAGCAATTCTTACCAAAAGCAGGGACAGAACAGAGCTCAGATGTATTACAGGTGAAGTGCCTGAGGGGGGGTCGTTAAAGATTTCAGGGATGGACAAAAGACAGTGTCCGTTTTGAAGTTGTCAAAAATAGATTCATAAAATCATAGTAGCATGCTTACCATAGAGAACATGTAGAAACCTTTGTCTGAAGGTGACTAAGCTAATCATTTGCTGCCTCACATCCTCGCTCAAAAAATTGCACCCGTGCAATAGGCCAGTCGAGCACGTCATAAATCTGTTTCATACTCCTTTGGGGACAGTTAGCTAACTCCCACACATAGTATCGTCCTCGGTCAGAGCGTCAGTATTTTATAAGTGAAGTAACAACATGTCTGACATAAAGGTGCTGAATCTACAGATGCCTCCTCAGAGCCAAAAAAGAACACTGTCTTTAGAGTCCCCTTAGCTTTGGTTTTATAAAACTGCTTGACGGGTCAAGGAGGTAGATCATAATCTGACATGCACACATGTACATATGCACATATGCATTGTCAATTAATCGTCGAGTGCAATATACATATCCATTCATTGTATGTATGTATGTCAGTTGCGTTTTCTTGCGTGAGTGTATGCATGCTTTCCTGGCTTTGTTGACATGGACTATAATTGCGTTTCCTCAGGAGCTCATACTGTGCTAGTAGCCCAAAGCGCAGACATGTTGGCACATAACCACAAACTGTTGAAGTGTCCTTGAGCGCGATGCTTGACCCCCAAACTGCTCTAGTGGGGCTTCCCAGAAGACAACAGAGGGGATTGTAGGTCAAAGCAGAGCTACATTCTTTTATGAATTGTAGTAAAGTATGAGTATAGCTACAGTAGTAATAAATAACTTCAACTATTAACTAACTGTTAAATTACTTTTTTCTCCACTACATTTATTTTAAAGATTCAGATAATTAATACAAAATCTAATCAACAAATAAGTGATGATGTATTATTATACATTAAACTACCCAGCAGTGTACAAAGTAATTAAAATGAGCTCCGCCTTTATCAGCTGCAACATTACATTGATACATAGGCTAATGCATCAATATGTATAATCCAATAATATATTATATATTATTCTGAAATGAGCCATTCTGCTTAATGAGTACTTTTACTTTTGGTACTTCAAGTATATTTTGATGCTAATACTTTTGTGGTTTCACGCAAGTAAAATTTTGAATGCAGGACTTTTACTAGTAACAGAGCATTTCTACACTGTGATATTGGTACTTTTACTTAAGTAAAAGATCCGAGTACTTCTCCCACCATTGGACTGAAGAATACTGGTACTGTATAAAATACATATTATACATGGTGGCTATCTCAGGCATTATAATGTATTCTCCCTTTGTATAGTAATGCATAAGCTAAGGGTGGAAATCTTGGATTCTTCCTGGCTCACTCGGAAGTTTGGGATGTAACATTTACATCGTCCAGCAAAAGGCCTGTTCATGAAATAATGTGAACTCTGTTGTACCAGTGTGTCCTCACAACTGATTTATGCCCCCTCACAATTTGGGATGGAAAAAGAAAACAGTTTAAATACAAAGCACAAAATGCTCCTAGGACATTTCAGCAAATAAAGTGACGTCTGAAGCTGCAATCATATCATCTGCACCTCCTCAAAGACTCTAATCCGAACACCACTAACACCATCAGTATCCTTTTGCATAACTAAAGCAATGCCCCGATCCCCCACCAGCTCCTTCTTCTATGTCCTTTTTATCACAGCTGTCATAAATTAGCTCTGAGTGCTTCTATGTCCTCTCCAAACTCTCCACATTTAAGGGTGTTTTTACAACCGCCATGTTGACAGAATGTTGTTTACAAACAAGGGAGTTTTGGTGGCGGTGGCTATATGCCAGTGATAACACTGTCATGCATAATGACGTTCAACATGGCGTGCAGATATCCATCACACACACACACACACAGAGAGAGAGAGAGAGAGAGAGAGAGAGGGAGCAGGCTGTCGTTATGGCGTCTCCCCTGTCTCCCTCTTGTTAGCTTCCTCTTGTCACTTTTCATCGGGATAAAAATAAGACTGTGACCGGATATTCTCCTCATTGGAGTTGTCTCCTGTTGACGAACCAGTGACTTGGATGAGATTAGTCATCCTGTTAAATCAGATTCAAGGCAGTGCACTAATGACTAAGCTCTGAGGGCTTCTTCTCATCGTGCCTGATGCCTACAACATAACCGTCTCGACTGGCCGACCCAGTAAACGTTGCTTTTAGCGTGGATGGAGATGAATTTATGAGAGCAGAGCTGAGGCCTTTACTGAAGGGGGCAGGGAGTTTAAAAGACAATGAAGAGGATATTTTAGGGTAAGGGGTGTAGTCAAATGACTTAAGGTGTAAGAAGCTACGCCACAACACCTGTGTTTATTTATTCCAAGGTGACAGAACGTCTATCTCTGTTAGTATTGGCATCTTGGATTGTGAAGATTTATGGCTCTGCCCGCCCAAGTGGCTGTGTGCTGCAGTTAGGGAGAAACAAAACGATCTGTCACTAAAATGCTCAGGTGCTGTGATAGAAGTTAGCAATGTGGCTGCCCCATGGGTCCAGAGAAGGAGTGAGGCGCCTTTCATTTCCACCCAGTAAATCTATACAAAAATATTTAAATAAGGTAAATCAGCTAATCAGCCCCCCACTCACTGACCCATTACCTTGACCAAGGACTGGTCTTTCAGAGATAAGAAAAGCAGGAAGAATAGATTTAATGGACTATTATTGAGTGCACAATGAGGCTTGCCAGCAACAGTGACAGGTCCTCAACACTCTGAATGAGCCTTGTGTGATATCAATACCCACAGTGGATTTGCTTAAAAAACTATTACACAGAAACGTGTAATCCTGCACAAACCCAATTGCGCATCTTGGTAGGGAGCAGAGTGAGAGTGGGTTTTGTGATCTGAGCCCTCCAGGCCTGTTTAGACAGATGATGGAAGGGTGTTCCCAGTGGTCCACTCCCAGGCCTACTTCTCATTCTCCACGTGTGCTTCGTCCACCATGACAGCGTGCATGCGCATGACATTTTGGTCGAGGCATTTATAGTGAGAAATCTAACCTCTGCCCACAGCCTGCTCCCAGAATCTGCCATCATGCTGGATGATTAAAAATAGCACTGTGACATGCGTGGGTTGATTTAGTTGATAAACTTCATTACTCATCACAGGGCAATCATGTCTCGCTCAAACACAGGAAGATGCAGCAATTGACAATTAACACACTAAATACAGTACTTCTACAAAATGATCACTGTTTCTAGGGAAAAGACAGTAAAATAACCAGTATATTTATCAAAAATCTTTTATTTGTCTATTTATAAAATTACATGTCAAGATGTGCATTTTCAATTATGAAGCTGAAACTGCAACAGTTAAAATCAAATCGTTTTATGTTGCATATGTGTTTGAAACTAAAATAACTAAATTACTAAAATGATTATTACCAGATGACTAAATGATAAATTACACAATAATAAATTATTTAATTAGAGAGCTGTCCTGTTGATGTTTTTTGGATTGTACTACAACCAAAACTGTGTGATAAAATGAAATGTCCACTGTAGTGCCAGTTATTAAATAACTGCTGCTGAAAAATAGCTTGTACAATTAAACTTAAACATTACATGAATTACAAGTAAATCAAACTACTTCCTTTAATAAAGCATAGCACTAGCAGTGAAACTCAAAAGCAAAAGGGGTGTGTGGAGATTTAGACAGGGACATGTGTTGAGGTTAGGTCAGCAAAATGGCTTCAGAAAAACAGTATAAGTGAAGATTTTTTATTTTCTCTTACGTGTTGAGACGCCGTCATGCCACACATTCATTATCATTAGCAGGGCGAGCAGCAAACACCAGATGCCTTGCTGTAGTGCTACATCGGCTGTGTCTGGGCAGCTACCGTCACCACCATGGGACATATGCATCCATTCTCTCACCTGGATCACGCTCTTCTCATTCCATCTGTTTGAGATGACTCGGCAGCTGCCTTCATCCACTCTGTGCCTGTCTGGGCCTGATTGCTGGCTCAACAGGGATACAGATTAGTTTATGACTTTAGCACGTAACCCTGTTTTTGACCCTTGTCATGTTTATTGGTCTTTATTTACTAGGTTTATTTGTCAGTGAAACGCTGTCAGTATCTTTGGTCTGTCTCTTCCATTAGTAGTAGTAGAAAAGTCAATTTGTGTTCAGATTTGTCTTAGTTGCATTTATATGTAAAGCTGTATGCTTTGCAATATGTTAGGATGCTAGTATTTATAGCAGCAGCAGTAGAAGTACTGGTAATGGTAATAGTATAGTTTTAGTTGGCAAGAGATTGTAGTAATCATAGTATTTCTAGTAGCAATTTAGTATTAGTACTAGTTTTATTATCATTGTTCCTTTTTTATTTTTTGCCTTGTAACATTGACTGTGGTTAAATTAGCTTTTCCCACATCAATACTCAAAGTGCTTACAACCATATAATTGCCGTTTCACTAGCTGCATTTATGAAACCACTACACTGGCACTGACTTACATTAGGCTACGTGTTCTGACCCATGTTTTTGATTAAAAAAGGCAAGCAGATATCAGCATGGCCTCTCATATGGAAAGGCCTAATGAGGGTAGTGAAAGTAACTACTAGCCCCCCTAAGAAACTGTTGTGTTGCGTCTCCATGCCCTCATCAATCAAAGCTTTCTTGTTTATGCTGGTGCTGATATTGCCAGGCTCACTCTGTGTCCCTATCAATTAAAAGAAAATGGTCAGCAATCCATCATCCTCCATGTAACATGCCATGTTGTGGACTGCTGTGCGTGCAAACAGTGTGTGCATTCACATTTGTGTGTTTTTGTTAAATACTGTATGTGTGCATTTTTACAGTACAGTACGTACGTGTTTCTTTGTTAAATTAGACAGAACACAGACATCCTGCTACATGTGGCTATTTTCTCATTTACAAGCGGCGACACAAATGAAAGGAGAGGGAGAAGAGATACAGAGACCTCATTCCTTTGCCTCAGAAAAATGATCCCTTAATAATGATCCAACCTTCTAACAGAACCAATCTTGGGAACAATTTTTTGTAACTGGAAAGTCTGTTCCTGCTTGGCATGGGTGAAGTTGAATTGATTACAGCTGTGAAGAGAGATAGGAAAATCACCTTCCTCCAGTGACAGTACAGTTTGGGTTACAAACTGGTGATTTGCATGGCATTACCTGTGACAGTTAGGCTTTATTCTCTACACAGAGGTTAAGTGCCAGAGGTCTTTTCAGGGCAGTAGCAATGTAGCAGGTTTTATTGTTGAACATTAATGAGTCATCCAGGCTGTGCCACAAGATACTGAAAGGAATTTATTCTGCTTCAGAAATATACTGACACTGTAGAGAGTTCGATAGTATTCAGCAAATTGACAGGTTGAAGTACAACCCACACAATGTGCATGACAGATCATTTCATGCTCCATAAGAAGAGTTATGTCCCAAAGTGAGCCAGTGCTATGCACCATTTCGGATGATAGAGGTAACACCTGTTTACCTTTTGTTAAAAGGGTACTCCAGCAATTTAGTCTTGTATTTCCATAAGTTTGTGGGACTCAAAAAAGACATATTTTAAAAAGAATGGTCAAAATTGATGCCGCAGAGGCCGAGATATCCTTGTTTTTACATAATGCAACTCAACAGTGTCTTTCATTAGACCCTCTTTACCTGGTAAACGTCTACATCTATCAAACTCCCACTCCAACTTTGTAAAACAGGCTTTCTGTTGGAAAGGTCTCCAAGCAAAAGGTGAGATAACCCTGATGACATCACTATGGCATCATCAGGAATATTTTGTCAGACTTTAAAAAAGTTCCCCCAGAGCCACAGAAGAAATTGTACAACTGTTTTCACGTGTTACCAATGACGTAAGCTCATTTTGATGTGTGAAATCTGTGCAGTGCCCCTTTAATTTCAGTCCTTTATCAGTGCAATCTGAAAATAAAACTAATTTGGAAAAACAAATCCATTTAGACATTTGACATTTTATAGCTAGTGTAGCCTTATGCATAAAGAGGAAGCTACACAGCTTTATTATTCTCCTTTGACTAAATATGCAGCTTCCTCTTGTTGATAGCCCGAGGGTAAATGTAATATTGTAACGGTAATTATGCCAGAATCTCAAATAACTAATTTAAAAGTAATAATTGAAAATGTAAACAATACACTGCGCACTTGTATGCTTTATATCTTTGTCAACCCTTAATGTCCCAGGAATTGCTGTATTTGAATTCTCATCTTACTTTGTAAGTTTTTATACATTTAAAAGCGGCCTCTGTTTTATAAAGCTTCCCTTTCCTGTCGAGAAATACGATTTCACAAATGAAAAATATATCAGGCTTAATGTTGGAGATGGAAAGGGGTACCTCATGATTTATTCATTCGCCACAGAGTCAATTTAACACTTTAATGTTATGGAATGCCGTTACGGCTCCAGCAGGAAATTTGACATCACACAACACTGCATATTAGATAACATAACTTATTTATCACTGTGTTTAAAGAAAAGACTGGTCCCTAAAAAAACAAACAATCGCTCACCTTTGACGTGCAGCTGTGAACAGAAGTGTAGAAAATTAGGGGATTTGGTGGGTTGAGCGAGAAAAGGTGCAGCTGGGCGAATGATTCGGCTTAGGTGATGTAAAAGTGCCCAAGGCTTAACATTTTGAACAAGAGCCCAAAGAAAGACAGAAAGGGACAGAGTGGGAGAGAGATACGTTGAGTTTCAGTGTGTAATGTTTGTGTGGACAGACAGAGAGTGCGTGAGTGGGGGTGTCTCCATCCACTCTGAGAGAGCCTGGCTCCGCTCCTCGACCGGGCACATTTTCCTGGGCTTACCTCTGGCTTCATGCTAGCCTGTTGACAGAGCTAAATTGATGTGATTTGATGGTGCAGCAGCACCCACACTGTCCCGGACAAACACCACACTGGTCCTTGCCAGCCTCCTCCTTAACACGCGCACAGAAAAAAATACACAGATACACACTCACATTTGTATGCATTCAGATGGAAACAGAAACAGTGCTTCAGGAACCAGGACTAAGATGAAACTTTGAATGACAAATACTGTATCTTGATGTCTTCACCTTCCTCCTCATCATCATCTACTGCTGAACAATAAAGATGGAATATCCCCTCTCAAGTCACAAGCCCTAAAAGGCACTGAGTGGATTTTAATAACGAGTGGAGTGGTTAGCATTGCACACCGTGGTCTTCAATGGGATTAAGAGGCTTTGAATGGTTGAGGCCATTAAAATCTACACCAGCCCAGAAGTCCTGGAGCACTGTATGAGTATATTTATCATTAGGATTAACAAACCCAGCCTGTGAACGCTCTCACCCCAGGAGCGCAGCCACTTCTACCCTTGTACCATTATTGTGTTTGGCTGAGTGGCTGATGATAAGAGCGATTCAGCAGCAGGGGAGGTAAAGCATCCCCGGTGGACCGTTCTCAGAACAGCAACATCTGCATCCACCAGCTCATCTGTGTGCAATGTAAAAAGCTATGGTTTCTACAAGCTAAGTACATTGTCGTCTAATTCCTAAACCACAAACCCTGTGCATGACGTGATCAAAGAATAGACCCAGAAGTCATTGAACTGCTTGCGGAGGAGGAAAATCTCCCTTGAGGATGTGTGTGTGTGCATGTGTGATTTGCAATCTAGAGAGATTTCAGGGATGTTGAGTCAGCCTACCCTAACCCGTTTTCTGCTTCCTTCCTCTCCCACCTCTCAGATCTTCCACATGACCTATGACCTAGCCAGCGCCATGGTGAGGATAGTCAACCTGATCGGCATGATGCTGCTGCTGTGTCACTGGGACGGCTGCCTGCAGTTCCTGGTGCCCATGCTGCAGGACTTCCCCGCCGACTGCTGGGTGTCCAAAAATAAGATGGTGGTAAGTGCTTCCCCTGCACCGAGTCCTCCTGCCTGTTCGAATCAGATTATGCCCTGTCTTATCTCATCCATCAGCTTCAGTAATTACTGTACTAAAACCCTTTAGCATCCTGGGAAAGATTGCCTTGCATATCTGTCATTTTAAGCACTAAATCAAACATATTTATCTGCTACATTTGCCCACATTTATTCAATTTGCTGATTATTTTTATTTATTTGGAGCTCTCAACATCTGTCCATATTGTGAAAGGAGAGAGACCCTGAGGCGATGCAGGACAGAGGGCCCTTATTCAGTATTGGTTGAATATTGACCAGTTTCCAGTGAGCACTCATGCTGTGCTTTAATTTTGCTGTATTGTTAAAACAGCTGCTCGAGTAGAGTCTCTGTTAAAGCCTGACTCATAATAGAGTTCTCTTGCTTATGGAAGCAGACTGTGTCACACCTGATGTGGAAGCTCTGAATCACCTGCAGCTGATGGCCTCATGTTAACTTAGCATGTTATAAAAGAGTGTGATTCCAAAGGAATCTGAGTTATTGTCAGGTTTTGTGGTGGGGCCCTCAATAGGGATTGATCTGACATCAGTGAATGCTTTTCTCTTCAGTATAACATACCAAAAAAATCAACATATATTTAAACCTTCAGGAATGCAGCTGAGGAGAGTGGTTCCCTAACTGATCAATAAACATGTCGATGTAAGTGTCAATAGGGTGATGTTTGGGTCTTCGTGTGGTCGGCAACTCATTTCAGGGAAAAACTGAAAGATGTCCACATGTGGAATAAAAGCCTGGCTTTATTAGGTTTATTGGCGATGTTTCAACCAAGCTGGTTTTCCTTTGTCAACTTACTGCATTCAGCTGTTTAGTATCCATATAATGATCACAACCATTATCTGGTTAATTCTCCTGCAAAATGCACATTATTTTCATTAGAATTTAATACTTTCAATTCATATCGTATATATTGCAAGTCATTTAATAATTCAAGTCACAGACAGAATACTACATTTATCAACAGAAAGATGATAGCCCAGAATATATGTATTTTTAAACTGGGACAATAAAACAACACATTCAAGGAAGCCAGCTTTGAGTTTTACATAAACCAGCTTCTAGTCAGCTGTATGTTCAGCTCTCCGTGCCAGAACAGAAGTCACGTGAGTAGTTACATCGCTGAAGGTATGATGTATTTGGTTCATCATGCCTCACTGCCTCCCTAAAGTGCTCACTTGTTATATTTAATCATAAGAAACGACAGATGTTGCAAACCACTGTCCCTTGAGATGTTTCACACTTTAGCTAATTGTAGCTTGTTTTCCATACCTGTCTGTGCAGAGATATACACACACTCAGGTGAGGTGCTCCTGCTTAGGGACAGTGTCAGTACTGGGGATCAAACCAGCAGCTAGTAGACAGCCTTTTTGACCAACCTCCCAGTTAAACCAACCACTTTGTCTTTGAATTATCTGGATTAATATGGATTAAGACAAAAGATAAGATATACATTCTGACTTTTATGTTGCATATGGTTACATCCCTGCAACCATGATCATTTCCTCTTCCATTTTTATAGTTCTATTCCCTCCACTGCCATTAAAGATACTTACATTTAACAGTTCTGACTAGATTATATTTAGGCGTTTTCTACTTCTCATGTTGTTACTGCTCAGAGTCGTGTTTCCAAAACTTCCACGACTTTGGTCGTGTTTCCAAAACTTCCAGCACTGGCTGCCTTCTCACATTTCTGCACCCAAAAACAACCCTTTGCATCTAGGAGTGCAGAGGCCCTGAGATGTGAGGAAGAACACTCATAATGTACTTAGTTTAAAATCCCGTGTGAGGGATGTAGCCTCTCATTAACATCAAAATAGAGTTTGTTTTGTTTCACACAGTAAACACTGTCTAATTAATTGCATTACGTAGAAGAATGGTTCTCAATGTGACAGAATAACAAATATATCTTCCTGAATTAATTCAAGCCTTGGGGGCAGGCACCTCTCTGATGGATAGCTCCTCATGTTTTGCTCACATTACCTGCTAGACAAAGAGTTTGTTAGTATTGACTCAGTCACAGTTGGTTTGGTTCTGATTAGAATCATTAGGAGACATTTTTTGTCTTCTTTTACAGTAGCTGTCCCATTATCTTGCTGGGTCATCGCTCCTTACCTTTTCAGGAGGGCACTAATAAAATTGCTATCTCTCTCGGCTTTTCCGCCGTGGAAATGAGTTTGAAAGCAATTTGGACATGTCACCCCCAGGAGATAGTTGATATTGATTTGCCATGAACTACCACCGGGATCTAAAGGAAAAGGGGCAATTTATCTACAAATGAGAAAACTCAAAGAGAAATCACATTTTTTCTAAATAGCTGACCTACTTTCTGTCATGCAAGCCTCTAGTGTCTCACGCTCCATCCGCCCATTCTCAGGACTCTGTTTTAGGCTCTTGCCCAAATGTCTGCTTGCTCCAAATGTTTGCATATTGAAAAGTATGTTTTACCCTGCCAGCTGCTCCGTATTGAAGTAAGAAGTGGACATCTGCCATTAGTTTTGTCTTAAGTAATTGGATGTGTGCGTGTATGTGTGTGAGCTGTCAGGGTGCTCATTGACCTTTAATGTGCCATCAACACCCTTGAGAGAGAGAGAGAGAGAGAGATAGAAGTGTTCCAATGTACCCACCCTAACTCACCCCATCTCCTCTGTTTCATCCAGAATGACACATGGGGACAGCAGTACTCCTACGCACTTTTCAAAGCTATGAGCCACATGCTGTGTATTGGGTATGGCATGTACCCCCCGGTGGGCATGACAGACGTGTGGCTGACCATCCTCAGCATGATTGTGGGCGCTACCTGCTACGCCATGTTTGTGGGCCACGCCACCGCGCTAATCCAATCTCTAGACTCATCTCGACGGCAGTACCAGGAGAAGGTGAGTCAAGATGACGTGTTTCTGACAGCTGTGTTGTCTAGATTTGTTTTGAAGAGAGGACAGTGGTGGTAAGGTAGGATGCTGGCTCGTCCTCAGCTTGAAGCTTGGTTTTATTTTCTCGTTTAATTTGTTTGATGTTTGTATAGCCAGTAAACACACACTGACATCTAGGTATTGTAGTTCCATCATAACTCTTCCAAAAAGGGGGAAAAAAACACACCATCATTCTCTAAACCATGGTCTTGCAAAGTCTTGCACAGTGGGACAGACAAAATTGAGACAACTGTGCCCCCCAAACATCCTCGGTCTAATGTCAAAAAATAGTAAAATGTGCAACATGAAAAAAATGTTATATTAATAGATAATAGATTTGTCACTCCTGTTATTATTCTTTGTCTTACTTTGATTTGGAGGATAATCATACTCCAAGTTTTGACTAACTACGGTTCCCATAATGCTTTGGGAGATATAAAGAGGAAGTATAATGTTGCCATGGAGTTCTTTTTAGCCTATATTTGTTTACATTTTGGCAAATTGGCACCATTGAAAGAATGCTGAATTAGCTATTAGCAGTTCCTGTTTGCAATGTACCCATGGATGCACTAATGACCATAACTGGAGAAGAACCTGATGATTCTCAGGCAAGTTCTGGAGTGATAAGGAGCATCTTTTTTCTATGATTTCTAAATGAACTTTTCTCAGAGAAGCAACACTTCAATTGATACATGGTTTTCTTTGGATAGTAACTCAGCTCCTGCAAGCTGACTTTTGTCTTTGGCTGGATAGTTTTTTGCCGTGGAACCATCCATATAGACACAGGAACCCCAGCCTCCCCAGTTCAGTGAAAGGTAAGCCCTGACAGCTGTCTGTGAAGGCCGAGTCGTGTTCCACAGTGCCTTGCACTCTGTGGGCCCAGCGTGGGCGATAATGAGCTGAGCTGCGAGGCTGCCACATTGCCCACCATCTGTGGCGAGGAGGAGACGGGAGAGGATGACCTCCAGGGAATGGAGGCAGGGGCTCGAGAGACCCCACCCGAATGAAAGAGGGAGAGTGGGAGTGAAAGAGGGCAGAGAAAAAAGACCCAGGCAGACAAGCAGAGGAACAGATTAGCTGACGTAATGGGGTGTGTGTTGCTACATCTTCAAAAGGAGAAAAAATGCACTGGATAACTTAACACCTCACAAATCTAGAGGTGAGTAACAAAGAGATTAGTTTTCCAACAGATTCTCACTAGCTAAAAAGGTGAAAAATCCAAACAGTAAAACACGACTACATGACTAATGCTGCTGATGTCAGTAGCTGTTTAATGAAAGGGGAACAAACCATCTCCCAGCTCAGCACTATCTGCTCGTCTGCTGCTCTGCTTTAGAGATGCCTTGCTGCCAAGTAGACTGAACAGCTGGCCTGTCTCAGCACCAGTCAGCATGTGCTACCAAAGCCATTTGCTGCTGTTTCTGGGATCACCCCCTAAGGTGCCTTAAGAATCCCCCAGCTAGCTAAAAAGGCTCCCCTGTGCTCCCACAGCTTCCCACGGTGCCTGCCTGCAGAAAGGTTATTACTGCAGACTGCAATTAATTTTAAAGAGTGCGGATTCTCTCATTTATCTTTCCACATGCCTCAGTGATAAGGCACTCTCTGGGTGCACTGTCACTACGTGCTCATCTGGCTGTGGGAGCCAGATAGAAGTCATTTCTGCCACACTGTACTATACCCACTCCTCCTTTCTGCTTATCAGGGTTAGCTCCTTCAAAGACATAAACCTTTTTGTCATTGGCCCTTGCATCAGTTGTGTGACAATGGGATCGGCTTCCTGGAGATTTCACTCTGCTTTTCCATGTTAGACTAATACAATAATCCACGCACTCAAGGAGTGGACAATCCATGGGTCATTCCCTGGAGTTTTGAGAAGGCAGGTGGCTGTACTCAGATGGCCATTGGGCCGCCATGACAGGAACAGCTGTTCCTGTCTGCTGGGACTCAGCCTGGAGAGACATCTGCTAACTGAGACACCACCAACACAGCAGCCAGTGTCCAACCTGCCATCATACACCAAGCTATTATACACACCTGTCTGTTAGACTGAGTGATTCTATGCTGTCGCATTAGTTAAAGTAAGGTGCAGCACATGCACAATGTGAGGATGGTAAAATCACAGAAATTAGATAAACATAAAATATGTGATACATTACACAGCAGCATATAAGAGGTATAATTCTTTATTCTCTAACCCACAGAAGGAAATGGTACACATTGGGTCAAAATTAATGGTGCATCAAGGCACCCTGCATAAAAGAAAACATTATGTCCACTGCTTTGAAATATCAAATAGCAACACTGTTCAAAGAAAAAAAATGTCTCTCTTTACATATATTTACATATTATATGGTGGGTACTTTAAATAATAGTATATGTGTTCATATTAATCTGTGCTCTCCTGTCAGGGCACTTTAATAAGTGTTATTGAACTCACAAACTTAGTCTCAGAGTGGGTACTCAAAGTACAAGGACACTGAGAAGCTTTAATTCTCATCAAAACCAGTGTATATATGTAACACATATGAAACAGGATTACATAAAGTGGTTGTTTGTGTTTTTAGTGTGTCATGAAAACTAAGGAAAAAAATAACTTTGTCTCATAAATATGTTTACCAATGGCTCTGCCATAAAATGTATTTTGTATCTTGGTCCCACTGCCTTTGCTGGTTTCTAAACAACATCTAGCGTGCTGACTCAACACATGCACAGCTGATGTTGCAGATTACAGACAGTGAAATATGATGAATTAGACATTTTGACTCATTAGTAAATTCTGGAAATGCCACCAGCCTCTTTTCTGTTGGCAAGCTGTAATGGATATCTGTAGTTTGCAATTTGGAGTCCTTGTGTTCAGAAACCAAATATGCCCATGTTGGTATTCCAAAGATGAAGTCAGCAAGACTACAAAACTGCATCATTTGCATACACCACCAATCTGTGCAGTAACATGAATTGTGTACTTATCTGCAGTGTAGATGCTATGCAACCCCATAAATCACCGGTATGTGTTTCGATAGATGTGCTTATTACACAGTAATTACAATATTCAAATGTGGATAGGAGTATAAATTTAAATTAACATTAGCTTACATGGACCTGTATTACAGTTGTTTGTCCTGAGCGAGCTAGTAGGTAAACAGACAATGTGCAACAACACAAATTCCCACCCTTCACTGTCACAGTGGGACGGAGGGTAGATACTGACTACTGTTTAGTTAGTGAAAGAGGTCCAAAAGCGGATCAATGTTGAGCCGAGCAGCACCATCGCCACATTTAACTGCATCATGCTGGTTTTGATGTGACACAGGCTCTGCATTCATCCGGTGTAAATGAGCTGAAAACAGTAGAGCATGGAGCTCTCATACACATGGCTGTATGGCCAAGATGAGAGGCCATCTGTCCAGTTGGCATGCAGAAGTGATGTCCAGGTAACGGTTAAATTTAGATGGGAAAACAAATCAATGAAACCCCTCTGGGGGACTATGATGAAGAAAACCAGTCTATGAAGGAATCTTAGAAGTGTACAGATGGGAAATAGGAAAGGAGGGGGGGAGCTCTGCCGTCAAAGATGGTGAAAATTATCATCAGAAAGCCAGAGTATAATCTTTTCTGAATAGAATTCTACTACAATGTGGCACCATGTAATAAATGCCTGGGCTGTCAGCAGCTAGCAAGCAGACTTTAAATGAGCTCTTAAATAGGAATCAGGCAGCCTGTTAACTGTTACACAAAGTAGAGATCCCAACAATCACACTAAATACTAGGGGCTGAAGTGTGGCCCCCACTGAGATGAATAATAGCTTTATTAGATTCATTTCACTCTGCTAAAAATATATGCCAGCATATGCCAGTCTTTTGCTGTGTGTAAACACAGCCTGTGGGTGCAGAATAATAAAATGTGTGCATTTTCCACCCATTTGCAACTGAATTTGTTGCAGATGTATCTGACTGCATGGATTAGGTTGGGTCCATGTCAGATGTGAATGGAAAAGAGACGGGTTGAAACTGGACATGGTGTAAGCTTTTCCTGAGCGCAGTCTTTTCTAGTCAGTAACTCCCATGTGCTAGAAGTGCAGAGTGCTAGTTACTGAGTGCTCTAGTTATTGGATTTTAGTTACATTTTCAAGTAGTGATACACATTGTGGTATCTTTATTTGAACCCTGTACACCCTGCTAGATGAACTGAGTTTAATTGTACCAAATGGTCCTCTGACATGAATGATTTTATTGTTGGTATAGGGCAGCAGCTAACGATTATTTATATCATTATCAACTGTTCTGTCAATTATTATGTCCCCATATTCCAAGATAATTACAATGCTTGTTTTGTGCAGCCAACAGTCAAAAACCCAAAGATATTCAATTTACAATGAGGATAAACAGAAAAAGCAGCAAATACCCTCATTTGACAACCTGAAACCATTTATTGTTGGGCATTTGTTGCTTGATAAATGACTTAAACGAGTAGTTGAATTAACTAAGTGAGTCAGCATTTTACTGATATCTATCAGTAAAATATGACAAAAGACTTGATTTGTTTTTGAGCTGCTAGGTACAACAGTGCTTTGCCTTTTCTTTTTCTCTTTTTTCTTTCTTTTTCATTTACTTCAGTCATTTCCTGTTGTTGTGTTTGATGTTTTTTAGTATTTTACTGTAGTATAGACTCCTGTAGTATTATTAGTTGTATTATTAAATAATCTGGTGGGGCTCTCTCATCCCCACATTGAACCCCTGTATTACCCAGCTAGCAGTTCTGCTACACCACAGTCGAAAACATTGTGAGCTGGAATGGGTTAAGCATCTGCCAAATTCCCCCAAGGATTCTCCCCTCGTGTCTCAGGCGTGTTGAGAACCATTATCACACAAAGAGAATTACATCTCTTCAGATTGGGGGCACAAGATGGCTGCATGTGCCTGTGCATACAGGGTATGCCTGCCACTCCAGCTCTCTGTAAGCCGCTGCTTATCTGTCACTATGGCCCTCTACAGTAGAAATGTATACAGTACAGAGAGCTGGAGATGGGGACACCAAACAAAAGAGATAATCTCGTTCATTTGTAGGTGACTTGTGATCCATGCTGTTTTGTTTACTTTGTAGAAGCTCTCTGATCCTTTTGAGCATTTCTCCTCTCAGGTTTTTAACAGTATATTATAAACATTATTCAGCATGGGATAACTGAGTGATGTTCTGTTTGTTGTTGGTAGTTAACGATGAAATCAGGGATGCCCAGGAGGGACTTGTACATGAGTAGCATGTTGTGGCATGCCAGTCCCAAATGGCTTTAGAAGGAAATGGCAGTGGGGTGCTACAGCCCCTCCCCTCTAAATCTCTAATTAACACTTGGCAATTAAGCATGGCTCTTTGGGGAATAGTTAATAAGAGGCCCAAAGCTGATTATTTGTGGGCGAAGAGGCTCTAGAGATCTTTTGTTCCCCCACTTCAATCCCCCAATCAAGACCTTTGGAAATTCAATAAATAGTCATCAGAGGAGGACTATATTTGCACCACAGAGTGGTCTCTTTCTTTCCAAGAGGGAGAGAAATGGATTAATGCTGTCAGGGAACTAATAAAACATGCAGTTTTAGTATTTAGGCTAACAATTTACACAGTCATCCCTGTGTTGATTGATTTTAAAGCCCTTAAAAAAAAAACTTGTATGGAAAGGATGTAGGTTTCATCCAACAATAGCAATAACTTTGTGGCACCTTGTAGAGGTTAAGTCATGATTTCCCCATCCAGTCAACCCAAGGGTACAGCTGTCAACAAGTTGAGGAGTTTAGGTCTGATTCTGCCTTACAGTAAGAGCCGTTCTCATTAGTTGGAACCTGACTGATGGCATTAATCTAAACCCTGTTACATTCCCTTTTCCTCCGTGTCTGCCGCACAACTTTCACTGCTGAGTCAAGGACTGTTGACATGCCCCAGAGGTACTCAATGAAATACCCGCTCTTTGAGTGTATAACCAAAACCAAATTAAAAGGTGCAACCAATGTCAATATAATGTATATTTAGTGGCATGGAAAATGCATGTTTCTGCAGCATTTGCAGTATTTCTGTCAAGAATGTCATTTCTACAGATGTACAGCATTTTATTAGATATACATGGTGTTTTGTGAAGAGCAAGGGAATTTCCTTGCTCGAGTAGGCTAGAGTGCACCATAGTGACCATTAACCAGTCACACTCTCTTAATTAAGGCCTAATTACATAGCTAAAAAATACATCACTAAATTACTTGGCAGTCTTGGTTAGCCTACAGATGAATTCTTGATGTTGGGTATTTTAATGGCCATTCCCACGCATGATTATTCTATAATTTTAGGTGTAAATTAAAATGTGTTTTGAGGACCCTAGAAGAGTGTATATTGTATTTATGCCATGCTGAAGAAGCTTATATTGAATACTTGAAAACTTGAAAAGTCTAATGAGGCTGTACTTTAGCTAAATGCTAAATGCTTTTTAACTAAATGTTATGCTCACAATGACAGATGCAATGATATTTAGCAGGTATAATGTTTACCATATTCGCTATCTTAGTGTAGGTTGTTAGCATGCTAACATTTGCTAATTAGCACTAAAGACAAAATTAGGTTGATAGGAATGTCATTAGTTTTACAGGTATTTGATCATGAATCAAAGTATAGGACAAATTAAAATGACCTGTTGACAGCGCTAGATGAAAAGTAAGGGTGATCAAAGTTATCACAATTCATCCTGAGTGGAACATGAATGTCTGTGCCAAATTTCTCGGCAATCAACCCAATAGGTGTCAAGGCACTGACACTAAAAATCCCAAATGTGAACCTCAAGGTGGCGCTAGAGGAAAAGTCAGGGGATCGCCATAATTATTTGGCTTCATTCTCTGGGCACCATGAATGTCTTTGTAAAATTACTTGGCAATCCACCCCATAGTTGTTGAGGTTGAAAACCTTGATGCAGTTTCACACAACTAGAGCATGTAATTGCTGCTTCCACAGTTAGTAGTACTTATCCATGGCTAGTGGAATAATTAGATGTAGTAGCAGTTATTTTATGAGACCACCTGTCTCACCGTAGCGTAATAATAATACTCACTACAGTATAGAAACGGCTGCTGCTGCCAGTCCTGAATTCAATATGACCATTTCACACAAGACTGAGCTGTCCTCCAACACATGCATCACAAACAAAGCAAGTGGAGTATTCTTTATAATGTGGTTTGTTAATTTCTCTGTTGCCCATTTTTCCTGCTTACATTTGTAGGTGCAAATATTTAATACAGTTAGCCTTATTATATGACCCATACCTTTTGGCCATGCAATGCAAGGTTATGGAGAAGGAGACAGAAGGAGAACAGTGGAGAAAAATAAATGTTTAGAAAGTATAATTAAGTGGCTGACATCTCTTTTGGGAAATGAATTATTCATATTTTATTTGGTAAAAATTTGCATCTGCTTGGAGAGCTGCATGAGAGGGAAGGGAATTGGGGTGGGGGAAATTAAAAGCATGATAAAAGAGTAGAGGGACAGAAGGAAAAAGGAAAGTACGACTGGGAAACAGACCAAAGAATGGCCATGTGGAGAAAGATCAAAACTGAGGAAGAGAGGGAAGGGATTTAAGAAATAGCATGAAAATGCAGTTCTGTATAGCTCAGTGGGCATAGTATGCTTGTACAGTAATATTGCTGAGGTTGGAAGCTGATAGGCTCGCCCTATCACACACAAAAACCTCTACTGTAATGTACTTAGAAGACAGTATGTTACAATAAGGTACTTGCAGTATATACAGAGGCCCTGGCTTCATTTCAACATCCAAATTCAACATTAGCAGCCAAATATTGCAGTGTTAAAACCACCAAAGCTGGATGAAAGAAACACATTACATCTTCTTTGTTTATTCTGTACAAATCCAAAGTCTAAAAACAACATTTTGTACTTTCACTATGGTTATGTAACAATTTCTCGGCCGGGCGCAGTAACTTCCTGGAGTCCGTGAGGTTGCCAGACTTTTCTGATTGACTGGCATGTCAGTCTCTGTTGCCTGAGCTTTAGAGGCGCTGGACGGTGGATTTTGTTACCTTTGGACAAAGCCGAACTAGTTGTTTCCCTCCCTTTCCCCCTGTGCTAAGCTAAGCTAACCAGCTGCTCGTGGTTACCGTACAGATGTGAAAATTGTATACATTTTTTCATCCAACCAATGCGCGTATTTCCCAAAATGTCAAAATAAAGCAAACAAGCAAGAAGGAATCAGTCCTATGGTTCTCATCAGCTACTCTTACATTTTGAACAGCCTGCAGCCTGAACCCCCCCCCCCTGGTTTTCAGAATGCAGCGAGGGAGGCTGATGGTGGGATGATTACCTCCTTAATGCTGACTATGATTTGATTTAGCCAAGTAGAGCAGGAGAGCAGGGATCTTCCTGGTGGCTGTGTGATGACGGCTGTGCAGCAATAAGATAATTTCCTGTCACAGGGGGTGTTATCAGCCCATCACAGCGTCAGGAGAGCGCTGTCCTCCCATGGTCAATGTCTTTACATTCATGTCAGCTCCTTCTCTGAGACTCAACAATGATTAGTAAATGTGAGACACTGAGCTAATGTATGTAGACAGTTTTATTCATCACAATATAAAGGCAATAGGACATTATCTTGCGTTTGTTCACTTGACTAATGCCCTTTCATGCTGGAAGAATCAAATTGTAACATGCTGCAAAGCTGAGGATAAATGGCTGTATTACATGTTGACAGTGTTTGTTTTTTCTTTTTTATGAATGTAAAAAAAAAGGGTTGACAGACATTCTGAAGGAGATGATAATCCACGCCTTTGAAACAGAGCGCCATGCTGTGGCATGTCTAATGCAGGAGACGTAAAGACATTAGACAAGATGCAGAATGTGGGTTACACCCGTCATCTTCACCCCGGCATCACACGCAGACAAGCTGCAATACTCAGCAGCCAATGGGACTACAGCTAGAGATGTCTGCGATTGTTTTCTAGAGCCTTCCGTCTCTTGGAGTAGAGGAGCAAAAGTTCGTCTCTGTGCGAGGATTCTCTCTCATCATCAGATCAGTAAATGCTCAATTTTATTCCAAAGGGATTGTGGGGATAAAGACTCAAACCCTTACCCCATGACAGAGCTCATCCATCTCCCCACAGATGCACAGAGGCCGGATATCTAAAAGCTTCTTTCCACATCGAGTTTCTTGCTTGTGCAACTATTTTACACAGCATCGACACACAAACTGCCAAATATTTCACTTGACATTGCTAAGAGGTGAACTGATATTTTAAATATATTACATGAGCAATGTTCTTAGTGTTGGACATGCAGTATGATAGTTAAACTAATCTGCCTTATCTGCAGCATTTCTTGTAGACTATGTGTGTAAATGTTTTTATATGCACTCAATATACCTTTGCACTTGCAGAGATGTGTCAACATTGTAGTGTTTATGATTGTAACAACAACAATGTATTAAAATCATGATTACAAGCTGGGGCGCGCAACAGTTTGTAGCTAAGCGGTCACAGTCGAGGGAGCTGTATCATCGATATGCACAGACTGACTCCAGACTGTTTTCTTTGTCTGTGAGGGACTCAAAAGGCTCTGCTCAAACACAGACAAACTGAAATCCATCTAAATTTGGGAAAGAGGGGATCACAGGAGAGAAAAAAAGAGAACATTGCGGCAACTGAGCATTGTAGAGGGGGCTGCATAAAGGAGTGGTGTCAGTGGGTCAGTGCAAGCGTAGAAGATGTTACCTGCAGAAGTGGTTATACAGTAGTTTAGTCTGCCTACATGTTTTATAGTACTGGATTCTAACCCTAGTATGTGTTTCTTTCCAACTCCACTCTCATCTCCTGATTTTCAGGAAGCCTGACAGCTTTTCTGCTCTCACAAAAAACAATCTGACTTGCATGAGACAGCTGTCCTTATTTACTGTGCTATATTTCCAAAAGATTGGCCTTTTGATGATCTCCTCCAAGATTAGTGGTGACTAGGGTATTAGAGCCGGATAACAAAGAGGGAGACATCTGAGGTCAGCCATGTCATTGAGTGGTGAGGTTGTTGGCAGAGTAGAAATGGTGATCAAAGAACACCTCCAGCGTCGCCCTATGAATGGTTTTTTTTTCTTTTCTTTCTTTCACTTTTTTCTTTTTTTTTTTTCACTGAGGGTCAAGGATTCTACCTCTTATTATTCCAGAGGTGCTCTCAGTGTGCGTTGATCTCTTCTTACTATACTGTAGAATCAATGAAAGGCCATCGGACACATTTTAATGCTTTTATTTTTAACAAACAACATAAAGACTGGGGGATGCAGAAACACACAGTCTTCACTGTAAAGCATACAGTAAATACACCTTTAAGTGTTTTGCTGCTTGTGGTGTTTGAGGAGCCACAGGGGTTTATTTGTTACTAATTGCAGCACTGCACTCACACATACAGTATAAATAGGCATTATCAGCAGGACACATCAATAAGATCATAGCTTGATCATCATACAGATATAGATTTTACATTCATTTTTATTTTGATGTGATTTTACTGGCTTTGGTATTTTGTACAACTGTATTATATTGTGTAATATTTTTCATCATTTCATCTCAAGTTAAATTTTTGATTTAATTTTTAGTAGTTCTAATGTACTGTATGTAACACCTACAGTACATATAGTGTATTAGTGATTTCCTACATTCTTATTCTTTGTATGTAAACAAAACATATTTCTATTTTATTTTTGTCCGTTATAAGTATTATTTAGTTGCAATTTATGATCTTGAACCTATCACATGCATACACACACACACACACACACACACACACACACACACACAGAAACATAGAATTGACAACACATACATAAGTACATGCATTCATACGCTTTCATCTGTGGTTGACTTCCCTACTGTTTTTTCTCTCCTGTCACTGGTTTAAAGGCATGATTTGAAGTTGTAATCACATCGCACCTTTCTGTGAACACTCTCACATCTTCACGTTCCTTCTTCCTCATACTCTCTTCCTTGTACTGCAGCCTCCAAATTCAATATGCACACTAAATTCAATACACTATACAGTAGTATCCTGCAACCCAGTTATGTGATTTATGTATCATTAGAAACTATATGTGGATGAATGTTAATATAGTGGCAACTCCTCTGATATTCTGCTGTAGAAATACTTGTCATACCAGTTGTTACTAAATGTAATTTGGCAAAGAAACACGCACACATACATGACAGCGGAACAGACAGATAATGAATATTGGATATTGAAGTGGCACATTTGCTTTACTCTGAGAATGTTTCAGTGGCAATCCAGATCCAGATCAGCCACAATGGTGAATGCTTTACAAGCTCCAGTGAATTGCCAGCATGACTAAACACTTCTCGACAATGATCACACCTTTTTCAATTTCCAATATCTTTAGAGAAGTGGTATGATAGGTAAAATTATTTAATGTGCTTCCAATTCCAACAAATATAGAGTTAGTACATTATGTCAGATTGCTTTTTTTTTTTCTTTTGAGAGAGACAGACTGACTGTAAGAGGCATGATCAGAATCTGGAAAAGTGCTATCGTAACCTGCAAGAGCCTGGATGGCCTGTATAGTATCCGTCTCCATTTCATTGTGTGTCTGACCTCGGTGCCAGCTGTTCCCTGTGGCTGTGTATCTGTGCTAGAGCACTATGGCCTTTGAGTAACCTGATTGTTGTGTGTCTCTGTGTCCCTGCAGTACAAACAGGTGGAGCAGTACATGTCCTTCCACAAGCTGCCAGCAGATATGAGGCAGAGAATCCACGACTACTACGAGCACCGTTACCAGGGCAAGATGTTCGACGAGGAGAGCATCCTGGGAGAGCTGAACGAGCCGCTCCGAGAGGTGGGATGCGTGTTCCTGTCTGGGTTTGAATCTCCTACACATGCATCTGTAATGGATTCAAAAGCTTGTGTATTGCTTGACATTTCCCTCAGTTCTGTTTTTGTTTTTCTTGAGGCCAAATCCAAACAAGAATAAAACTGAGAGGAGTTTAGAAAAAAAAAAAAGTCTGCACAGCTGACATTTTTCCTGTTGTTACTCTAATATCCCTCTTGTCTGAAATTGTGACAGGTCAATGCATTTTGCAAAGCACCAGCTCTTTTCTGCTGTTCTTGCTAACCGCTTTCTCTGTGTGCTCGCACAGGAAATCATCAACTTTAACTGTCGAAAGCTGGTGGCGTCTATGCCCCTGTTTGCCAACGCCGACCCCAACTTCGTCACCTCCATGCTCACCAAGCTGAAGTTTGAGGTGTTCCAGCCTGGGGATTATATCATCAGGGAGGGCACCATTGGCAAAAAAATGTACTTCATACAGCATGGGGTTGTCAGCGTACTAACCAAAGGCAATAAGGAGACCAAGCTTTCAGATGGCTCCTACTTTGGAGGTAAGACGAGCTGGTGCTGCACCAGAATCACAAACTCAAAGGTCACATACACACATCTTTCTATGGAGCTTAAATCTTCTCTGTTTTAATATTAATAATGTCGTCCTTTAGCACCTTAAGAGGTTGGTCTGGGTTTGAATTTTGATTTGTGAGGTAAAAGCATTTGGATAATGCTATTCTGGCCCTGATATTAGCTCGTTGTGAGCATGAAGTGGTATGTTGTGCAGTGCTTGTCACCTCACTTAAAATTCTGCTTCATGGTTTATGCAGGACTGTTCCCTTAATTCACATCATGAGCTGTCTCTTAAATGTAGGGCAAACCCAAATTAACAGTACTTAACAGTACTTGCTGTAGCGCAAATTAAGAAATATGCATTTAAAGGTCAAAGGGGTCAGGAAGCTGTGAAAATACATACTATATAAATGCTTGTGCGATAACCCAGCGTTGTTATGTACTTAACTCGTGTTATGTTCTTAATCAGGGTCAGATAATGCGTAGCCCTCTCATGGTCCCACAGAGCCTATGACACATGTAGGAGACAATGCTGCTATACTGCCCTTACCAAGTACCAATTAATTTGCCCACTGACAGCGTATCATTTAGACTACACTGTTAAGTAATGAGAAATGGTGGCAAAGCTTTTAACAGCACATGACCTGCCTGTGGAAGTTTAATTACGCTTTGCCTGCTCAAGTCCATCTCCATGCCCTCTCTCCGGGGGGGTTCCAGAGAAATAATGAAAAGATGGCAGGCAATCTATCTCTACACATGCCAAAACTAATCAACATTTTAGACAACATGGCCCCAGCTCCCTCCAGGGCCATGTTGTCTCAAATGTTGTCCAAAATGTTCCCGCCTTCGGTCCCTCCTCAGCAAGGCAGAATTCAGATTCAAAGAGAGGCTCGGTGAGCTTACAGGCCTGTTTCAAGCACATTTCATCGTGGTAATGGCACAGTTTTTGACTGCTGGGACATTATGCCACTCAAACACGCTGATGACGACAATGTCATCTAAATGCATTAGAGTGAATGCATTTTTTTTTTCCTTGAGTAAACATGAATAGTGGAACCCACAAAAGTGCACATGCACTGGTTTTGGAACAGAAACTGGCTTGCTCGCTTTGATCTTAAGCCTTGGATCTGTAATTATTTTCCCCTTTTGCGCATTATAGGCACAAGGCTTTTGACTCCATTATCCTGTGACTATTCCTGGCAGTGCCACTCCTCTGGGGGGTGGGGGTGGGGGTGGGGGTGGGGGCTAGTGAGGTAAGCCTAGAGCCACTGGGAGTTTGTTACCAAACACGAGTTAGTCATTCATGAAATTAATTGGTGCAGGATCAGCACAGGGAGTATGTGACACATGTGGATCTCAGTGTGGCTGTCAGTATCAGCAAGCAGGAAGTCAAAAAGCAATACTTTTTTTGTTATTTTGTAATATCATGTGCAGAACACGGAGACCTGCTCCACATGGATTGCTGGGTTTTGACTCTCTATCGTGCACGTGGGTGTGTGAGCATGAGAATGAAGAGCAGCAGCCGTCCACTCGTTGAAGAGCATTTGTTTTTGTCAAACACACTCAGTGTCAACAAACTCCAGTTTACAGTGCAGCAAATGGCATGTGTATACGCTCATCAACATCTCGGCAAACTCATGTACCGCAACTCTTTCATTCATAGACGACCTGAATTATTTACACAATTATATACTCAGCAGTCTGCTCCAGTTTGTTAGCTGCTGGATTAACTCGAGCCAGAGAGCCTAAAGTCTAAAGTGGACACGACATGTCCTGGATGGAAGCATCGGCTGGGCACACAGCGATCCAGTGGAGAGGGGAAATGTAATGTGACTGCAGTACTAACGCCAAGGGACACATGGATCGCTGCCAAGCCCGCTCTCTGGACACTGCTCTGGGCTCAGAAAGAAAACATGCACCCTCCACCCCCGCTTCCACTTCCCTCTTTCTCTCCTTATAGTTCAGTATTGAAACACTTATCTGAACAGCATCTCCGCTGCCCTCTCAGTGCCCAGACAGAGCATGTTATTGTGTTGTTATAGTTCATCCTTTGTTGCCTACAGTAATTGATGTGTTGCCAGTGCAGACTGCGCCTCTCTCTTGGTTGAAGTAGAGCTCAGTGACCTTGTGGTGGCCCTGCATGCCAGTCAGAGGTGCTTATCAAAAGCTGCCTTTGATTGGACCTCTAAGATGGCTCACTTTGCCTCTGAGTGAGTGGCTTGTAGCAGCTCTGTGAGTGGGGGTGAAAAAAAGAAAATGAGACAGAGTCAGAGAGTGGGAGAGGGTTGAGGAGGGGAGTAAGTTGACTGCACAGTTTGCAATCTCCCGGCTTTACTCAGTCTCTGACTGGTTTTCTGTGAATGGTGCTCTCTTAATCTGTAGTGTTGTGAAGTCCTGGGTTAGGGAACTAATACTCCTCCCATCTCCTCCTCTCTTTCACTTTTTTTTCCCTTATTTTTTTTCCCTCTCTGAGCTCAGACTGGCTGTGCTATAGAGCTGCCAAATGGCCACCTTGACTGAGTGAGTCAGTGAGAGCGCCTGGCAGCAGCAAAGGCCCAGGTAATCCTCCCGGTCCTTAACCCAGTTAACACCCCTGCACCTCTTATTCTGGAAAAGCATCGGCTGAAGATCGAGGCACTGCAGCAGTTGACTGACAGAATGGGGAATATGATGATATATGGAGTAGCCTTATATAATATGACAGGTTGGATAGGATGATATACAATACAACGCTGTGTTTTGATACAATGTATGATGTGATACGACACAATACATTGTGAGACATTGTTGGGCTGCGTCATCCAAACACTGAGGGTGCAACGCAGTCGACTGGATAGGAAATGTGATGTGATGCCACATGATACACATATACATACATAAGACAAGGATGGCATACAATACAATGAAATGCATACAATGGGAGGATATTTATTCATTTATTTATCAAAATATATAATTTACTGGTTAAAGTGATACAGTAGCAACCACTTTACCAGTTTCCATCCTGGACACGTGTTGCCATCATCAGCTGTGGTCTCTGATAAACACACAGGAGTTGAGAGACTCATGCATCTCTGAGGATTTTTGTCATCAATACTGTCCAGTCAGACAACTATGAATCTGTTTTACAAAATCAAAGTCAAAGACATTGCACATGTAATTCTAATTTTGAGCAATTTTGGAGAGAGCCATTATTATTGGGATATGTTTTACTTTTGTCTGGGTTTTTTTTCTCAACAAACACAGCCGTGCTTTGAGCTAAATTCTAGTGTCAGCATGCTAACATGCTCACAATGACAATGCTAACATGCTGATATGAAGCAGGTATAATGTGTACCATGTTCGTTTTGCGCGTTAGCATGCTAACAATTGTCAATTAGCTATAAACACCAAGTACAGCAGAGGCTGACGGGAATGTCATTATTTTTGCAGGTATTTAGTCATAAACCAACATATAGAACAAAATTACATTTTGACCTGATGGTGGGATTAGATGAAAAGTTAAGGGATCACCAAAGTCAATACAAATCATCTCAAGGGGAACATGAGTGTGTACAAACATTCATGGCAATCCATCCAATAGTTCAGATATTTCTTTCAAAATCACAAATGTGAACCTCATGGTGGCGCTAGAGGTAAAGTCAGGGGATCAACAAAGTCATTAGGTTTTATCCTCTGGGGATGATGAATGTCTGTACAAACATTTGTGACAATCCATCCAATAGTTGTTAAGATATTTCAGTCTGGACAAAGTGGTGGACCAACCTGACAGACTGCCACTGGCATCCCTAGAGCCATGCCGCTAGCATGGCCAAATATTATTAATAGAATAATGGAAATGCCAGTAATGACTATATTTTTGTTTGTTTAGATTGTTTATATTTTGAAAAGTACAGTATGCCTTTGTAACTTTAGCCTTATTAAACCAAATATGAGTTGATATTTGGATTTGCATCTTTACATATACACAAACATCATCTGGTGCTTGAATTGTGTTTTATTGTACCTTTTGTCCCTCACCAACATAACCATCCTCAGTTCAGGGGGTGAAAAAGAGACAATGAGATGTGATGGGACCCCAGCATCAGCCACGGTGCTGAAAACCCCCCACATATCCACTACCTGTCTATGCATTCTAGCCAAACGGATGGTGTTTGTGCAGCTATGCTAATGCTGTGAGGGAGTGAGCACGGCATGTCACAGGGAATCAGGCAGCCCACTGCGGATTTTTCATAGGTTAGAAAATGTCGGCTCCGTGGGCTGGGGGCAGTGTTCGAGATGGGAGATGGGAGCTGACAGCAGGACTCAGAGTCCAGGTGAGCTTTGCCAGACCAGGCTGCAGGACACAGATACTTTATCACAGACCAAGCAGTCCTGCTCGTACTAATTAATTCACATCCATGCACACTTGTAAGCAGAGAGGAAATGCAGGTACACCCGTACACACATAGAATCACATGCAGATATATGCACACTGAGACTTAGACTTATTTAAAAGGACATTCAAAGGCCAGAATTTGCATTCACTCATGCACAGTAGTTTGCAAGTACAGTCATCTCCACATGCGCGCATACAGTACATGTATGTTGTGCTGTATCTGCTTTCACTAGATTTTAACATAGATCTGGAATCACTGATGTTAGAAATATATTATGAGACAAACATACTCACTGTACTAATTTGTTTCACACACTTGTTTCACACCTGTGCAGGAGATCTCTGGGATTATGGCTTGGGTGGGGTTTGTGTTTGTGATTTTCATCCAAATATATTGCCAAACCTTAGCCCTCATGGTCGTTGTAGTCTGTTTTCACTACTTTATTACTACTACTACTACTACTTTAGTATAGCACAAATATCTTTATCATATTTACAATCAGTTTACATACATTCTATTAAGTGTGACCAGCTGTGGTTGGAAACCAAGTTAGTGTCAAGGGAGATTTGCCATTTTTCAGTGATACAGAGCAGTAGAAAAAGGCCTTGAGCAGAATTTACTATCTATACCTAAATTTTAACTTGCCATGTAGCTGAAGAATATGTACTGTCCAACATATTAATTACTAAAAACACATTTATGTGTGATTGTGCATTTGTTCTAGTTTCTTCCATTTACCAGCGAGTTCATTGACTAAATTAACTCATTCATAAGTTTAACCTTTTACTCTCTGATGTTTTGTCTCTCTTAGAAAATTATCTCTTGGGTATTAGGGATTTTTAGAAATTAAAATTTCATAGATGTATCTCCGTGCTATAGCCTCTCTCACACCAGTCTTACCTCGTAAAGAGTTGGTTTTTATTGACTGTATTTTGCTTAGCTTTCTGCTCCCAGTGCGGATGAAGCCAAGAGAAAGTCAATAAAACCTCACAGAGAGCGTAGTTTGTACATTTAGACGTGTCATTAGACTGTGAGCATACGGTATTCAAAAATGCAAATACATTAATGCATACAAGATGTCTCTTGCTCAGTTTTTCTCCGTCTTGCTTTCTCTCTCACAAGTCCACACACACACACACACACACACACACACACACACACACACACACACACACACACACACACACACACACACACACACACACACACACACACACATGCAGTCTGCTCTTCACTTTGAGAGCTGGTTCACGGACTCGGGGGAATCATCGTTCAAGTAAGAGCCCAGGACACATGGACTGCACCATCCAACAAAAGACAAGTCATGTGTGTTCTCACCAAGGTCACGGCACATGACGTCTTACTCCTCCTTTCCCTGAGCAACATCCAATTTTAATTGGTGTCATTCAATTTTGATGCATTGTCACTTAAGTGTGAAAATGAAACATCATGGCTATGGCAAAGTAACATCTTCTAGTGCACAGATGTAGTTATCCTTTTGGGAACTGAGGCATCTTTGTGTCTGTAGCAGATTCATCAAGTATTCTCAGAGTTGCATCTTTATTTTTACTCTCTTTTTCTTAAATGCTGTTTTTAGAATCAAAAATAGTGAGTACGATGACATAGTTCACAGCCAATCAGTCATATTGTGTCATGACGATATTATAGCTTTGCTAATTTGAGCTAACAAAGCCCACAATTTTGGGCTGATTATGAATCATCTCATTGTTAGTGAGGACCACACAGAAATGGGTAATTGTAGAAGCGGCAGTCAGTTTGAGGGGAAAACACACGCCCCTTACAGAATACAGGCTACGCTAGCTACACCAACTAAGCCTGTTCTGGGATTTCATGCAGGATTTGGGGAGCATTGCGATGAGTCACGGGAGATGTGAGTAAGCAGTGGGAGTAGAGCATTCATAAATAAATTGAATGTAACTCACTAACCATCCGCAAAAGCCGTCAAGCTCAGCAGTATAACATATTTTGTGTTTTACATATTAGAGTAGGCTGCTAAAGAGCCCCAACGTGTTCAGTATTACGTAAATAAATATGAAATAAATAAGTATAGTAAAAAAATATGAATGAACCAATAAATTAACTAAAGTGGTAGATGAACTGTGGATGCCATTTATTTCTCCCCAAAAATATGTTTTTTGCTTTTCTGTTAGCTACAATTTGATGAGCACGTGCAATGACTTTTTGTCAGACCAGTTTTGCATGCAGTCTATGGAGCCCACCACTGTACAATTCATTTTAGGTTTCTATTTCTGTCCAAAAATACATTTACCGTTCTGTGTGAAACCCATCATATATATTTTTTTTACAGTAAATCCAGTTTTAGCAAAAACAGCTGTTACTTTATTTTGATGCCACATTTATCTTAGCTCCTAATTTTACAATTCCTGATATTGAATTGTGTTGAAAAGTGTGGAGCTTCAGGGCAGCCGCCATTAAGCCCCTCAGCACTCAGAGATGTCTGCTAATCTTTTATTGTTTAGCTCAGAGCGTGTTGCACCAGACCCAAACCCTGCACCAGACCCAAACCCCCACCCAACTTGTAGTTCGGATGGCACCGCTAAGTGTCTGGGCTTCACTTGCTTTCTGCAAAGACAGATGAGGCCAGAGGGCTCGCTGAAGCTCACCGCCTCAGCTCGGCAGTATTGGCTTCATCCAGAAAGCCACGGGACAAGAGGATTTAATACAGAGCCGCGATGCTCCTCTCCAGAGGGGATTACTGGAGCAGTGCTGCGGGAAATGGACCCCCAGCACTGCTACAGCCAGGGCAGCACCGCCAGCACACACTTACAGTACAAACACATGTTCAAACACAGAGTGTAGGCTACACACATGCACACAGAAGAGCATGGTATTTTCACACCTTCACATTGACACAGCTCTCTTGCTAACTTGGCCGTGGTCCATTCAGCCATGCTCTCTCTCACACACAGTATCACAGTATCACACTACAGATGAGGTTGTTCTTATGCTTCATATAGAGTACATATTTCTCCGTCACTGTACTGTCAAATCATCCATTTTCCCCTCCATCTGTTCCCCTTGCTCATTTTTCAAACCACCACACACAATCATAACCACTTTACACTCAGTGACCAGAAAAATATAAAGTCGTGCACAGTCTAATGTAATCCAATACCATCGCCGTGTAGTGAATGCTACGCGTGTGATATGCATAATGACATTTTGTTCACTCGGCTGCATGGCAGTTTTTGAGGCCATGTTTATTGGTGGTTTTTATTTGCTTTTATCATATTGAGAGATGTTTTTGCAGTCTCTCTATATATGTAAATAGGGTGGACAAAGCCTCTGAAAAAATAAAACAGCCTAAGTGTCACAAATGGAATATTTTTATTATAGCACTGTTGTTTAAGGTTGCTTTGCATAGTATAGGTATTTTTCTGTCCACAAATCCACTAAGATTTCACTCATCCAGATGTACAGCAGCTGTAACGTGAGGTCCAATTTATGTGTTCATTAGCTGCCAGATAAGTCACAATAAATAAAAGTAGCATTTATACACTGAATCAGCTCTAGTTTAGGTCATCTTTGACAGTTTGTGGTGTATGTGTGAGTGTAGAGGTGGCATTTTTGTGTTTTTTCCCCTTGCTATGGAGCGTATTTTGGTACCTTGCCAGTGGGAGGAGAAACGCAGTAGGGGGAGTGTCATTGGCAATCAAGCAGCGCACTGCAATTTTAGAGTCAACATTGACAGCATTTTGTGCTGCCTGCTCGGAGTCTGAACTTTGCACTGCACATGGCACCCACTTAAAGATCCCTCCATATCACTTTTTTTAATTCATGCGTTGCTTGTCTTTTTCACTTTCATCATACATTCTTCTACATGCACACATCAAATTGCACTATTTATTTCAGTGATGCCAGGAAGGCAGAGTGACGATTAAATATCTGGTGCTTACCTGCATCTGTCATCAACAACAGCTAGCATGCTGTGGCTAATTAACTGAAAGGCTTTCCTTTTCAGTTAATTAGCTGCATCAGACAGCCAAATGCAGCTGCCTGATGCAGCTATCCTATAGAGAAAGTTTTCCATCTGCAGTTCCTAATGTGAGTGGTGTGCTACTTTGATGAAATCGTGCACACACAGCACAAGGTGCTGTAAAGTAACCACGCAAACTTCTACTCTCTTTTTGACATAAAACTGTCCAGTTATATCACACAGCTTCCTGGTTTATGCAGTAAAAATCAACAGAACTGTGACATCCTTGAGACACAATAGAGGTCAACCTATTGCTGATGAACAACATGATGTGGTAGAACAAAATTTGGGGTTCATATTTCAAGTCATCGTCACATTTTTGAATATTTAAGACTATGTTTCCCTAACCTTCGCCAAATTATTTTAGTTAACTAGATATAACCATAAATACCTTATACTTGCTTTAATTGCCATGAAAGGATATTGTATGTAAAACAAATAAAAAATGTTGTCAGTGAACATTTTCAGTATGATTTTTTTTTGCATGTAGGTTGAGTGTGAATGCGTCATCAAAAAACTGGCAGTGAACATTGTGCAGATTAATGTGTAGGTTCTGTTAATATGTAAATATGAGCACTGCTTTTACAGGAGATGAGAGGAGCTGTCATGATTGATTGTTACTAGCCCCTAACACACCCCGGCTCAATGACAGCATAGTTTTTTCACCATCATCATCATACCCACATACAAAAACATACACAACAAACAGGGCTACACATGTGTTTGATTAAAGCAGACATTGTCCGATATTGTACAAGGAGGCCCTTGCTGTGTGTGGCTGCAGGTTAGGGAAATGCAAATACAAAACTCACAAACACCAACATTTTATAGATTAGCGATATCTAAAAGGGTGAAACAGAAGCAAAGGACAATGGGGAGAAAGACAGTTATGGTGGAGAGTCAAACTATGCATACGATTTTGTGAGATAAGTTGGATTCTTTGAGAATTTCATTTGATGTAGGCTAAGGCGTAAAAAGTAGGAAAGTGCATTCTGTGGGAGAATTGAGAGCGTGTGTGTGTGTGTGTGGATGAGCTGGAAATGGGTTTCTTAGAAAGAGGGAGTGTGATAGCAGACACAGGAACGGAGGGCGGAGGGTGAGATGAAAGCTCAAGAGAAAAGACACTAGGGAATGTGTACAAACAGATAGCACACTAACAAATACGTACATCAAAGTCACCTAACCCTGTCCATATAAATACACAGACAGATACAGTACATAGCATTGTATAGATGTATACAGTACATTCATCTATTCATATACATATAAGTATATTTAAATACATTTGTATATAAAGTGTATATAGAATATATAGCCTGTATTTTTACCATACCTTACTCTCCAATACTGCCTTGCTCTTATGAATAAAACACACAAAGTACATTCACGTACATTTGTGTATGCACACACACACACATTTTTTTGGCAGACACAGGCTCTCACATAAACATCCCACTTGAATAGTAAATAGTGCATGCATGCACATGCGATATCTGCGTACAGTACAGACACACTTGCACCCATACACACCATCTCTGTGCCAGAGCTCTACAGCAATGCAGCTGTTTAAATGGAGCATTATTTTCCTGAGCGGACATGGCACATGAGGGCTGGCAGAACTTTAAGCTCTGAAAATGGCACAAGTGCTGCACCGATGGATTACAGAAAGCGCTGTAGTTTCTAATGCTAGAAAAGAAAACAAAACAACTCTAGAGATCACATTTTAGTGTATTGTGTTTTACTTTGTCACTTAGCATATAGTATCTGCTGGGGAAAATAAAAAAGCCTTAAAATCATACGCTTTAGGTCATGAAAGAGGTAAAGGTAAATTACAGAGATGTTAAAGTCAGTGGAGAAATGGTTGGTCTTAATACGTGTTACTCTCAGACTATACTGAAAGTATCAGGGGTAAAACTGCTGTCCACCACAGCAAAGATCCAGGGTAGTTTCCCAGGAGCGTTACCTTTGGCTCCATAAATATGGATGGGAAATGGGGGATGCTTTTCTTTGTATAATATACAAAAACATACTCCTTAGTCAAATCCATTTTGTTTATAAGGTTGTGTGTGAAAAATTATAAATATTATTGCTGCTGAAATCTGAGCATATTTCTACATTTTAGATTTGCAGTGATTATGTTACAGTATGCCATCTAGGCAGCAGGGGAAGGACCCAAATGCAGACAGTCGAGGCTCCAGCAGTTCAAAGGTTTATTTCACAAAAACAAAAAACACTTACACGTAGGTGCAGGCAGACAGGTAGGTAGGTAACAGGTATTGGGCAGGTCCAGGTTTGGGGAACAGAAGCACATGGATAACATACAAAACTAGCACAAGACAAGCAGTGTGAAGCCACAGAGAACAAAGGAAGGGGACCGGTATATATAGGGAAGGGGGTTAACGAGCGTATCAGGGTCAGGTGAGCACTGGGGCGCAGGTGAGGATAATCAGAGAGACATGAGGGCAGGAACTGAAGAAACAAGACAGGAAGAATTTCAAAATAAAACAGGAAACAAAACAAAACCCAACAGGACATGACAGATTATGGATGCTCCTCTGAAATGTGGAACTATTCCAGCTAAACTGGGATAGCCTTTAACAGAAAATGTTACCTGCTGTTAGCATTTTTGTGACTGTGATTGAAGAGAGTGTTTATGATAGAGGGGTTGTCTGCCACAGAGAGAAATCTATAGCAGTGACAGTAGTATAACTGTTTTAAATGTCAGTTAAGCTCAAAGACAGTTGTGCTTCTGGGTTTAACTCCACTATTTTACTGTCTCTTTTCTGCTGTGTTTTGTTGCAGAGATTTGTTTGCTGACGCGGGGCAGAAGGACAGCCAGCGTCCGAGCAGACACGTACTGTCGTCTGTACTCACTGTCTGTGGACAACTTCAATGAGGTGCTGGAGGAGTATCCTATGATGAGACGGGCCTTTGAGACTGTTGCCCTGGACAGGCTGGATCGTATTGGTAAGGAAGTACAATTTAAACAACAATTTCAGAGGGAAATCTTTTTGATTTTTTATTACTTTAAACAAGATGCTATAATGGAAACCTTAAAACTTAGCAACCCTTCAATGTGCATTTTCAGTTGTAAATAAAGCTTATGGAATAATCTTGTCTTACTCAGTCAGCACATGAATGAGTAGACTTCATTACTCGGTTAGGAGAGGATCACTGTATCTCTGTTTTACTTTCTGCTTTTAATTACTCATGAGTGTGTATGTTCAGCATGGCACACTGAAATTGAGAAGAAAAACAAAAAAAATTTCAAACCTCAACCAAAGCTCTCAGATAAAACTTTACGGCTGTGAAAAATGTTCACATTGATACTGATTACTTTCAAAGTCATCTGCACATAAACATGCAGATAGAGCTCTGGTTTTGAAATCCCTGCGTGACTTCTCTTACGCATACAATTGATATTCTCTCCATATCCATCACTGTTCCCAGGCTCAGCCTGAGCAGATGAAACATTCACAATGAAAGGCACGCCTGTATCATCACTCAGCCATTGCTGCATGCTCTGTTTTATCCTCAGCTATGTTTAGAATTGAAGATAGAGACATTGCTTTAGGGGGTCTCTTTGTAGAAAATGGCTGCTTTGAAAAGATGTGGTGGGCTGATAGTGATGTTTCTGCAAGATGGTCTGCTGGTTATGTCCTTTCTCCTGGGCTTGATGCTTCTTCCCTAATAAAGTCACTCACACAGCAATGATCTACAAATTAATTACTGTCTTGATGGACTTTGCACAATCTGATTGGAGGTGAACAGGTGATAAAGGGTCAGGTGGTGCCAGGGTCAAGCTGAATGTAGATGCAATACCTCAGTGCAACACCTCTACTAATCTGCCACCAGTCATAACAGAAAATGGAGAGATTGATCTGGGACTAATTGCATTTACAATATCTTCGGATTCCACAGCCTTTTGTTAGCACCAAATTGAAAATGGCAGTCATGTGATTTAACCCTGTCACTCCTAGTGCGACTATTCAACAATGACTAATGGACTTTGTGGTCAGAGTTGCACACATTTCTCTAGGAGGTTGGGTCAGCAGTTAGTATGCCTGTCATTGTGACACAACTCCAACTTGTCTCTTTGACCTTGTGCACAGTTCAAGTCCAAGGGATTTCAGAGTACATCTGCTCCTAGGGTGGAAAGTGAAGGAGCACAAACAACTAGGAGCAAGCATTTATGAAAAGAAAACTGTGAAAAAGTCCATTTTTATATTTAAGTTTTAGAAGTTTGTCATTACTGTTTTTTTCTGTGTCATTGGATTGCTTTTCCCACATAAGTTGCAGCATTTTAGAACAATAAGATTTCAAGTGTATCCCTGATTTTTAAGATGCCTCCCTTTGATATTAACAGACAATAACAGGAAAGAAAATATGACACCAAAGAGATAGTTGTAGGCTTGACCCTTTATCTCAGTGCAGCTCACATTCTATCCCAGGCTGAACCTGCACTATCTGGTACAATGTTTGCTTTATGTTTTGTCCCTGTTACCTAGGGAATCACAGTAAGAGCTAATCAAATATACACCACCTACACCTTCGGCTGTCATGAATCCTGAGCTTGTGTCTCTGGGTATCTCCCACCTATCTTTTGTTGTTTCTCTTATTCTGTGCTTCTGTGCTCTTTTATGCTTTGTCTTTCCACCCCCCTGTCTCTTTCTTAAATCGCTTTTCCTCCCTTTTCCCACTTGTGATTTTCAGGTACACATTATTTTTCTTTATTTTCTCACTTCATAGCTCTTCCTGTGCTAGCTTCTTCTATTGGAAAGGGTTGTTGGAAAATAGGATGGTTACTCGAGTACACCCAAATGTCAACCTGGTTCTAACTGCCTACAAGATTTATGCTCCTTTTATCTCTTTCTTCTCTCACCTGTCACTCTCTATGTGTCTGTTTTTGTGTTTGTGTGTGTGCATGTGCTTTTACAGGCAAGAAAAACTCCATCCTGCAACACAAGGTACAACACGACCTCAGCTCTGGTGTACTCAACTACCAGGAGAATGAGATCATCCAGCAGATTGTGCAGCATGACAGGGACATGGCCCACTGCGCCCACCTAATGCAGAATGCCCCACCCCAGACGCCTCCTTCACCTACTCCTGTCATCTGGGCCCCCCTCATCCAGGCCCCTCTCCAGGCAGCAGCTGCCACCACCTCAGTAGCCATTGCCTTGACACACCATCCCCACCTTCCACCAACTCTCTTCAGGCCTCCGGTTTCTGTTCTGGGATCCCTGAAGGACCCTTCCAGCCGGCTTAAGAAATTCCACACATTTGTTCCTCCAACCACAGCACCTGGCTCTGCTGGGGATTCTCCCTCTAGCACACCCTCTAAACTGCGCACTGGGGTGGACATGCCATTGCTGGCCTCTTTTCGGGCCCAGCACATGACGACAGGTATAGGGACAACTGGCTCTAGCCAACAGGCCTCAGGTAGCGGAGGCCAGCATGGACCTAGTGGGGCTGGGTCTGGGTCCAGTGGAGGAGGGTCCTCTGCCTTCCCCTTCGGACCATACTCTTCCTCTGATTCACCCTCATCTAGTATGGCCCAACTACACCCACAACCACAGCATCAACAGCCCTTTCGCTCCAGCACCCCACCTCTCTCAAACCTCTTCCACCAAGGATCTACAGGTGGAAGCACAGGGTCAGGAATAAGTGGAGGGGCAGTTGGAGCCTGTGGTGGTGCTACAGGGTGGTCTTCAGGTGGAGCGGTTGGAGGGTCTGTGGAAGGAGCCACTGGAGGAGACACTGCTTGGGCTGGAGAGGACTTTACAACTGGAACGACAGAAGCGACTCCTGGGGGGCACTTTGGGTTGGGAGGAGCTACTGGTGAATCAGTAGGAGAGATCTCAGGGGAATCAATGGGAGGGATATCTGAAGGATCAGTGGGTCCTGCTTGTGGCAGGATAGCAGGTGGGGCATCAGGTGGATCCGTGGGGGGCGTTACTTGTGGGCCAATAGGAGATGCAGCCAGGAGATCAATTAGAGGGACTTCTAGAGGATCAATAGGAAGAGCTTCTGGAGAATCACTGATAGTGACGACCACTGGTGGATCATTAGGGAGGGCTTCTGGTGGATCAATGGTAGTGGTATCTGGGGGATTGACAGGAGGGGCCTGTGGGGGACCACTTGGAATGGTTTCTGGTGATTCAATGGTAGGGAATCCTGGAGGATCGTTGGCAAGGGCTTCTGTTGGAACAACAACTAGCCATATAGGAGGAGGTTCGAGTGGGCCAGGTGGAGGGGTGATTGGAGGACATATTGGCAAAGCAGCAGGAGGGGCAGTAGGGAGCCATATAGGAGGGTCTACAGCTTGTCCTGTAGGAGGGACTTCTGGTGGAATTATAGCTGGACTTATTAGTTCCTCCCATTGTCAGAGTCCTATATCTACTGGCTCATCCAGCCCTATGCCTGGTCAGCTTCTCCATAGCCAGCCACCTCCCAAGCCTCCTCAGGTGGCTCCTTTGCAGCAGTTTGCTGGGGGAGGCAGGACTACCAGTGGCCTAAACCTCTTCCATTCCCCTCCACAAGGTTCCCCATCCTCTAGTAGAGGACAGAACAGTCAGCAGCCTGCTGAGGGCTCCCCATCTTCCCTCAGCCATTTTAGCCTGGTAGGCCTCCAGTCTGGCTTCCTGCCTCACCAGATGTCCCTGGAGAGGTCTGCACTGGCCTCCCTGGCCCAGTATGGTTCAGCAAACGCCTCCCCCTGCCTTACCCCCGTGGCGCCCAGCCCTACTATTCAAAGCCCAGTGGCAGGCAGGACTTTCCACTACAGCGACCCCTCCAGTGCCACAGGATCCCACAGTTCTCTGCTCATGCCTCAGTCTTCTCTCCCTTCACAGCTTCCCAGCCAGCCTCATACAACAGGGAAAGATTCTCCGCTGGGCCGCTTTTCTGAGGACCTAATGCTTTTATCCAGCTCGCACCCATCTCTGCCCCAGGAGGTGGCCCAGGCCTTAAGCCACCATACTCCTCGCTCCTCTGTGGAAACTGGATATTACCCTTCACCCTTTTCCTCACCCACTCTTGTGCCCAAACCCTGTAGCTCAGTGCCAGGGCGCATGACTCCTCCAATCCAGATGTCTCCGGGGCACCCTCACCAGACTCAGTCCCCTGGGGCCTCCCCGGCCTTGCCTCTACGGAGGGGCTCTGCTGCCTATTCATCAGATCTAGAACCTCAAACTGTCCGCTCTAAACTCCCTTCCAATTTGTGAGGATTAATCACACCCTCCTGTGCTCCTCCAAACTGAAACACACACAAACTATCTCCATGTGTGGCATTATTTTCTTTTTGTCTTCAGACTTCACTGTGTTCCACCTCTCATTTTACCAAGATCTTAAATTTACTGTGATTTAAAAGACACTTGACCGGGTAACTCGGAGCTCTAGAATACTCTATATTTGTTTTATGCTTTGTCCTCTTTTTTTAATTCATACATAGTGTATATAGATAGAGATATATTTAAATGCTAAGTTAATCAAGGGACTAGGAGGGTGTGAAAAATGATACAGGACAGTCATTTTCTTTATTTCTATAACTATGCCAAATTCATCTGGTGATGTTTGGGAAGACAGATTCAGTGGACTACACAATAATACTCTTTTTTAGCAGGAACCTATGCACTAATACCTGCATGTATAAAGGCTTTTTGTGTGTTTCAAAAAAAGTATCTACATTTTTAGCTAAAACAACATGCTTCGAGACAGATTGACTCTTATACCATCTCATACAGGATCACATATTGTTGATCCTTAAATGTGTCTATTAGATTGTACTTATTTATCCTGTGTATAAAAACCTTATGAGAGATGGAGAAGAGATTTTAGGAAACCAAAAAGACTTTTCCTGTGGGGTAATAATTCACCTCCCCTTGGCCCGTCAATCCTTATTTTATACCACTTTATCATAATAATACTGTTTTTTGAAGCAGGGGGAGAGGGGTTTGGTGAGCTACCCTCCATTTCAATATTGAGACCTAACAGTATGTGAGTGACTGGCTTTCTGCAGAGTCCTCAACCATGTCCTAACAAGCTCACTTTGTCTTCCAAGCTCATGCCGCTAATGTGTGTAGAAAGCATGTGTTGTTTTTCTTCCTGACTGTGTGCCACTGTTAATGTGTGAGTGTTAGTGAGAATAAGTGTGTGATTCAGTGGAACAGTCAGATGCAAGGCAAGACTTTTCCCTGGACTGATCAAAAGGACGTTTGCCTTTTTCACACAAAAACTAGGACTTCCATTAACCACAACTTGTGTGTTGCATTTTGTAGCACACAGATTGTTCAAAATCAAAAATAGTCAAATATATTAAACCCCAAAACTAGACTGCCTGTCATTGAGCAAATACAATACATACAGTCCACACGCTGAAATATCTGAAAATTGCTTGAAATGGAATTATGCCACTTGATATTTGATTTGTGCATTACTTCTTCTACTGTAGCTGCTATATGGTCAACATAGACATGTCCCTCATTGAAGGCCAGTGCTGAGTTTAAGAGGTTGAATGTATGTACATTTGTTGTTGCTAAAAGTAAGTACTGTAGCTATGGTAGATGCACTGAAGGCACGGCACCCCATGGAGTTAAGAGACTGTTCCATAACTAAAAAGGTCATTGGTTCAATATCTTTGACGGACGTTTTCATCAGCAGTCATTTCTTCTGCCAAAGTGTCCTTTAGCAAGACACAGAACCAGTACAGACTAAATTGTTAGAAGGCAATCTGGATTTATGGCATCCCATCTTTACTGCATATTCTCCATAAAGTATTGTTGTACTGCTGCCCTGCCTCTGTAACTCTTGAGAGAAATTGCTTTCTTTTAGCACATGAATGTGCAGGGAAGACTTTGGCAACCATTGTTTTGAGTTTTGTCACAATGTACTGCACATTGTTCAAAGATTTGGGCTTCAGTTTTGATTGCATTGCTGCTGATATTTCTGAATTCATATAACATACACTACATACATGGAGTAAATCTAGATGTAGCTCTTTGCAGTCAAAAATCAAAGATGGGATTAGGTCCATCATATATTTGTGTATTCATTCAGAATCTGGTGGCGCTGTCAGAGAGCCTTATATTGGTCAAGAAAATTGAATACACAGTAGAGGAAGGTATCACTAAACCCCCAAAGGAGAGGAATGGTGATATGCTTCTACATGTTTGTCTGTAGCTCATCACCAAGACCGACCCGGGTTCCACTCAGACAGCTGAGTCCCTAACTCAGTCACAGCACTCAGCCACAGCAGCCTAATTTAACAAGACGTGTCTGTAATCCCTTGACCCTCGCAGGCTATCATGGACTTACACACAGAGGTGCACAGTGACCGTGCCTTCCCCTCATTACAGTCCCCAGAAATCCCTATAATAAGATATAGCAATACACATGACATGACACACAGCTGCACGAATGCACATTTACAGACATGCACACAACCACAAGAGCACACAATGACTGCTCCTGGAAGAAATGAGAAATATTCAACAATCCTATTTGTTATCCACAACATTTTATGTTGTTGAAAATATCCTTGACTGAATTTGCAGAAAGCTATGACTCATTGATTTTCCACTTACATTCAGATCAGCCAGGCCAGTTTATATAGCCAGAGGTTCTTACCTCTTTTATGATTAGGGATTTAATGTGTGATTTTTGTTGAAGACATGAATTGATGCACTGTTATCCAAGGAAGCCTTGGGATAGTAATATAACGTTCACATTTTTTATTATTTTTCATCAATTTTATATTTAGTCTTCGATCACAAGCAACTTGCTCTAAGTTGAAATGGTCACAGATGTACATCTCTATATTCATCAATAGCCTCGTCAGATATTGGAGCAATACTATCATTAAATAACAACATTCTTCTATCAACCTAACCTGTGTTTTAAGCAACACTGTTGATGATGTGTTACATTTTAGGGTGCATTGTGTTGTTTGATGATGTATTTCCTTATTTTTGTTTGACTAACTGGCCAAATGTAGACATCATGTGATGTCAGGATTATTCCAGTAGTAAAAAAAATCAGTTTCAAATCAGAATTGCCTCAATAGTCCAATGCGACACAACCGCCAAACATTATTTGCGTTTTGCAAGTACATGCAAAACCAACCTGAATGCAATATGTCCAGGCATGATTTGTGTTACCAGTCATTATGTGAAATGTAGAATATCAACAACTGACATAGAATTAGATGAGGCAGAGTGAGGGGAAGTGGACACAGCATGAGCTCTATGATTATTTGACTTATCATTACAGAATCACTCTACATAGGTGAAATCAATAACAGATCATAGCTTGTATCTGGATTCACATGACCTTTTCATGGTCTTCCTCACAGACCAAGCAGGCATGACTAGTGTTTTGTTCTACTCTCCCACATTTAACACCTTGTCTACATCTGCCGTAAACAGCTATCTGAAAGGCTCTGAAACCCAGCCCGGGACTCTTTAGACCACCATCCAGAGGGGCATTGGGGTGGGAGGGACAGAGCTCTGCGACAGAAAGGACAGAAAGCAAACACATAGAACTGTTTCACCACTGGAATACTGATTGTCTTCACACAGTGTATGCGTTTAAACCTTTGTCTTCCTGTACCTGCTAGCCTTGCACAAAAGCAGATAGACTGCTGTGCCTTGCACATCAGGAAAAAGTCCCCTTTTTTCCTCACAATATGACCTTATTAAGGCGTGGAGTTGGAAAACAGTTTGAAGCCGGTCTGCGAGACAAAGGCGTAGATGTGGGGAAACATTGATGCACTGAGGGAACAATGTAGTCGGACTTTCAGCCACAGGGAAGACAGGTAGACAGGCACCCCATGGGGTACTCATGCTGATGGGGTACCTGTTTCTCGGGGGACATTAGGCATGTCGCCCCCTTCCTTATGACTGTTCCTGAGTGCTAGTGGATGATTGCCAGTGTGGAATTGATTGGAAGGATATGAGGGAAAGCTTTGAGTGTAGCTATCTAGCTAGCAGCTAGTCTTTGGGTGTGTGTGTGTGTGTGTGTGTGTGTGACTGTGTTTCCCACGGCTGCCTGGCAGGGTCGATGGCTGGGGATGGGCGCTGTCAGAGGAGGGTGGAACAGGGAGGCACAGGTCATAGCTTACAGAGAGAAAGACACTGGACAGGGATTGATTAGTTGGCCTGAACTTAGTCTGGTCCATCATCACAGATAAGTGGTTTATGGGAGGGTTGGGTGGGCGCAGTGTATCAGCTGAATCTGTCACTGTCAGTTAGACAGCAGACACAATCTGCATGATGTCCTGTCTGTTTCATCTGGGCCAACGTCTTTGCAAAATCTCCTGTCTTGGACTTTTTTTGCAAGAAAACTGCCAATTTTTATGAAATTAAGAAAAGCAGTTTTTGATTGATGACCATGCAGCTTTTAAATGATGTAAGGGGTTTCATAATATTTTTCTCAACTCACAGAAGACCATGTAATCCTTCATTCCGAGTAAAGACATGAAAATAACCGAAAATGGAGTAACAAGATTTTCACCTGACAGCAATGTTTATTCTTCAAGGCGATTTGCTATTTCCATCCTCCCAGACTATTTGCTGCAGCCTCATCTGTAGCGTAATGTAGTATAGAGACAGTGTTTTTTAGAGGAATCAGCTGGGAATTAGATAAGGAGGCTTTGAAACTTTGTGTCTTTGGAGAGAAGCGAGTAAAGAAAAACAACTGTGACTCACCCGCTCATGCAGGGAACTATTTTCACTGTCTTCCCGTGTCACCCATCTAAACATGGGAAGGAAAGCGGCTGTATGAGAGCAACAGAGGAAATAGCAATGAAGGGCAGATGAAGGATCACACCAGCTGCCAGCGTTCTGTCCAAACGCTCCAAGCTAGTCTGTTCAGAAATCAGTTCAGAGGAAATAGTGGAAAAGCACCTGACATGTCTGTGTTTTGATCCTGGAAGGTATTGTTTCATTTTAACATCTTGCATTGGAATGATTTGTTTGCTCTATTTTAAGTGAATCTAATCTAGGTCAGGGCTACCTGGTCTTGAGAATGAAACTGTGTATTTTGCAGTGAAAAAAGAATATTAATATCGCAGAGCTTTGGTGGAGCTCCACATGGCACCCCTGTAACATTTGCAATTCATGGTTGTTTCTGTAACGCTAATTCTCAGATTCTGTTTGGTGCACTTCCAATTTCGCTGCCTAATCTTAGCCTCCCTCTCCCTTTGTGCTGCCCTACTCGCCCATGAATATGGGTTGATGAATCAGCGATGCACACTAATGAAATCATTTGCTGTGATTGAGGATTAGATGTAGCAGCAGCGGAATCGAACCTGCAATTCCTTGGGGGAGAAAAAGGCACGTGTGTTTTTCCCGAGGCCCTCGTTATTCATTCATGACCACAAATTCCTCCTACCTTTCCAACAAACGCTCAATTTATTTCGTACACAAGCACCAGAATCAGGTGTTCCCTATGACAATGTACCTCAGAGTGATTGGATACGATATGAAGATTGCTATGTGTGGCGAAAAGGTCTGTTTATCGTAGCATCTAATACAACTGACCTCTTTTGCTGCTGCTCCAGTGAGATGGAATAACACCACAGTAATGTTATTTTGACCACAAAGTGGGCTGTTGGGCAGTGTAACCTGGATATGACCCAGTTTAGGGATGTCATGCAACAGTGGGAAGCATATAAATTCACTCTAAGACTGCATTACCTTAAGATCCTTCGGGGTAACGGCACTGCACAGCTAACTGGCAGGAGTCTCTCTTTGTAGCTGTCAATATGAAGTCATTGATTCATCCTGCTTTACAGCTGGTTCATATTTAAAGTTTGACATGGTTCTGTAAACTAACAAATACACAGATTAGATGCTTAGATTTGGTTCTGAAAATTCATGGTTTTGTATGTTTCTCTACTGGTTGCAGCTGATCATAAAATCCTGTGTTGAAGCCAAAGGTGAGGCTGCTCTTCGCTGGATTAGTGTATGTGTGTGTGTGTGTGTTTGTACGTTCATACTACATTTTGGAAAGATGAGGGTTTACATAAAAAATCCTGCTTCTCGAAGCTGTCTTTCATTTGCCGAAGTATGTACTATAATTCCACTTAATCTGATGTTGGGAACATAATGTAGACAAGGTACTTACTTATACAGATTTATATATTTCCATACGACCTATTTATATTTCTGTATTTATTTTAGACTCTCTTAATAAGTGATGTCATCACCATAACAGATAATGATAAGCAATGTTCACCAAATTGTGTGTATGTACAGAGTTCATAACATGTCCATGATTTTTAAGGAAACGTCATTTGCATTGTATAATCTCTCTACTTTGATGCGGCACAGAAGTGGGACATTTTCGTTACATGATGCTACAGACCAAGACTTTCTACCTGAAGGCTGAACCTTTTTGTTTCATGAAGGCAGTGACTGGATCAACACTTCTTATGAGGACACGCAACCTTCTGGGGAGGACAGTATTTTGACCGCTTTGCTATTGATCAATGGATATCTATTTTTTCTGCATTTATCACGGGAACTATGGGAAAAAGCAATAAGGGAACTGTACAGGTATGGTGCGACTGGATGTGTACCCTGTGGGACATTGCGCTGAACCACACGACAACCACACACACAGTAGCCCGTGGCTCGTAGTTTGTGTGGCGTTGAAAGGAGTGAGGCAAAAACTGCTTTGTCGATAAGCACACATACTGGATGAAATAAAACGGTATAGAATAAAATATAAGGAACACCTGTCTGGAGTGTTTCTTTCTCTCTGTTCACATGCTGCATGCTGCCAATTGCACTTCACTTCACCAAGTCGCTGAGACATAGCACAGTGCAATATGCACGCCTCTGACACCTTTTTTATTGTACCTATTTGCCTACACATGTGCCTATGTGTGTTCAGCTGGCAAATTTGCGTGGTTACTCTCATTATTTTTCCCCTCCATCTTGTGAGAAGCGTCAGTAAGCAAAAGTCTTTTGTGCGCACACACACACACACGTTCACTTGCAGATGCACACAAAGAGCGGTCAAAGAGACAGGTGAAGCTCCTCAGAATGCTGGAAATGTTGGCAGACTGTAAAAAGGAGGACAGTCTGCGTCTGCCCCTGTGAGCACTCAGCCATCTGCTTCATTAGAATTCCCCCTTGAGGTAACCTTCCCTTCTCCAAGAGGAACTCATTGAAAGTGAAGGGCTTTGTTTTAGATTGTCTATTGTAATTACACATTATTCTCCTCCTGCCTCCTGCCTGCTGAGAGGAGAGTAGCTGTTTTACAGCCGCCAGCCCGGCATCTGACGGTGACAAAAAAGCACACAGGATTGTGGTGTAAACGGTGTCCGCCGCTGCCATGTGAGCCTCCTGTACGCTGCCTCGGTGTGGTTTTGTGCAGTGGGTCAGATCAGCGATGTCATGGTGACATCCTCGCGGTTGAGGTGGCTGTCTTTCTGCTGCCATAGAGGGACGACCAGCACTAATGCCTTCCTCTGCAGCATCTAGGATAATCTGCTCTAGTTCTCCTTGGGTCAAACTCAACAGTAATTAATCCTACCATTACCCTGCAGGCATGAGGGTTAAAGCACTGTATATGCGTGTGTCTCAAGATTTTTCTTGTTTTCCAGCTAGCCCCTTTCAACTCCACACTGGATGCCTCAACTTTTACATAAATTAAAATGTTTTAATAGTGACATTTGAAAGGGACATGGGGATTTGGGTGGATTTCAGTCAGCCAGAGGGATGAAACTTGAGTGTCCTGAAAGTCTAAAATCTGTACAGAGCAATAGTGGACCAAAAGTGGCATTGTTATATAAATTCAGCATGTAAAAAGTGCCATTATCTTCTTTTCAACATCCTCTTTTTTGCTTTTTCCCTGTCTTACGGACCTGTTATATGCAAGTTTGTTTTTAAGGAAAAATGCTTTTACTTTTTCCATATCTTCTCACGCTCATAGCATGCAGGCCTGGCACTATATTTTTTGGCAGCCCAGGGCCCAGAGCACTCAAAAACACACACAGTAACTACAGCACATCCGTATTAGTGCTTTTTTCCCTCTAAAACCCTGCCGTCAAAGCCTTTTGACATCTGCCAGTTTGTTCGCAAATATTGTCCAAATGCCAACTTTGCAATGCTCCAGCTTTTGATGCGCATGGCTGAAAGTTTTCTTTTTGTGTCAGTGTGTGTGTGTGTGTGTGTGTGTGTGTGTGTGTGTGTCCATGCACGTGGGTGACTCTGTATTTGTGTATGTGTGTGTGTGCCTCCTGGGATTAAGTTCATGAAAGCATACGCATGGATAACATCAGAAAGATGGCCACAGGTTGCCAACCTGATGTCCCCACTCTGCCTCTTGCGCTGCCAACCCCCCACCCCCGGTCCTCTGCTAGCTCCTTCCCTCCCTTGCTGAAAAGTCCTGATGGTCAGAAATGGGCCATATGTGCCCTACTTAGAGGTAGAGGAAAGTGCTGATAAAATGACTGAATGGGGTTACTATTAGAAATAAAAGGTGATAATATGAGCTCATGGACCAAGCTACAGTAATAGTTCCCACCACCAGGAGAAGACATGTGAAATGTGATTAGTGGTGAATGTGTGTCTGTCAAATTTGATTTTCTTGTGTATTATTAACTCATGGACTTGGATGACACTTTCCATTTCATTCTACTTGATACTTCTACTCCCCTACATTTAACAGGGAAGTTTACTTTTTACTCCACCACATTTATTAGACAAGTGGGGTTTCTAGTTACTTTTCAGATTAGGATTTTTAGTAAAAAACAAACGAGCTTATGAATTACAATACATTGTTAAAGTATAAATCAAAGATTAAACCACCAGTCTCCAACATTTTTGGCTTGTTGTGACCCCTTACAAAAAATAAGTGTTGAGTTGAGGCTATGAGTTGTTCGTAGTTCCATTTAAAGACAGAGAGAGAGAGACATTTCACCGCTTAACTTTTCACATGGTTTCATTTAAATAACAGCTTGAGGCCCAAAGAGATAAACAAATCAACATATGACAAAAAAAAACCCCAAAGATTTGTGTAGCAGAACCCCAAGGTGGCTCCGTCCACTGATCACAGGGTTGGCTGTTCGATCCCCAGCTCCTATTGTCCACATGTGGAAGTGTCCTTGGGACAAGACACTGAACGCTGAATTGCTCCCACTGGTTAGGCCAGTGCCTTGCATCGTAGCTCGCTGCCACTGGTGTGTGAATGGGCGAATGAGAGGCAGAGAAACTGTAGAGCACTTTGCATAAAAGCCCTATAGATGCACTCCATTTAGCATCAGATTTATGGGACATTTTACTACAGAATGAGTACTTTAAGTACATTTTGTTGATAAAACTTCTGGACTTTTACTTAAGTAGCATTTTAAATTAAAAGTATTCTTACATTGTGGTATTGATAGTTTTACTTAAGTAAAGGATGTGAGTACTTCTTCCACCACTGCTGTGTTCATATTGTGCTCACACTATAATGTACACTGAGAGTATATCACATCATATCCGCTCTTTTTTAACTTTTTCTGGCCATTCCTGTGTCATCAGGCGAGTGTTAATCTGAACTGAGACAGACAGACTTTGACGTGATGATGTGCTGCCTTGAGCTGTGACCCCACTGCGATATGTCAACACAAGGACCAGCAGCTCAAGTTGTCACCCTGCCATCTGCTAACAGTCCGTCCTAAATGTCCGTTTCTAAGCACATCTCCCCTCCAGACAAACCCTCCGAGGCTGATACAGTTAGCTGCCTATTTCTGACTAAGGAGGCTTAAATCCATCTTGCGATGCTCATAAAATGTTTAAAAACTGTTTATTGAATCGGCCCTTGAGATTGAATTGCAGAGATTAATTCCAAAATGTGATTTCCGCTATTTTCCAAAATATGACCCCTACTCTGCTTAACTGATTGCTGGCATGAGAGTAAAATATTGCAGTAGATATTTTTGGGGTTTTAATTTAAAGGAGAGTGATGTCTAGTGCTGGTTTTTGAAATGCTGAACAGTAAGCTGATATAGTTCTCTCTCCACAACAAACATAGCACTTTGCAAAGAAACCAAATACATCTCAATATATTAGCATGTTATATAGTTCAGTGGATGTTTCCTGCATATTTCATAAAACCTCTTTCTCCTCTAAAAATAATTGTATAGAAAGAACCCAGAGGAACTCATTTGAAAGAGAGGAAAATACCATTTTCTTATTTTTAGCAATTATAATCCTCTATGACTGGTGATCCCTGCAACACCATCCTTCTCCACTTCCTCCTCCTCCTCCTCCTTTCCCCCAGTGAGAGTTGATGGGGGAAAAGATCTCCATTCCTCACATCCCTCTTTCCCCCTTGGCTCCGGAGACGCCGCATCTCTCACCATACACCGTCGCTCGCTTTTCAAAGTATGAGGGTAGACTAGTGAGCAGAAGGCCCAACCCCCCCAGCCTGCAGCCTCTGTTCCCTGTTTATCATATTAGCCCGTGCCCTTGAGCATTTTGCAGCCAGACTCATCCTTTGAACTAAGGAGAGAAAGCAGACCAGGGCGACCATACCATAAATCATGTGGGTTTAAATTCTGACAGTAAATGGCCTTGTACTAAACCATCGCCAGGCTTCAGAATGGAGCATCTTGATTGGCTGTCTTGGTAGGCTTGTGTTCCTGCCATGGCTCCTCTTCCAGCCTTGAGAGAGATCAGAAAAACACAGTCCTTTATCATTTTCTCTTTGGCTATGAAAACTAAATAAATATTAGCAGCACAATATGTTTTGTGATACAATCATGTCGATGTGAGAGCCAGCCTTGAAGAGCTGGGGGAGCCAGGATCACATTATCATCCAGCATATGTATCTAGAAAGGCTTAATTACACCAGTGCAGGATGCAGCTATTGTTCAGAATAATTAAGATAGTTTGAGTGCCATTACTGTCTCTCATAGCTATAATTTTGCAGAAGAGCCGGTCTGTTGAGCAGAATAGGAGCTGAATGTCACACTGGCCCCTGCTGACCTCACCTGCAAATGAATGTCTTAGCTATTAGTGGGAGGGGGGAGAAATGCAGCCCATTCATGTAGTGGATTCCAGTCACATTTGCTTTTTGCCTGGAATCCACTACATGAATGGGATGCAGTCCTTATCATTTAAAAACAAACAAAAAAGCAAATCTTGGCCATCAAAAAATGGCCAAGCTTATGCCCCAAATTCATAAAGAAAATGTTTCTCATCAACCAGGTAACAGATGGAACGCACATGGCGAAAGAGTCAAAGCCAGTGTCGCAATCATCCTCCTTATGTCAACTGGCCTGTAATGTTATGTCATATAGCCCAGGAGAGCTGTTACGTACACCAGCGCTGAGAGCAGAATCAGCTGTGATTGTTAGACCTTAGTACAATGGATGCCTGAAAGGCCTTTCACTGAATGTTTATTTTGTTAATTATTATTATGGAACATACATTTTCCCTGTCGCTGACCACCTCTGGTGTGCTTACAAGTCAGAAATAGATCTCACCATAAGGCTTAAAGGACTGTTGAACAATTAGCAGCACATTCACAAAGAGAGGGCTGTGGAGGGAGGAGGAGAGGGGCGGGTGAGGAAGGAGCGAGGCAGAGGAGACAGAAGAATGAGAGGTGGGTGAAGTGGGAGACCTCGAGCAAAATTAATGAAATTGAACACAATGGCTACATGGCTACATTATGAAACACCTGTGTATTGATTGACATTCCTTATTGACCAGGTCTGGTCCAATTTTGGCTGCAAAGGGGCACTTAGAAATGATTTTTGCGCTTTTGCCAATATGACTTCAAAAAAGAATCAAGTGAAATGCCGCTTTAGGAGATGTGCAGATCATTCAGGCAATTGGTGATGCTGCCATTCTCTCCTTCTGCCTGCCTGCACTGCATAGTTGTACCATTTATGTTAGTCACTTGACAACAGAGAGAGCTAGATATGTAAAAACTGACATGTGACTGGCTGGGGAACATACAAAACAAGTCAAAACAGCTATGGTTAAGGTTTGGTAAGGTTTAGGCACAAAAACAACTTGGTTAGGGAAAGATCATGGTTTCATTGAGCTGAAACTCAGGTGATAATTCTCTGTAGGTTCATCACCACCAGCAACCCGTGTCTCAATTCAGGGGTTGCATCCTTCTAAGGACGTGAAGGCCGAACTGAGCATTGTTAAATGGGACGGTCTGGTCTACGGAGGATTTCCTATTTGCGTCACCAGCGTCATGATGTGCCGCTCCTGTCGCCTAGCAACCTTGAAAGCTTTTTAACATTTGTACCGATAGCTATTCAAGTGAGTTGAAACCCAATGCTTACATTTACAAGTGTAATCCTGCTCGGCCTCTGTTGACGGTACGGTTGGGGACGCCATATTCTCTTGTGCGCAATAAATCTTGGGATAGGTTGGGCCGTGAAGGAGCCTTCGAAATGGGACAGTCTTGTCACGCCGCTGTGACGCATTCGGTCTTCATATGCAGCCTTTGAAGGATGCAGCCCCTGAATTGAGACACAGCTAAAGTCACATTGTTTTCACTTTGTCATTTGATACAATGTTATTATAAAAATATCGATTATAGCCGCTTTCAGGAAACATCTAGTCCCATCTGTGACCTCACCACTCCATACGTTACTCAACAGCGTTCCCTACTTAAACTTTAGGAGAAAAGTCAAAACAATATTTTTTTTTTTTACCTGTTATGCATCAAAGGTATTTTTTGTGTCTGCACGGAATGATAAAATGTTTGCCAACTGCGAATCCATTATATTTCCACAGACTGCGACACAGCTTGTCAGCGCAGCAGAATTAACGTACGTCCAGTGAAGAAGAAGAGCAGAGTGTACCCGTTCAGTGTGTTAAAGATTGGATTTAAACACTGGTTTTTTCACCAGGCAGACAGGAGACATCTGTGGGATCATGAACGTACCTGTGAAGACGTAACCCTCTGCCTTATAATGGATTAAAAACAACTTTTGACTGTTGAGGTCACGAGGGGGGGCTAGGGAAACACAGCGTTTTGGTTAAAGTTAGTACTTCGTTAAGGTTTAGGGAATGATCATGATTGTGGTTATAAGAAATTACCATTACCAACAGCCATCTATGAAGCAGGTTACACAGAGTCTTTACATAACATGAGGGAGGCAGATGCTAATTTGTGTAAAGGATGACTCACTTTCATTAGCAGAAGTGGATCCTTCTGAGCTATTGTATCTTTGATGTTTCCTCCTTAGGTGTGTCACAGGGAATCATTTTTTATTTGCAAAATGTGCAAGATTTATATTGCATGTAATTGTCTGTGTGTGTGTGTGTGTGTGTGTGTGTGTGTGTGTGTGTGTGTGTGTGTGTGTGTGTGTGTGTGTGTGTGTAACCACATAGCTCACGGCAGTGGGTACAATAGACAGTTACAGTACGGTGCCAACTTCCCCAGAGCAAAACGGAGAAAAAACAACAAGAGGGAGAAGTGGGGAAAATTGAGGAAGTGTGTGAGGAAGAGATGGACAGTCAGAAAGAGGCTGTGTTTTTGAACATCCACTTCTCCTTCCTTTCTAATCCTGGCACAGCCGTTGGGATTAAACCATGAAGAAATTTAGATTGTTAACAGTCTCCTTTCTGCTGTGATGATTAGAAGAATCAGCAGTGTTTGTTATATTTCTTGTTGACCTATAGTTGCCCTCTCTCCTGTTTTCTGTTCACCCAATTGACCATTATAAACCCCTCCCCCAAACAGCACTTATAGCTTAGCAACCGTAACTAGGCACAACATGGGGGTCCATTAAGAGAGATACTTTAATTTAAAGTATTTGGAGGTGGTATGTCTCTTTTTTTTTGTCCTTCCCAAAACCAAAAACACAAGAGCAAAAGTGTAAGGAATGGTTTGTCTGTTAGAACGTAAGATCATTAGCATGCAAGCTTACGTTACCTAGTAGTAAACAGGCGTTACTTCCAAGACATCAATAGCTCTACATTATTTGTGGGGTTACATCTTATGTTAATAAAAAACCCTGTTCACAACCAGCACATCTACTGTGTATTTTCCTGATGTGTTTAAATGACCAGTCCTGGATGCTACCATATCAGAGTTAGCAGCAGCTCTGTCCTGCTCTTCATTTAATTTTTTTTTTTTTTGGGGGGGGATTTTACACTCCAGCATCTCCAATGCCAACGTTACCTGAGATAGCATTATGTTTGCAACACAATGGCTAATCCTCACCCTCAAAGCCCTTTCTCTTGAAACATTAAAAGTTAAAGTTAAGTCTTAGTGTTGTTTCTGTTGGTGTTAACATCAATGCCATTACCACAGCTATTGCTTTACATCTCTATGTGGAACTGTACTGTGCTGCTGTATGTTCTCTTTCCTCCTGCAGCCCCCCCCCCTTCAACCCAACCGGTCGAGGCAGATGACCGCCCACCTAGAGCCTGGTTCTGCTCGAGGTTTCTACCTGTTAAAAGGGAGTTTTTCCTTGCCACTGTCGCATAGTGCTTGCCCATGGTGGGAACTGTTGGGTCTCTGTAAATATAAAGAGTCGGTCTAGACCTGCTCTATTCGAAAAAGTGCCCTGAGATAACTTTGTTATGATATGGTGCTATATAAATAAAACTGAATTGAATTGAATTAAATATACGGTTTTGAAAATATGAAGTAAACTAAGCAGCTAAACTGGATTATGCTAACAAAATAATAGTTTAATCTTCTTTACTTATCATACTTAAAACACCAGGGGTAACTGCCTCTCCACTACAGTACAACAATGCTGTTTTCTTTATGAAGCGGTGTCTTCTACATGGATCATCTACTAGTGGGCATGCTGACTTTTAGAATGGTACCTGCAGCTTTAGCCTTTAGCGTTATGTAGCCATCAAGTTAAGACCCCTTTTACAAGATTCTTGTATTAAAATGTGACAGCGAAAGTGTTTTTAACCAACTCACAGAGTTAATGTTAACTTAATTAGCTTGCTAGCTTCAGCTGATCAAATCTGTTAGCAACATGTTACAATTTCAGGCCGCAAAATCAGAAAGCTTGACAGGCGTAGCAACGGTAACTAAGGATCTTAGCGAATGGTAAATTCTCATTTATATTCCTCTCTAAGTGCAGCAGATTCCGATTCATTTTATTGTTTGAATGGTAACTGCTCTGAATGAGATGCTGCTGTCCACTCAGAAAATATGGTACAGAAAAATCAAGACTGAACATGAAATATAGAGCATATTCTTTCATTTATTTATTCCAGGGTTCCCTATTTTAAGAGATATAGTGCTTGCTTTGTGAGATAGTGTGACTAACTGCCTGTATCCAGTCAGTGTGTGGAGTGACTCCAGTGAAATGTCTTAAACCGCATGGAGGGAGTTGCTGAACGAATTCAATAATTCCCACATAAGACAGAGCTTGCACTCAAAGAGATCCCAGCCAGGTGAAATCCACTTCCTAATCCTCTGCCAAAAACTCAGCTGGAAAAGAGGGAATTGGTTTTTCCCTGGTTTTATGTTGGTCTGCAGTTAGCAGGCTCTAGAGCTCCAATAAGGATCCTATGTTGTCTCTCCCTCTCTCCCTCTGGCTCTCCCACTGACACTTCTTCCTCCCTTCACCTCCCTCCAAAGCCCTAAATCACTCTGACTGTGGACAAGCATCCAGTTAATAAACCTAACAGCCGGCAGGGAAGTGCTAGTGTTGCCTATGTGTGCATGTGTGTGTGCGTGCGTGAGAGAGGGCCAGAGTAACCTGTGTACTGTATCTGTATATTAAGTCTCTCGGGAGGAAAAAGCACCATATCTGATACTGATAGCAGCTTGGAGTGATAAATCCATCCACCATATTTTCCAGAGCCATCTTTAAACCTCACAACCTATGAAAACACCCTCCTATGGCCACAGTAGAGGAACAACTGTATACTGTATATGGGGAAATATTTCTTAGTGATAGTATTTAACAAAGCTCCAAAGTGCTGAAGACATGATTCATTATCTGTAGCACAATGATGATGAGACGTCAAAGCCAAAGCCGAATTTAGTTATGGACGTTCTGTGCTATGTCACGGCTGAGAGGCTGGGTCACACAGTTTGATATGCAGGTGCACAGAAGCGCAGGGTTTCCTGCGGCAAGCAGGCAGCTCTCTTGTCAAAGGTGTACCGAGGCATGACACGTAAAGACACACACACACACACATCTCCCCTCTCGGCAGCCATCCGCCACAGGACAGCTGATAAAAATATCACAAGCCCTATCAGGCAATTAAACAGGGAGACGCAGCAGCGGAGTGTGTTGGCTGCTTAATGGCTTCGGCCTCCCCGCAGAGGAGCCAGTGTGACTGGCCAACAGGGGGGATACGGACCACTGATGGAGTGGGAAATCAAAAGGTGGGTGAAGCAGCTACATTGGTCTCAGTGAACAGTTTTTCTGTCACGTGGTAGAAGAAGGGTGCACAGGGAGGTCTCACCACGTTCTGAAGAAATGTTTCTGTGGGAAAAAAAAGGATTAAACTGTGAAGTTAGAAATTATAATATAAGTGGCATAAGCATATAACATTCCTAGTTTATTCTCTCTCAATGTAATGAATAGACCCTATATTATCTGGGAAAGGTGGATAAATGGAGCCTCTTGCATAGAGTGGACCCATGAATGTTAGCAGGCATCTGCTCTGGTTTAGTGCCCTTGAGCAAACCATCAGTCACCACCAGCTCTGATGCAGCTGCTCCAACACCACAGTCTGTTGTCCCTGGACAACCCTACCCTGAAGTGTACAGTTACACTTCATTGTATTATCACATTGAGCAAAAACGTTGTAATCTGAGATCACAGGGACTCAGGAACTCAGCTGCATTCCTTGTGTATATAGACATCATACCCCTGATGCTGCTTCACGTCAGGACACGCAGAACATCACGGAGGTGATGGATCTACACTCCATAATGGACATTCCTCATACCCAAATGGACATTATCAGCTGGGTGATAGAGGTTGGTATCTGCCACATGTCTTGGCTCCTGGCAAGGGGGTCTGTGATGGACTCCGTATCGCCTCACACTATCTCAGGCAGCCGATACAAAGTGGCACTACCGTCGACTTGGATAGAGACACAACTTCTTTTTGGTTTTGTGTGTGTGTGTGTGAGAGAGAGACAGAGAGATACAGTAAGAAAAAAAGAGAAAGAGAGTGACAGCGTGTGTCCGATATTCTCTAGATTCAGGCTGCAGTTAATGGAGACAGATAGTACTTACTCCAGTGGAACAAAGGCACTGATAGAGTAGACTCCTTGTTTAGCACTCAAACAGAAATAAACATTCACCACAGGGGCTTCATTTGTTGGTTGCAAAAACCTCTTTCAGCTCCATTAGATGTAAACTGTCATGGTCCACAAAGGACTCTGGTTTGAACTTTGTATTTTTGTCTTGTTTCCTGTGTTATTTTGAAATTACTGTTGTTTCCTTGTGTGCCCTTTATTTCCTGTCTTTGTGTTCCCTCCAGTTTTGATTGTTTTCACCTGTGTCTTGTCTCTCACCTGTGTCTGTTTCCCTCGTTGTTTCTTCCCCTATATATACCGGTCCTCTCCCTTTGTTCTCTGTCGCGTCATTGATGTTCCTGATGTTCCTGGTTGTCTCTTTGTGTCGTGTTCCTGGTGTTTCCCTGCGTGTTGGTACCTGAGCCTTGTGAGTTAATTTTTGGAGTTAATAAATCTTTGAGTTCCTTCAGTCTCCCTGCCTCTCTGCATTTGGGTCCTTCCCCTGCTGCCTTGATGGCTCACCCTGATATAAACATTACGGAAAAGAGAAGACATATTTTAGCACATTTGTTATCATGAAAACTCACCTTGGTTAACCCATTCTTGTATTTCTGCCTGCAACTTTGGTCCACAGTAATAACTGGTATTACTCAGTTTGTATAAATAAAGATTATACCACAATGAGACTTTGCAAGTGTTACATCAAAGTCAGCTTAAAATGTGCTTGGAGTACATTGGTTCGCAGATGTGAGGATTAGGTCACATTGCTCAGGGGCATTTCTGGTAGCAATGTGCACAGTTGGTACCAGTGACTGCTAGCTTATTCTGTACTGTGTCATTAACAGTGGAAAATTGGGACTTTCAACAGGCAACCAAGCATCAGGGACTAAATGAACAACACTGACTAGAATAAAAATCAACCATATAATAACCAGCCTGCCGATATGTTGCCTAATGTGTCTTCCCTGTCCACTTACTTGAGTGTTTTCAGCAACATTAAGGCATACGGACAGAACACGCCTCACCATGGCAAATGTGGATTTGGCTGACAAAAACCATGAAAACACATGGAGAGTGGTTCAAAATGAAGAATGATAACGTGATGTAATAGCTCTGTGTGGCTGTATTCGCTCCACAGCCCTCTCCCCTCCCCATCAGCACTAACATCCAGATGAAGGGCTGCTAAGTCAGGTCCGGTCCAGCCTGCTCTTGCTCCACAGCTCAGCCTCCCAGTGTGTGTGTGCTGCAGACAAAGATAGGACTCTCAAAGGGCCAGCACAATGCTGGGTGGCTCAAAGGCTCCCATTTCTGCTTGCTCCTCTCAGTCTCCCCTCTATCACACTTTTTCTAATGGAAAAAAAATAACCCGGCCCACACATCAGAACATGCTGTAGCATTGACAAAATGACTTATTACTCCTCGCTGCACACTTCCCTCTCCCTCCCTGGATTCATCGAGCTCCCAACCTTCCCTCAAAATGGCTGGCACCTCCTGGCGCTTGTCTAGCCTGTCACCCTTCCTCTGCAGTGACCTTGAGACAGAGATGAAGGAGTGATGGTGCTCCCATAACTGCTGCAATACAGTTCCTCTCCCTCAAAAAAACCAAAAAAAAAACCCACACAGCAGCAAGATGGCTCTCACTTACACTGACAGCTGGAGGAGGGGGGAAAAACCCTCTGCATATCCGCATCAATCAAAATAGGATTAGGGTGCCTCTCTCTGGTCTTTTTTATTTCCCATTAACTTGAAGTTGCTGATGAAATGCGGAGCTGTTAAATGGTAACTGGGGTTGCAGAGCCACAATGCAGCTTTTACTATCTTCAATAAATTTGTCAAATTTAAAGACAAACAACATCGATATTGTCTTTTCCAAATAACAGTCTAGCTTTACAAAAGTTTTTACAAGTATTGGCATGATCATTAACAGAATGAGTTTAGAGGCTTTATTGTAACGCTGGTGCATTGCCATTGTCAATGACATAGGGGGGCAGAGTCTGTCTGACAGCAAGATACACAGATGACATGACGTGACAATGTGTGAAGCAAAACTGTCTGCTGTGATCAACCACCTTCACAGGCAAATACGATCCACCCCCTCTAAGGAAACTGTTGTGACCGGTCACATGACCCATCGGATGCCATTCTTCCACAGTCCTGCTGGAATCGGGACGCAGACAAGAGATGATGCATGAATTCTTAATCAAATAAAGACAGTGAGAAGTGATAGGAGTGGAAGGCAATCGTCCTGGCCATGCTGAATTAATGAGGCGACGGCCTTCTTCCGCATGCCAGCTTTCTGAATGACTCGGCTCATCACCGCTCACTTTCTGGAGCCGTCTTTACCATCCATCCCTGGGCCAGGCTCAGAAACCCAGGGCCCCAAAATATCCCCTCTTCAGCCACTCTTCATTAAGACTGAAAGACCGATCAGTTTACAGGCTTGTTCTCCTCGTGACCTTGAGCTCGTGCAGGCGGGGGTGGCTTTCAGCAGGAAATTTTAAGCTTTCAGTCGCCGCTGAAAAATAGGCATCCGAGGCTCAGCTGAGGATGAGAGCGGTGGGGTCCCAGTGCATGGCTGTCAAGCGACCCTGTCCAAGTCCTGTCGAGAACACCCTTCTCCGACCACCTGAGCCTCTGCGCTGTGTGCCCGTCTGCTGGCAGTCGAGTCAGGCAGCACAGAACCAATTCATTGCTTCACACCAATTCAAAATCTTGCACTTGCCCTGTCAGCTTACACCTCCTCCCTCACACTTCTACCTCTTTTCTTAACACCTGTGGTGATGCCACCGTGAAGCCCTGCCAGAGATATGCCCCCAAAAAAGAACAAAAAAAAGTAAGAATTACTCAAGGAGGAGTTGGGCATTCCCATGGCAACCAGGTCCTGTGGTATAGGCAGGGATATCAGACCAAGCCCAATGCCATTTGCATACAAATTGCCCAGCTGGCACCTTGTTGTTATGACAACGGCACACAGCTCCCAGAATTCATTTGGAAGTGAAATACAAAAGGAAAGCAGCCAGCGTGGAGTCATTGATGAAATTCCTTTTCTTTTATAATTAAGACGTTGCTGACACTGACACTATGTTCTCATGTAAATCCAATCACCATATTGTACCTGCAGGAAATGAGAGAAAAAATCATATACTCAAGACTCAAGACTTATTGGACAAGATAATGACTCGAATGTAGGTCGAAATGATTGCAATATTAAATGGGTATACATTATGTTTTACTGCTGAAAAATATGTTTAGAATTTGAACACTTGGTGAATTCTTGTCAGTGTAACTATCCAGACTTAAAACCCGTGTTTTTTCTTCACAAACTGATCCACAAATTCTATATGACCTCTGGCAGATACTTTCCAAAGTTCATCCGTCTTCTTTTTGGTTCACCTGATTTTGTAAACCTTTATATAATTTCTTACAATGACCCAGAGCTTGAGAGAGAAAGTAAACTCCGCTGACAACATAGTGTCCTCTACTGGCAGCATGTGGCAGGAAGTTTACACAACCGCCTGTCTGGCTAAACGGATAATATTTAGCTCAAGGGCAACTGAGCTGATGCTTTTCCATAGTCATCCTGGCTCAGCTTACTGGTCAGTTAAATTACCCTGCTGTGGGCTCCGTGAGCATTCTGTGAACCAAGCATATCTGTTTATCCCAGCGACCCCCACAAGACTGTGGTTTAATCATTGGCTTCTGTGCGGCTGTCAAACCATCGCAGGCTAATCAGTGCCCCTCTCAGTGGGAAACTAAGCAGCTCCTGCATCCAATACTTGACCTGTACTGCTAGTGGAGAGTGCTGATCTATGGGCAAGGTGAGCCCTCGCCCTTTACACATTAAACTGCACCTTTTCCCCTTCAGCGTGTTAATGATGACAGCCCCATTAATAGTCCCGTTAGAGATTGTTAGAAACTGGTACAAACCACTTCAGCCTGGATTGAAAGGCCTGTGTCAGCAACAACACAGCAGTGTGTGTTTACGTCTGTGTGTGTGTGTGTGTGTGTGTGTGTGTGTTGCACCCTCTACCTCAGGGTAGGAGCAGAAGGAAGGTGACACATCCTGCCTCCCCAGCATATAAATGCAGGAGCCTTCTCGCTGAAGTGCCGCTGGGCTCTAAGGCATGACAGTTTAGTTCCGTCCTTCCCCTGAACGTGCAACCTTTCCCAAGGTCACAACTCGCCAGCAGCTCAGATCTTTACTAAAGCACCACCCTGCTCATTTGTCACTTAACATCCACTTCAACATGGCAACCCGATGGGGACTCTGTGGTGCGGGAAAGATCAGCCATGACTTCAGCGTGGCCATGAAGACACTGCCTCCTGGAGATCACCAGGTACTCTATCCAAACACAATCACTACATCTTCATTGTCGCACAGGATGTCTCCTTTACACTGAACAGAGCTGCTGACAGAGCAACACTGTGATGAATGTGTGTGTGTTTGTCTCTCTTTCGTACAGATAGCAGTCATTGCATCGAGGAGCTTGGAGCGTGCCAAAGAGTTTGCCAAGAAGCATGGTATTCCTAAGGCTTACGGCAGCTATGAGGAGCTGGCCAACGACCCAGACATTGGTTAGTTAAGAGCTATGAGCGGCCTGGCTGCACAGGCAGAGATAATGGCGTGTTGGTGTTGCTGTTTGAAGCTGAGCCTGGAACATCTGTGTGTCCTCACAGACATTGTGTACCTGGGAGTGCTGCACACAGAGCACTGGCGAGTTGGTCTGCTGTTCCTCAAGGCTGGGAAGAATGTGTTGTGCGAGAAACCTTTCGCTATGAACTCCACACAGGTGAAAGACCTCGTCGCCACAGCCAAGGAAAACAATGTCTTCCTGATGGAGGTACGGTTGAAGGGATACAGTCATTCATGTAGAACTTTTCCTTGGGGCCACTTGCTGGCAGTAGGGGTCATTGCAGGTGCAGGTGCTAACACAACACAAATATCAAGGAGTTTAGAGATGAAAACTGGAAGGTAATAATCTTAACACATGTTCATCTTCACCTTTAGTATCTTGTGAAATGCAAATGTATCAAATACAGAAAAATATTAACTTTATGTTGCTGTTAAACTAATTATTCGACATTTTGGGAAATATGCTTTATTTGCTTTCATGCCGAGAATTGGATGACAATATAGATACCATACCCATGTCTGTATGGTAAATATGAAGCTTCAGCCAGCAGTTAGCTTAGCTTAGCATAAAGACTGCAAACAGGGGGAAACAGCCATCCTGACTCTGTTTAAAGGTAACAAGATCCACCTACCACTCTAAGGCTCAATAATTAACCCATTATATCTGATTTGTTATATCTCATAACCCCCCGTAAAACAGCAACTTGGATTTTTTTACCTTTAGACAGAACAAGGCTAGCTGTTTCCAGTCTTTATGCTAAGCTAAGCTAACCAGCTGCTGGTTGCAGCCATGTATTTACCGTACAGACGTGAGAGTGGTATTAAGTGGTATCGGCAAGAAAATGAATAAGCATATTTCTCAAAATGTCAAATTATTGCTTTAACCTGTCACAAACACTATTGCTGTAGGTGGCTGCTAGGCATTGCAGTCTACGCATGTTAAAGTTTGCAATTCATATACCATTGCATTTTAGGTCAATAGTTGCATCATAGTGCCTTGAGTGCAGACATTTTTAACACAGGAGATTCATGTAGGAAGCAAACCCTGAATGTCCTGAGAATATTTATGACTCATGGTACAAGAAAACATCTTGTCATGCCATGTCTGACCAGCACATCTGCCACAGTACTCATGGGAGGTGGAGGAAGTGGAGAGCAGTGGTAATAAACTGCTGCTCAGGTGAAACTCCAGTATAAACTGTTTACTGTTGAAGTGGTGCTAGGTCGTCTGCTCTGCCCCTCTCAGGCCATCTGGTCCCGCTGTTTCCCCGTGCACGCTGAGGTGCGCAGGCTGCTGGCGGAGGAGGCGGTAGGGGAGCTGAAGCTGGTAAAGACCTACTTCGGCTCCCCTCAGCTCCACATCACCCGCTCGGTGGAGAAGGAGCTGGGCGGTGGCGCACTGCTGGATATTGGAGTGTACTGCCTGCAGTTTGTGCTGATGGTGTTCAACGGAGAGAGGCCAGAGTCCATCCAGGCCACAGGGGTGCTGCTTGACTCAGGTATGATTCAGCACACGGGTCATGCAGCAGAGGTGGGATGTAGATTAGTATCATTAACCACACAGCATGCATCACTGGTCACAAACTGGCTATTAAAACTGCTCACTGTAAACAAAACAGAGGAACATAAGAATCCCTTGTGTGGCACAGAAGAAACAGGCAGAAAATCACTTTTTTTTATGAACTGTCCAAAATGTAAACACCTCAGGGAAGAATTCTTCACACAGAAAATCCCAGACTTATCTTTAAAATGTCAGACTAATCCAAATCCTCCGCAGAGAATACAGTAATACAGTAAAACTGGCACGGGAATATGTAACTGCATGTGTCACAGCAAGATATCCTTCAATGTAAGACCATCACGCTATACATGTAATGAGCATTTTCTTATCTTTTACTCACTTTTACAATTGAATGAATATACGAAAAAAAAAATTACATAATATATCTGTGACCTTCTCTTTTTTCTTCATCAAAAAGTCATAACTGTAAAGCTGAAGAGAATTGAACTGATTTGACCTAATTAAAGTCTGCTGATAAAAAATGCATTGAAATGACCTTAAGTGAACTGAACTGAATGGAACTTGAAAGGGAATTTAACTGATATCAACAGCAGCATAGTTAGCATTCATTCATTCATTTGCTGCTCACCAATTTTTCAGTGATGTACTTTTATTTTTTTTTTTTATGTTTGGCAGGAGTGGACGAGTCAGTGGTTGTGGTGATGAGGTTCTCCGGGAACAGGATGGCCTTCTGTGCCTTTTCAATTGCTGCTCGCCTCCCAAACGATGCTGTCATCAGTGGCACTAAGGGCTCCATTGAAGTATGTTATGCTAGTCTTGTACAGGAACATTTTACTTAATTAAGAAATGATTGAGACATGCAAAAACTGAGTTGACTGCTAATTACTTTCACATTTAATTAAATTGAAGTATTCAGGCAAAGGCCCACTGCATTTGATGAGTTACGAGTTGAGTGATTGGATTAACACAAAAGTGCATTTCCTCTTCACCCTCCAGGTTCTTGGCCCCATGCACTGCCCTACCACGCTCGTGGTGAACAACAAGGAGACGGAGTACCCTCTGCCTGAACCCTGCCTCCCTCTGAATTTCACCAACAGCACCGGGCTTCGCTATGAGGCAGAGGAAGTGAGGCAGTGCCTGCTTAAAGGTAGCTCATGATAAAAGGAAAGTTTTGTACAGCCCAAACCACGGTTTCAAAGGTAAGGTGAGTTTGAAAGAAAGACGCTGCAGTTCAGTGAAACAGTCGCTTTCCCGGAGCTTCTCGTGAGAATTTAGATGGCTACATGAATGCACTCATCAGACTGATTCTGAATCAATGCTGTTATCAAGTCCTCTAGCTTATACAGTATTACATTCCCACTGGTTTTACCTCCTATATCAATTTACATAATCTTTACATCCCTGCTTTGACATAATTTATGCTTCATTGTGAATATGTGCATAATTTAACTGTGGTCATAAACAGACGTGTCTTTCAGTCAGCCTGATTTTCCTGTTAAACTCCTCCCCATCCGCAGGACTTAAGGAGAGCCCGCGGATGCCTCTGGCAGACTCTGTCTTGCTGACAGAGATCATGGATGAAATCAGGAAACAGGTGGGAGTTGCCTTCAGCCAGGACAGCCAGTGACATCACTCCAAAGCCAGGCTGTTTCACCTGACCTAAACCTACTCGGATGGAACAGAGGGAGCCGCTCGGGGCAGGCTTTGGTTCTTTGGTATAAGCAGATCACTCATGGCAGTGTGTGACAAAGCCTGAGCAGACGCAGTGTCACTGAGGCAACTGTGACTCGGATAACATAGTGAGCTGTCACTGCATTAAAGATACAATCGGCAAATTATTGGAAATCTTGGGTATATTTATTATTGTTTGTTTTCCTTTTCCTCATCGTATACACCCATTAGAGCTCCAAATATTGTTATTATTGTCACCATGTGAACACCTTGCAAGTCCTTATAATACAGTACATGGCGAACACTGTCAGTTTAAAAAAAAATCGGTTGAAAACACGTCTTAAAGCAGACAAATCACAATGTCAACAAAAAGAGCAACCATGCTGTGTGTATCCTGAATCCTGTAATCAAGTCCTAGGCCTTTAAAGACAAACCCAGCTGTCACTGTGAGGTGTGTGATTGATGAAGCCAATAAAGGACTGATTGTGAAAGCCTTGTTTCATTTCAAATATCATCCGCTGGAGAGGTGAAGAGACTTCGAGTGGCACATTTGAATCAAAGTGTTCTGTCATGTCTGACCCCTGCAGCCGTGTACAAAATAGACTCATGTTCTCCGGAACCAAAATAGGTTGCACTGTCTGCTTTTCAAGGTTAGGACAGAGAAATGCCTTTATGAGTCAGCAAAGAGCACGGCTCATTTAATACTTGTTCCCAACCTTTTGGGCTCACGGGACTCCTAAAAAACGGAGGATGTGTCATTGATACAGGATGCAGTCCATGACTGCAAAAAAGCACATTTTAAAGCAATACACTATTTTGCCTACTGTAATGAATAATGCTGAAATGCTGCAGATATTTATTCAAGAAGAAAAAAAAAACGTTTGAGGAAATTATAAACAATTACATACTTTTTTCTCTCTATACATGTTGTGCTGTATCTGTGCTACAGTGTTGACCTGTTACATTTACTCATTTTATAGAGGTTTAATAAATGGGCCATTCAGCCTCAAGCAATGTAATGAGAAATATCAGCCCTAAAAAAATGAAATGTCCCTGTACATGTCAGCTCAGACAGAGGGCTGTTTTGTGGCTGACCTCTGACCACTCTTGGTGATTACATAAAATAAAAAATTAAAAAATCCCATCCTGAAAAGAAGTACAAGAGATGCAGTGGAGAGTTAAAATATGTATAGTTATTATTATTATTATTATATAGCTCGATTATAGATACTTTAATTAATTATTATTAGGGAAATTCAAGTGTCAGTGAAGCATGATACAGAATAATTCACACCAGTAGTCAGTATTAAAAAGTAAAATACAGAATAAGGTAAAAGGCAAAGAGTAAAATAGTAAACAGTTGATAAAAAAGAAAAAAAAAAGAATAAAAATAAATAAACGTGTCCTTCTGAGTACGGTCAGGGAAGAAAGAGGAGATACAATAATACGAAACAATTTTGTTATTTATTCTGGTGTCTTATGATCACTATCTGGAGGTCACGCTTCTGTTCTGTTAGCACAAATCATCATCATCATCATCATGTTATTTTTGTGCAACGTCACACAGTCAAAATTAATACTGCGTCTCCACCTTGTGGCAGAGAACTGCCACTGTCGATATCGATTTGACTCAAGCTGTCAGTTTACTGTCCAATATGGCAACCAGGTGGGGGATCTGTAGCGCGGGGAAGATCAGTTACGAGTTCACCGTGGCCCTGAAAACTCTTCCTCCTGAGGACCATCAGGTATCAGTATGAGTAGATGCGTAGACACAAATACAGCCCTTGTTTCAAATGCAAGAGGTCTCGTCAGGACTCGGCGAGGCTTCTCGGTCTATGTCTGTTGTTGCTGGCGAATTTAAGATCACATTGTTAAAATCAGTTACTAATGAAACATTGTGGATTTGCAACCTGCAGATTTAACGAACTAAATGCCACTGATTTACATACATTGCAAGCTAGAGTCTGCAGCATTTCGAACACTTCTGCATACTTTTCTTTCTTTCTTTTTCTTTTACCGTAAAAAGCGCATTAAATGGGCATCTAAAATGTTTTTGCACTCTGTAACCCAATAATTACGGTTCCTTTTTTTTTTGCAGCAGTGACGCTGAACAGATTGACAAGCTGCTTCATATAATACATTTTCATCTAAAGTTAAGAACAAGAACAAAGTGAAGCATTGAAGACTCAAGATATTTACTGACTCTCCAAACTGAATATAACTGGGAGACTGTAAGAAAGTGCCAATTAAATTATTTTGCAATTGTGGTCTATATCCCGTCACTGTACACAGAGAAAAGCAGAGTTCTGTAGCAGCATGAGATTAATTTATTAATTGAGTTATGCAGAAAATGTATTATGGCAATACTGAGTCCATATTGGGAAGAAAAAAATGTCAGTAGTCGTCAACCAGCCAGGATTACAGACTGTAACTTGGGGTCTTTCGTTAAGGTGGAACAGGAGCACCGTGTTACAATAAATAATATTTTGAAACAGGTTGTGGCTGTGGCAGCTCGCAAGTTAGAGGATGCACAGGAGTTTGCCAAAAAGCACAGCATCTCCCGAGCATACGGCAGCTATGAGGAGCTGGCCAGAGATCCAGACATAGGTGAGTTTCTGTCAGACCTGGGTCAGATTTGATTGGCTGGTGACTTTTTGCATTTGTTATTTGGATTAATTTGAGCACCAGATGTAAGGGATTTGCTGCCTCAGGACACTTTAGTCAGAGCTGAAACTTACAATACAGCAAACCCCAAACATATATTCAGTGTGACCCTGTTGAACTGTTTTCATTTGCTGTTGATATTTTACTGTTACATGAATTTTGATGATCTCTGGTTTGTGTGTTTATGTGTGCGCAGATGTGGTGTATGTTGGAGTTATCCACCCCTACCATCTGACCACTTGTCTGCTCTTTACGAACGCCAAGAAGAACGTGCTGTGCGAGAAGCCACTGGCCATGAACACCAGGGAGGTGCAGGAGATCCTGGCCTCTGCCAAGATGAATGACGTCTTCCTCATGGAGGTACGGATGGAGCGGACCAAAAAAACAAAAAACGAACATGTTCTCTTCATAGCTTTCATCTCTTCTTCTCCACTTTTAGAAGTTCATCTACAGCATTTTGTATTAGACACTGAAAAAGACGGCAAAATGATTGCAGCATTGTTATGTGATACTTCTTTTAATATAATTCTTGTTGCTGCAAGAAACAGGAGTCTGTCACACTACAAATTATTAACATTGTTTATCATATTTTGCATTTATGCAAAATGTATACAGCATTTTTTTAAATCAAAATATAACATCCAAATTAATCTTGGATGAATGAATTCACCAGTAAGACTTCTACTGTGTCGTCTGTGTTGATATATAGCAGCAGACATTTGAAAACAAATTGTTTCATCATGATTTTGTCAGTTGGCAAGATCACAAGACCTTGAAAGTCCTTGAAAATGACTTGAGGTAACAACCAAATGAGCGTGCAAACCCTTGTTAATAATTTCAGCTTATTTTGAGCAGCACTTTGTGTAAGTCAATGCGGAACACAACACCAAGCACCTAAAATGTAACTGGTCTTTGCTCTACAAGGCTGTCTGGACCCGATTCTTCCCGGCCTCAGTGGAGATCAAACGGCTGCTGGCCCAGGGGGAGGTGGGCGAGGTGAAGATGGTGAGATCGGAGTTTGGCTTGCCACTGGCGCACGTGCCGAGATCGAGGCAGAAGGAGCTGGGCGGAGGAGCCATGCTAGATATTGGCATCTACTGCCTGCAGTTCATATGCATGGTGTATAACGGAGAGAAGCCAGAGTGCATCCAAGCCACGGGGGTCTGCATGGAGACAGGTAATGAAAAACAGACCAGTATATGATTTCTGAAGCTCTGTCACTTCATTAACATGTGGAGAGGGGTTGCGCTTACACAACAATGCTGTGTACAGTATTGGTGATGCAAGTTCATCAGCAAAGGTGAAAACAGCTGATTCATTCTGGGTTTTTCTCACGGTGACAAAAAAAAACCCAAAAAACTTTTCACACAATATCAGTCTTTTGTTGACAGTGGCAGGATTGTTACCCACTGACCTCAGTTGTAAACATCGGTTTGCAGCTCCTGATAACAGATGGGAGTTTTTAAGTTGGAGTTTGTCAAGTCTTTTGCAACTGTGACTCCAGGGGAGTGTTCCTGTCTGATAAGGCTTCACCTCTTATCTGTCACTTCATTTCTTTTATGTGTTAACTGACACAGTTAAGGTCAAGGTTTGATCGTGTTGCCATGCTTTCTTTTCTTTTCTCAGTATTGGAGTAGAATTAAATGACTCAACACTTTGTTTGCAGAGGACGCATTGGAAGACACGACAACAATCATTTCTGTTGCACGTTTTTAAACCAGTGTCTCTAAATTCATGTATTTAATTTTATTATCTGTTCATCAAATGTGAATCATATATTTGTGTGTTGTTGCAGGAGTGGATGAGACTGTAGTTGTGACTCTGAAGTTCTCCAAGAACAGGATGGCAGTGTTTACTTGCTCTTCGGGTGTGCAGCTGCCCAATGACGCCATTATTGTGGGCACAAAGGGCACCATCAGGGTAGGTCATCACAGCAGGGCCGCATAATCAAATAAAATTCGATTAGTCTGAAATACCGTACCAATTTGCACTATGTGCATTTGCGTGTTGAATATAAACTGAAAGGTTAATAAGTGAACTATATCCCGTAACTGTGTAACTGCTGTTATTGTTGTGAAAATATCCTGTTGCCTGTTTTTTAGATCCCTGACCATATGTGGTGCCCCACATCACTGGTGGTGAATGGGAAGGAGACTCAGTACCCATTGCCAGAACCCTACTTGCCTCTCAACTTCATCAACAGTACGGGGATGCGTTACGAAGCAGAAGAAGTTCGACAGTGCTTGCTCAAAGGTACTGTGACATATTTTAGTCTGTATCTATATTACTACAAGAATGGATTAACATAGCAACTAAAACAATCTCTGAATGCTCAGGCATTTTGTTAGACTTGTTATACACACACCCAACACAAGGTGGCATCAGAAACACTGAAATCTTAATGGCCACTTGGTATATTTGTACGTGCAGGCTTGACAGTACACTGAATATGTTCTTACAGTGTGATTTTCTCCATGTAGGGCTGAAGGAGAGTGCAGTTGTGTCCCATGCTGACTCTCTTCTGCTGGCTGAGGTGGAGGACGAGGTTCGCAGGCAGGTGGGGGTGGTGTACAGCCAGGACTGCCAGTAAATGTTAAACATGAAGCTGGATCAGCTTTCCCTGATTATAATAGAACACGATTATGATGGAGAATAAATTGTTCTTCGTGTTTTAACTGGACTTTACATTAACACGCTATCAGTGAGGAACATGTTAATCTTTTGTGAGGCCGTAGAAATCCTATTTTCTTTTTCTTATTTGGCTCAGCATGATTAGCATCAGTATGGTTCATGTGTGATGAAGATGCCTTACATGTTTGTAAGCTAACCCATTCACAACCTCACTGGATACTACACTGTAAAACCATTTGATGATTTATAAAATAAATTTTCAATGACATTTTTTGTTTGTTTAGTTTCTCCAGAATTTTCACATCTCCCTTAACTCAATGTACATTTACTGAATTACCACCCATAAACTTAAATTTAGGATTATTCAGTGTGAAACAAAACATTTGCAAGGCAGTTTTAAGATAGGTGCTCATCTTTTTTATTGATGGAAATCCAGTCTTTTAGAACAGCTCAGTACACCAGCTAAACATTATAATACCCCTTTACATTTACAGTAGTTAGTTCTTACACTCTAGCGTTACAATCCAAAGCATGTTAGACACATGAAGACAGCTACAGTGGGCCACTAACATAGAAGGAGAAAGGTAAGCAGAGGGGATTTGACCCATCGGCCACAGGGGTTGAAAGGGACGGGGCGTCATCCCCTCATCAGGTCCTCTGTGAAAAAAACCCTAAAAGTGCTCATTTGTATCAGTCAACTTTAGTGAACCATACATGATTCATAAGTGCCAACTCAGATATGGTCCAAATAAATGTAAAGGCTTTATGACACATCTAATAACACAAATACAGTAACTAGCTCAAACACCTCTGAAATGGACATCCAAAACTAGCATTTCTCTATAGTCAGACAAAATATAAGTAGTATTGGATGTCCCTAAACAAAACTTTACCATTCACAAAAGTCAAGTATAATATTGAATGTAACATTGTCTGGAGTAGATTAGGAGTGCAACACTTACAGATACACTTAAATACAGTGAAAGCTGACATTAAGAGGACACTTCGTACAGACAGCACTACAGAGGGATCTGTTTGGGTGGAGTGGATGGAGCCGAGGCTGCGCTGTGGGAGGAGCCCTTTGGTTTAGGATGCCACAAATTTGTTCGTTACATCAGCAGAGGAGTGTGATTGGTATACTGCTACAGTACTCAAGGTGCTCTGTTAAGATCAGCCTGCCCCACCACTTACCCCACCCAAACAAGAGCCAGTATGCGCATGCACACAGACCAGGATGCATTCACTCTCAGACTGGTTCACTTTTAATAATACAAGTGTTTGAGTGAATAAGTACAGCAGTTTCTGGTCAGGGTGTATTAATCTGAGGCCCTGCAGACTGGTTTGACTGAGAGAATTGATGTGAAAAGGAATGGAGACATGAAGTGGAATTGTACAGATCAAGCCTCCACTCCCACCCAAAACAGCTCTTTGGCCATAAAGGGCTATACTCTATTTTTTAATATTTCTTTGCATTATTGCCTAAACACAGGGCTTGAGTCTGTGAGAACGGCTGTGAGCTGGAGTGGATCGTGGGGTGGAGAGCTATGAAAGATAGATGAAGGTAGAGGGAGAAAGCAGAGCGGCCTTGTTGGCTGGTTCAGGCCACCAGAACCACACGCATGGTGTTGGTGTAACCGGAGCCTGGACGCCAGCCGGTCAAGACGATGACAACATCTCCCTCTTTGAAGAAGCCTCGGGCCTTGCCTGGAAATTAAACACAAAGAATCTAACTAAACTTTGCTGTCTTACACTGTTTTTAGGTATTGTGCTGGAAACAGCAGTTTTAGAAACAGTTTTTAATCCAAGGATTTTACTAAGTGGACCCTTCAAAATGGCATGAAAGTTTGTGGTACATGTTCTTCATTGTTAAAATAGCTGGACAACATACTAAAAAGGTGACATAGATACTTACCCATATCCATGGCAAAGTTGACACGCATGTCGACATCCTCTGCCCACACATCGTGGGCGGGATTGGTGTAGAGGACGGGGAAGATGCCGCGGTACAGGTGGGCCTGGCGAGCTGTCTGGGCGTTACGGGTCACAGAGAGGATGGGGGCACGGGGCCTGTACCTGGAGATCAGGTGGGCGGACCTGCACACATACACACAGAAACATACAGCTAGGTATAAAACATTACCTCACTTCATTCATTCACATTTGGAGTATTAAACTAATGATTACAACAGTATGACCAAATAATATGATTAAGGAGGGAAACAGCTGAACAAGTTCAGTGCTAAAACAAAGATGTTGTCCCATCCCACCCTAACGGGTGCAACAAAGCTAACAGGATATTCAGAGAAGCTGGAGTGTATAAAAATGCCCACATAGTCCTGAGAGGTCTAATCAGCCAGAATAAGTGACTACACTTCAGATGTTTCATGGGTGTGCAGAGGCTTATGGTCACAGTCAGTGGCCCAAATCCAAATGTCCACTCACACACACACTCGGACTTTAATGTGCCTTCCTGTTAAACCAGTGAGGGCTCAGGGATGTCCCACTGTGAAATTAACTCTCTGTGGGACGGAACTGCAGTAGACTTTGCTTTAAGAACTTATACGTGGTATAATGTTAAAAACGGGGATGACAGAGAAGGCCATAAAGTTTACATGTACTGTAGCAGCAAGCACTGTGTGTACAACTTATGATTTCCAATAATGTTTTCTAATTTGATATGATTTCATGAAGCTATTTAGAAGAAGAGATTTAATAAAAACAAGTCTGTGAAGGATAGACATTGGGACTGGGCTAATGACAACCCCCACTCTCACTCTTGCAATCTGTTGCCATCTCCACCCACCCTCTGTAACAGCGCAGACACACACACACACACACACACAAAATCAAAGGAGCGGGGATCTGTGAGAGCACATTAGGTTTTGGAGGACAAATCAGGAGCTGTGTTGGACAGGTTGTCATTTATTTGGCGACACCTTACCTTCAGGACCAGGATCATGTCACCTCTATCCTTCTCTTTCTTACCTCCCAGTCTTGGTGAGAACAATGAAGGCGCTAGCACAGCATTTGAAGGATGCCTCGACGGCTCCAACAGCTACAGCCTCTGAGGGGTCTCTGGTCAGGTGGGAGTGTCTCCTCAGCTCCTCAAACAGCTGTCTGTGGAAGGTAGCCGCCTCGGCCTCTCGTGCTATCTGAGCCCAGAGGGACCACGAGGGAAGGGTGGTGGGGAGGTTACTTTCAATCACACACACACTACCACTGCTGCACGCCGAGTCATTCACGCCACTGGGAGTGACGGGCAAACGCTTAGCTAGACTCTTGGTTAAACACGGTTAGCTGTTGGTGTAATGATGATGGTTTAATGAGCACTGACTCAATTCAAAGAGGCCAAAAGACATCAGTCAACCTTTGGGTTAATGTGTAAATGTGTGCCTTTTTACTCCAGGGCTTAAAGTGCTTCCATTTGTTCACATAGGTAAAAATCAACCAGCAGTCTACTTAAGATGTTTGCCAGGCTCTCCCAGTTACTTCTTCAGTCAGTCCCTGTCTGGCCCTACTCTCCCTCTCTCAGAATCCTCAAGTATCGATATAATTGTCCTCCTCGACCTGCCAGGACCAGATAACCTGCCTACCTTCCAGAGCCAGTGAGCACAATGATTCCAGAGGCTAAGCTCTTAAAGGAGGCCTCAACAGCACCGATTGCAATAGCCTCTGCAGGGTCTTTGCAGTGCGGCGTGGAGCGACGCAGGTCCTCAAACACCTGCCGGTGGAACATGGCTGCCTCGGCTTCACGAGCAATCTGGCACAAGTGAGGGCAAGATGCATCAAGCAAGGGCATTCCCACACCAGGCACACGCAGATGTAAAATGAGAAAAATGGGTGGGGGAAAAAAATAGAAAAAAGAAAAGGAACATGGGAAACACAGAGGGACAACGTTAGAGACAAACAAGAAGAACGGAAGTTAAGAATAGAAGGGACAGGAGTTAAGGACAGTGAACAGAAGAGTTTAGGTATGGAGTTAGTTGGGGGGGTGGGGTGGGGTGGGGTGGGGGGGGCAGGGAAACATCAACGTTAAAACATATCCAAGAGTCAAGATTTTACCACAACCAATTACATGAGGTATTAGATGTAAAATAGTACAATACAACCCATGCTAATCTGGACTTAAGGCAACTGTACTGCTGAGATAACCTTTTGAAGAGGACTAATCTCAGACCTAAGATTAACAATATATAATTACAAAATAAGTGACTTTAAAAAACGATTGAAAAACCTATCTTCAAGTCAACTGGGAGTTAAAAAAGGGAGCTGGGTGTTGAAATGCTACACACTGCACAAAATATGAAAAGAAGGTTAAAAACAGTCAGGAGGAATTAACAAGTATTAGAAAGGTTGAAGTAAGTGAGAAAAAGACAATGCCCGATAGCAAAAGTGGCTTAGAAGCGAAGTTAGTCCATGTGATTTTGCAAGAATACAAGTCTTCCCAATAAACGTATGGTTTTATGTCGATGGAAGTTGTCATTTACTTTGGACCGTGCAACTTCAGCGTAAGGGCAGCAACCTGAAAAGCAGGAGCTGCAGTACTGCTGAGTCACTCCTGCAGCTGCATAGCAGTGTAAAAACCAGAGCGCAGCCGAGAACAGTGGAGGTTAGCCAAGAAAGGCCTGAACAACGAGAGGCAGGCAAGACAGCATTAAGTGCATTATCCATCCATGCAATTGATACCAATTGTGATTTTGATGTGAGAATGCATTAACACCTAATTATCAGTATTGGGTCTAAGACTTAAAACAGATGTTTTACATGCATCTGTCCCTGACTGACAAAACTAAAATAAAAATAAAAACATAAAAAACAACACAAATGTAGGCATTACAGATACCCATTTTATGCAATTTTCTTAATCCATCATCAGCCCTGTTAATGATCAATAATTGGTTAAGCTTTCTGACTTTGGCATCACTCAAAACTGATTTGCACACCCCAGGAAGACAAGCTATGCTTTAGGGCACAGCTAATGGGGATGCTAACAAATAAAGTGCTGTTCCTGATCCCTCTTCACCAGCCTTACCGTTATTTAAATTGGGTGGATCAGTTTGGGGATACCATGGCAAAGTAAGAAATGGTAAAGAAGAGCAGCACCATGAGAATCTGTAAGATGACGAGGTGCAGGTGACAGGCGTTTACCTCAGTTTGGCTGGACTCAAACGTCCCAACATGTCATTAAGGTCAGTTACACTTTTTACTGTGTTCCTATAAAACCACTGTCACAATAATCCCAACTGTATGCAAAAGATGCAGGGGCTTTTAAAACATCTGCACAGCTGGCACTAATATACCAGGGATGCACAAATAAGGTTGTGCCAACTTTGCACGCTGGCAATACTGTTATCTTTAACTGATTTTTAACAGTGATTAATCGTTGATTGATTATTCATTAGCATACTTAAATAGCAGTGAATCTCTAAACTGAAAATAAGTGGATGGATGAAAGAATAATTGATAGTGAACTGGAAGTGCAGTTGGCCTAACAATCCTGCGGACACCTTCTTTAGCAGCTGTTAGGCCAAGTGGAAAAAAAAGATTTTGTGTCACTGAGCAGCTGAGTGAGCAGTCATAGATGTGTTCAGGAGAACACAAAAAAATTAGGAAATGAGAAAGAGTAATCTCCCAGTCTGACTAGTTAAAAATTACAGATTACGCAAAATCATCCCATAAACATAAACATAATTAATTTCCCCAATCTATAATCCTTACTTTTTTAAATGATAACACTTTTGAATTTGAATACATTCTTCTAATGTTTACTGTTATATTTAATATACATGAACTCACCATGTGCTGTGTGCGTACTGCCTCTAGAGGGTAATCTCCCTTGGCAGTCTCTCCGCTGAGCATGATGCAGTCGGCTCCGTCCAGCACGGCGTTGGCTACGTCACTGCCCTCAGCACGGGTGGGTCTGGGCTTCTTGATCATGCTCTCCAACATCTGAATGGTGTCCACGTGAGGTGTTAGAAGGTAACATACACTAATCTCACAATAACAGCCTTCTGAGTGGTACAAACCAAATGAATGCTAACATTATGTTTTAAACTGAGACACATTCACATAGCTGCAGATACTGACACATATAAGCTGCCCAGTACACCCGATCATCTGCCAGTCTTTATTAAATTAACTTCAGCTGCTGGGAGAAATAATGCTGAAGAAATACAGTGTTTATCTAACCTGAGTGGCGCATGTGATCGGCTTGCCAGCCCTGTTGCAGCGACCGATCATCATCTTCTGGGCTAGGAAGACCTTTTCTGTGGGGATCTCAATTCCCAGGTCACCACGGGCAACCATGATGCCATCGCTGGCCTCCATGATCTCATCAAATCTGCACAGCACACAGAAAATTACAATCACTTAAATCACAAAGTAAAACTGTAAATAATCACAGGATGTTTTAAGGCCATGTGAAAGAGTTGGGTTCATAAAACACTGCTGGTCACGGCCTCTTCACAGCTGGAACTGCCTACATAACCACAAGAATTTACATACATGGACAAGTTGCTCCCAACCAAGGAATAAATGAAATTAGATTAAAAAAAAGAAAAAAAAAGATGAACACTTCCTCCACACACACCTGCGTACGCCCTCGTGGTTCTCGAGCTTGCTGATGATCTTAATGTTTTTGCCTTTCTCTCCCAGCACTGCTCTGACAGCCTGGACGTCTGCGGCTTTGCGGATGAAGGAGGCAAAGACCATGTCGACTCCTTGCTCCACACCAAACTGCAGGTCCTGGATGTCCTTCTCTGAAACAGCAGGCAGGTCCACAGCAGCACCGGGGAGGTTGACTCCCTTCTTGCTGCCCAGGGTGCCACCATTCTCAATCTCGCACATGAGAAAATCAGAACCTTGAGAGACAAAAAAAATATACATAAATATGAATGGGCTGAGCAATTCATTGGGTATTAATACATAGCAGTGTTTTCTAAACATTCTAATGGATCACATGAGATTATTTATGTGGACAAACTTATTTATGTTTGCCACTCCTCCACTCACCAATCTCCTTGACCTGCAGGGATACAAGTCCGTCGTCAATGTAGATCTTGCTGCCAATTTCCACCACCCTGGTAATGTTCTTGTAGTCGAGCCAGAGGACCTCATCACTGCAGTTCTCCTGGTAAGCATCGTCCAAGGTAATCTTGATCATGTTGCTCTTCTTCAGCTCCACCTCGGCTGTACCGCTCTGTCAAAATCAATAACAGACATCATTTTACTTTCTTTTTGGTGTGTTTTCATGCAAAATGTTCTTGATCATCAACAATAGCTAATAAAGACATTATGAAAACTAGACTACAGATCTGGTGTTGAAGAACGAGAACAGGCGATGCTAAACTCACTCCCTGGATGAGGCCAGTCCTGATCTCTGGGCCCTTGGTATCCAGCGCAATGCCGATGGGCCTGTAGTGGATACTGCCAGGCTCGAAGCTCTCACATGCCTCGCGCACATTCTTGATGGTCTCTGCATGGTACTACAGAAAGGAGGAGAAGTGGAACATGTTAAATTATCTCCAAAGAAAACACCAGGCAAGATACTGAACTACACAGTTATTGATGTGGATCACACATGTGACCTCTAACCTATATCTGCTGCTATCACACACATTGAAATGAACATAAATCACAATTTGGCAGAGCCACTGGTTTTAAGAGTTACTGTAAGACATAGGTTTCAGGTCAGGGCAATTAAAAGATAAGGTGCATCTGACAACTCACACAGTCATAATCATGAGTCATGCTACCAGCATCACTATGGGGTCACACAGTTCATTCTACCACCCTTACTTAATCATTAAGGAATCTGGGTACACCAAGCAGAATAACTGAGAGCCTTTAAGTTAAAATGGCTTGGGAATTAAATAAGACCTAAGAGATTACATGTCATACAGTATTGCGTAAAGTAGCAATATACTGATATAGAATGTCATCGTAAAAGTATGTTTCCTAGTATGCAAGTGTCCTTGAGTGCACAGCGTCTCCACTTGTTATGATGAAACCTCAAAGGAGGGATTGCAATGGCTTGTGCCTTATGAGGAAGTCAGCTGCGGAAGTGAAATGTTTCTCACAAGGAAATTCCTCAGTGAAGTCGGTGTTGAACAATAGACAATAAAATTAGAAGAATCTAAATGCTTTCACAATTAGAAATGTAAACAGACTTCAAATAGACTTGCATTTGAAAGGATGAGTGAAAGAATGACGATAGGTGCGCTTTTGCTCAGGAAATGTTGCTGTTAATCACAATGCTTGCCAAGATGGCCAACCCTGGCCATGAAATGCTTTAGGAGATGATGGAAGAGAACGTTAGAGAGATTCAGTAGCCGTATTACTGATGCAGCCATCTTTGCCCATTAGTGCAGGCTAATGAACACGTAGGACCGTGTTTGTGGCATTGAAGACGGCTGTCTGCTGCACATGGCTTCTGCTGCCCACCTGGGTGACCAGAGCTTTAAGTAATAACTTAAGTGGCAGGTAATCACATTGGCTGCTTTTCACACGGGTAACACATTGAGTTACACTGCACTCACATCACTGTGACTAAAAGAAAACCTAGATGGTCTTCATGTAAGGTGCCAAAACACTGCAATTAAGATGAAGTCTCACAAAGTCCAGCACTGAGGCTACAGACTTTGAAATGCAATATTTTGAGAACGTAGCTTCAGAAAGTATCATGATGCTAATATATGGATGATGTCTTGGCAGCTGTTAATCTCCAGTGTGCTGCAGAGTTTTAGTAAGAGACGGGAGGCGAGGTAAAGTTGCAGTGAATCTAGAGCATGTGACTGTTTACTGTATGTACGTGTACAGGCCAGGGTCGAGGAATTTGTAATTAATTTTCTACACAATGTAAAGTAAAACTCCAGTTAATGTTCCGTTAGTCCTCATTTCATTCGACTGTATCAATACTGGTTTTAAGAAATGGGACTTTCTGGATTTGCAACACAATCTACTTTCCACTTCCCACTTTAGTTAAAAAGTGGACTGACCTTGGGTTTGGTTTGTGCACACAGACCCACACCCACACCCACACACACACACTCTTAGAGAGTATAGGCGTGCTGCCTGCTGAGGATAAAGGCAGGCCAGGAAGCTACAGATGACGTATTTATAGTACCCCGAGCCAAGAAAGCTCCGTTCTCCGAATCTAGACTAACCTTCAATTATTCCTGAAACAACTAAACCCACACAAATCATAGATGCGTTTCACTGAGGAGGACTTCAAAATATCACAGACAGAATAAATAATTTCTATATTCTAGGATGGTTGAAACTTGGATCCGCACAAACGAGTCTTTTCAAAATTCCAACAAAATGTTAGGTCAAAATAAACCTTTTTGAAATTACAAATTGTGTGTTTGCCCGTTCGACTCGCCTCTTTGTCCCACCTTGAGCTGGGTTGGTGCATAAAAGCAACTCACCTGACCATGCTTTAAGTTTACCTCATCAATTAACTAATTCATCGTCATTTTGACTTTTTCATTAGACAAGCCAAGAGATCAAAGAGTTATTATAACCCATCTGGCTTTTAGATGACAACTTCATCTAATGAATCTTCACTGACAGATTCATTAGATCATTCTTGTTTGTCTGTTTTTAAGATAAAATAGGTATAGTCAAGCAGGAAGCTTTACCTTTGAAACCTGTTGGATTTTTTTTAACTTTTGCTTTTAAGTGGTAACTTTAGAGTTAGCTTTGGCTTAATTCTTATTGTGCACAGATAATAACCAACTTGTTGCTTTCAGGTGAGATCTGCAGCTGGTATAAGACACTTTATTCACCCGTCCTTACCAAAAAAAAACTTAGAGCATGTGCCATTGTGTGACACACAGACTTAATCAGGCTGCATCACTTATGAGATGAGCTTGGTTAGCTAGCCTACGCTCTAATCTTAAGTAAGTTAGCACTACTATTTTTTCCATTCATGCTGGCTGGCCCAGTCTTGCTTAAAGTGCCAAGCTGATTTCCGGTCATAATGGATTACGTGCTTGTTCACTGTGAGCATTGTTGACCATCTACTTTCACCATAGTTCCTTTATGCAAAGAGTTACCAACACTGTTCGAAAAGCTGAAAAGAACTAGACGAGAAAAATCAAAGACTTCCATAAAGATCAACATGCCAACCAATACCAGTCCGTGATAAAGCACAGCGCCATGTTTGATGGAAATTATCAGTGCAGCTTAAACGTGACTTTTAACAATGTGACTGGTTAGCTGTACTTGCCCAACTCATTTGCACATTAGATAGAATTGTGGAAAGACTCACCTCGTGTGAGCCGTGGGAGAAGTTCATGCGAGCAATGTTCATTCCTGACTTGATCATCTCCTTCAGCATATCCACAGAGCGGGAGGCTGGCCCTGCAGGCAGTTATTGAAAGGAAAGGATTAAAACATAGCATAACTTTTTAAATATTAAACTCATTTACTTATCCTGGTAATTAAGTGAACTAGATCAAGTACAGTATGATTTATTTTCTGTGTAGGGAATTTCTTTATTCCGTTATATGCATATCCAAATTAACTTAAAGACACACTGTTCTTTGATGAGGAAAGACTCATTTTGATTTAATGATTAGTATATTTTTATCAGGTTTTATTTATGAGTTCATGAAGTGTGTAAGTGAACACAGGTTATTGTCAGTTTAAAATATTAACTGCCCTGTTCCCAAAGATAATAATTGTAATAAACAACTGCGATCTCAGAATTGTAAACAATTGTGAATATTTAGCCCTCATGGTGCAGCCCTACCAGTTATCTATGTAGTAGCAACCATATATCTCAGCAACTAGAATGTTGACCAATAGTGTTGACCAACCAATGGTGCAGATGATGCCAGTGTTGCGTGCGGTGGTGGGCTCGGAGTCAATGTCCAGCAGGCACATGTGTTCCAGGAAGGTGTCAGCCATGGCAGCGTTGAGCTGCTGCGTCTGGATGAAGGCAGAGCCCATGTCTAGAGACTTTGGATGCGGCATGGCGATCAATGGAGAAGTCCTGCAGAAAAAAAAAAAAAAATTGAGAACAAAAAGTTAACACAGAGGATACAGTGATGAACACAGGCAGCTTGACCACTGTTGGTCCAAGATTCCTCAACTCTTGACGAGCCACTTTAAATGCTTACAAACTGAGTCAGACTTTTAAAAAAGCCAAACCTTAACGGCATTTGGCTGGTAGCTAGAACAAATTGCACACTGTGGTTGTATTCATGTATACTTCAATGGGTTGAGAGATCTAGGGTTAGGGATTTATTTCCCACTGAGGTCACACTGGCCGGCCATTAATGGCACTGTATCCGCCCCTGCTGAGTGTCCTTGGCAACATACTGCACCCAACCCTGCGGTGAAGCTAACCATGTGGTAGTGAAGTCAAAAGGAAATGAGAATGTCCGAGAGAGAATCAATTAATTATGTTGATTGCTGACGTTCAACAAGGACTGATATCTGTCGTTATTCACCTACAGCACACCTATTTTCAACTAACCTTAGCCACCAAGACTAAGGACAATGAAGACTAAGATTAGGCTTATGAAACGTTGCCACTGCAATTCTGTTGAAATAACAGGGTATTGTGAGTTACTTTGCAAAAGTCTGTCTTTTCTTAAGTTGCTATTTGCCTTTCAGATTGCACAATCAACAGCTTATACAGTGGATAGCTATATGCTTATGTCAACTGAGAAAAAAAAACAAAAACAAACAAAAAACACTCCCACCCTTTCAGGTAGCTTCCAATTGTGTACAGTTTGATAACAGATACATGGATGTTGATCTGAAATGCTAAGGAACATGTTAAGGATAATACTTTTGCACTACACTGCCTCCATACTCCACACTGAGAGCTACACCATATTGCACATTCTGTTCTACCTGCACCCACTTCTCCCTGAGTCACCCACGGCAACGATAACACCATCGCGAAGCTCATCTACAGTGCTGGAATTGTCAAGCCTTCATCACGACACTTTCATCATAATATCTCTTCTGTACATGGTAGCACAGAAGAGATATTACATCATATCCCGTGCACTGGTAAATGGCTCAATAGTGTCATGTGCACACAGGGTGCATGGATGTAAGACACTTCCTTTTTCCCCCCATTGGTCTATCCATGACAGAATTATGAGAAACGCATTAAATAAAGACATGTTTCAACAAACAGCCAACAAGGTATTGGTTCACTATAGGGATGAAGCATGTTGCTTCTATTATGGCTCTGGTTGCTGTGGTTACATAACTACTGCACAACTAGGTCAGGCTGAAATGATTGGTTGAACAGTCAATCTGGTGTAAGTAGCAGAAATGTGTGTGATTCAATCACTGGGTATGAGCCTCAAGAGGTGCTCAGAAATTGGCCAAATTGTAACTCTTTATTGAAACTGGGATCCAGAACAAGCAGGTATGCAGCTGGACAAAATGCTTGTAAATTCATAGGACTCACTAGCTACCTACATTTGTCCACTGCAATACACAGATTGTGCACCTGTACCCACGTGGTTGGATGTGCACACTATCCATTGTTTGTACTTTTCATTGTCAATATTTCCTATTAACATAATGCAATAGGGATGAGGATAGTACAATAATGTATATGATGAGATATTTTTAAGTTTATGGCACTTTTTCAAACAAGGATAGTGTGTTTTTAAAAAAATAAAAAAATAAATAAAATAAACTGATTCAGTCAGGAACAAAATTGAAGTTAAACAAGGCAAGATTGAGATGAGAGATGAGAAAATGAGAAATGAGAAAAAAAGCTAATGAATGTTCAGCATTTATAGTATAAAAGGTACAAAAGATGTAAAAGTGTAATTGATAGATACGAATAGCCGCATGTAGGCTACATTTGACTCAGTTACCTTAAAAATATAATGAAACCAAACCACCTAATTAAGTTCCCTCTGTTTAAATTATACATTGAAGTGCACTTCAACAAAGAACACTCTCACTAGTTGCTTCTTTGGCAGAACAACAGGATAACAAACTGATATCTCTTCAAGGGAACAATGCCCTCATCCTTTCCTGATCCCCTCTACAGAGAAGCAAAACCTGTCCTGAATTACTGACCCTGAGCACGTAGTCCTAGTGGAAACATGGGAAAATATCTAGACCCAGCTTGAGTGTGTCTACAATGTTAAGTGTTGGACATTGAATGTCAGTTACAACAGAAACACAAAGAACAATTTGCCAAAAGTTTGTTCCACGTCAGCCACTGATGGTACCAAGGATGGTTCTGCGTTACTATTACAAAGTGGCTATTTAGTAACAGAACAGGCTGCAAGGGCTGATGTTGTACTCATAAGGGAGGATGGAAAATAGAAAGAGGATGGAAAATTTTTGCCGGCTGCAAAGTGGGTGGTGCAACTGAAAACATGTTCATGGTGGCCTTGAAGAGTTAGTCTCTCAGAGGAAAATCTGTTGCATTCAACAGTAACACTATTGGTCTGACTAGCTGTTACTCATCACATTCTGATTACAGATGCATCATGGTGGGGGATTCCAGGCAGAGCCACTATGCCAACATGAGCTGCTGGCTGATGATGTAACACTTGAGTCAATGGGGCAGAGTAGCACAAGACCAGCGTTGTACGTGAGCACAGTCACATCCCCACTATTGCAACACACACAACCATGAAAAGGCTGGAGGCAGCCATCCGAGTGGGCTGAACCACAGTGAAAGACTGCAGAGGGGAGAAAAGAGTCTGAAATGTTACCATAGAGTGCTGTGTTTTATAATAATTTCCTGTTTTATTCATTTAAGCCATCTTTTATTTAATGGCATTTTTTGAACAAACATAATTTAATTTAATAAAATGTATGCTACATTGGCATTTCTTCACAAAATGTTGTTAGAAAATAGTACAATACCAGGAGTGGACTATTATTATTATATACTATTCCGAGATCTATCACACTGTTGATGGGGAGAAAAAAAAACACCTGATGATGACAATAATCAATTAATTGCTTTAAGTATTTATTCCATTAAAAATATCAGATGTTTGCTGGTTACATCTCAAAGGTTACCCTGGCCTGTTGCATCTTTTTATCATTATTCATTTTGGGTTATAGTAACTTACAATGGCCATTTGACTAAACAATTTCAATGAAGAATAAAAATGGACAATGAACTATCTAGACATGCAAATGGCAGCCATTTGGTGAAAAGTCTTTCTCAACTGGTCTGCTATTGGAGCATGACCAACATAGATATCACAACTTCACAGTTTAGCATAATTCTAAGGACAATGCAACACCGGCAGTTGCAATTGCAAAACTGAAAGGGGATGCACATTTTTCTTTGAGGGAAAGGTTGAGATCAAGTTTCAGGCAGCTCCCTCTACAAGCTATTTTGCTACTTGACCACATACGTGGACTACAAATCAGATGCATGTTCAAAAAACATCTATGGCCAATAGCAGTAGTAGTAATACATAAAAAGCTTACTTCTAATACAACAGAACATGGCTGTCTTTGAATGCAATTGCAACAGCGACATGTAGAAATAAGTTTTTATAGCAACCTAGAATGCTTTGTCTGATATCCTCCCCATACCCTCTATTAAGGGATTAAGTGTCATGTATGGTTTTATGTTCAGCCTGTTTCCTCTTTAGCACATTTTCAGGATTTGAAATGTGCATCCACAACAAATTTGCTGAATGTCTTTACATTTCTCTCTTGGGGTCACATTTCATTAGCGAACAAGTCATAGCCTGTCTCTTTGTCAGTTTAATGAAATGTCATTCTCAGGCAACTCAACCTCAATTACCGCCTGTATCCTCAGGTTAGATGTTTCTTGGCGCTATCGGAGGGAATAAGACTGGCAAAATAAATATGTCCTCCTGAATGATATAACTTTTGAAAAACAGGTAGTGACTAGCCTTCACCACGTACAGTAATGTCGTTCTCTGTCTGATCCAGCTTGCCAGCTCCTGGTCGTTATGGAAAGACAAAATTACTTACAAAATTCGACAAATTATTAATAGCCGGCTGACAGACATGGATAGCGTGTCTGACCACACAACAACCAGTGAGCAGCCACCACAGGCCAACAGCAGCCATAGTAACCGTGACACAGATGCAGGGCTAACTTTAGAGCTGGCTGCTAATAATCCCCTCCAATCCCTTTCCACCACTTCTACCTTTGTAACGTACGCTCTCGTTGTAACATACTCTCAGGAGAGTCACCATCTTCTCCTGTCTTTTCATAACACTTTCCTTATCACTTATCTGTGAAACATGCCTGTGCAATCACTAGCAGCCATGGCAGCACTGCTGTCAGGGTGACATGACATAAGTATCATCTCTATTATGGATGTGACGTAACACTGGGCTAATCCAAGTTGGCTCACAGACACAGTAGACGGTTTCTATCAGTCACACTCACTCAACCAAGGCACCATTTGCAGGTTGCACTACATACCCCCAGTAGATCTTCCTGTTCCTCCTGGGGACAAGCAGGCACGTTACTGCCAATGACCTGCACAACAACCCCAGTGTGTTGGAGCTTCCAATGCCAATGAGCGAACTACTCCCTGCAACAGCAGTCCTAGGAGAACTGACCGCTGCAGTGTGTTTGCATACGTACGACACTTTCAGGAGCTCAAGAGTAAATCCCTTCAATGAGGATAAAGGACATGGAGAGCACCTGCTGTAACGAAGCAATCGCCATGACCGGATACAATGGACGTACATGAGACTTCCACCACGACACACCGGAGCTGTGTCACTCCAATGTTCCTACCAGCCTAGGTCATACGACGCCCCAGGCCTAAAAACAGAGGCTTGGCTAATAATAACGCACAGCATGCAGGGTCTGTTTGTAGAAATGTAATACTCAGAATGTACGGTGGTACTTGGACTATGTAGGCCTGTAAACTCCAAAACATACCTTAGATGGGGTACTGCATACATGGGTTTAAGTTCATGACTGGTACAAAATACTGTGCATATTCAATGCATTTTAAATACAAATGCTAAATCATTTGGCAACATTTTTAACCCAAGCACCTTACATCAATTTGAATGCATATAGTTTTGTCAGTGCAGTCAAGTGTGCCTGCAGTGGCAAAGGAATACCCATAACTGGTAGTGTTTCACCCCATGGCTTTATGTAGCATTAGTCAGCAAACCCGCAGCTATGTTAGGGAGGGACTGCATGAGAGCAGTGCCAGCTGCAAAAGGCCTAGTCTACTGCCCTGATCACCATTTCAGGTGCAACTGAACAACCTACAACAGCAGGTCAAGGGCACTTCCATCAGAACAGAAAGACAGTTTTGCCATCCATTAACTGCAGTAGCTCGTGCACTCCACAATTCCTTATCTGTGCAAATGGCTGGTACCTGCCAAAGTGCTTCTTAAAGTAGAAAAATATCAACCGCCACAGCTAAAATTACAATTCAACAGTATACAATTACATGCTGTTGTTTAGTTCACCAGCAGGTCATATCTGTGGATGAATAAGTTTCAGAGTCTGGACTTTTAGATAAAGTTTATAGACTCATGAGTGCAATGGAATTTGTTAAATAACAGTGATTTTACTGGGATATAGGGGATAATTTATGACAATTGAGATTTAAGACGAATCTTCCTAAGCTGTCTGCTCCTAGTCAATAGCCTAGATTTAAATAATAGGCACACACTGAGCACTTCCCTTGGTTGAGCTCATCACTTAAACAGATCTCCTAGTCACTTGACATTATGGCCTGACTGGTCCCCTGGGATAAAGACTCCATTTTGTCAACAGGGCCTTCAGCCAGGAGGACATAGCAATGACAGTGTCTCCAGATTGTTGTTATACACAAAACAATTATTTCTCACAACATTACAAAGCACATGCAGGCTACACCGCAGGCCCTATGCATGTCACAGTAGACGTACTTGACAAAGGATATGACATTACAGTTTAAAATGCACCTTTAGACAAAGCCCTGCCTTGGCAAATCATCTTCTTTCTGCTGTTTTGGGGCACAGGCTGAAAAACAGGGCATTGTAATCGCATACAAAGAACGACACAGTTCAAGCTGTCAGATAGAGAGCTAAAAGCCATGACACAACCTAGACAGGGAGGGTGAGACCTGCCATCCTGCCCATGTATCCAGTATCAACAAGGCCGCCACTGCAGCAAGCTACTGCAGTGACAATGTACACATTTCAAACTACATTTAACATTGGACTGTTATTTTCTATAATATAACGGACGAGGTTCAGATTTATTTTAAGTGTCTGAGGAAATATGACCGAAAAGATGGATGAATAAAAGGATGAACGTGATCAATTTACCAACTAAGACTGCCAAGCAGTCTAACACACGACTTTTAATAGGAGTTTTAGCTTTGGTGCATTTATGTCACTAGTTAAAACGCATGAGTACTTTATTGTAATGCACTTAAATACAGCGCACACGATGCGCTAAAGGTCACGTTCTCATCCTGCGTCACATTTTCCTGATCTAGAGACATCACAGAGACTGACCAATGGGAGGCCGAGAAACGGAGCGGCCACACCCACAACAGGAGGCAACAGGAAGCGATTCTTCAACGTTCAACGCTTCAAGCATCACATTTAATTTAAGCATTTTAGATTAAATAACTGTGTTTTGCGATAAAACAAGACTACACCGTGTTAGTAGTTGGTAATAGAAAGATCTACTCCGTGTACGGACACATTTCCTCACCTTATTAATCTACTAATTGTATTTTCAGATCACAACGTTGTTGAACGAATACCAAACCGGCACAGCTGGACTAGAATGGCTCGTCTAATAGTACTGACATTTTTAAACATTATTTCGAAAAAAAAAAATAAGGCTACACTGTAAAGAGTGGAAACAGGCCACCAGCAACCGACACGTACATTCCCGGACTTACCAGCTCGCACGATGTAGTTACCTATAGATACAATAAAAGGCAAAAAGGTTTAGAAGGTAACCGTGCAAGTGTCCCACAAGTTATCGGGTCACTTTATAAGATCGATAAGCGACCAGGCTGCAGCCCCCGTTGAGGATACCCACCTTAACTCGCAGGGAAAGCGCCGTTAGAGTGAGAACAGCTCAAGGTGATCTCCCGACTCACTTACTCGGTGGGACTACTTTCTAGGGATGCTGAGGCATATCCATCCGAGAGAATATAGATAAATGACAAGTAATACACCGCCTCGACACATTTGTTCCCACCGCGCGTAAAACAGACTACTTGAACACGTGTTTTATTTCAGTATTGCTTGTATGGAAAGTCGGAAAATACTGAAAACGACGCGGAAGGCGGAAGGATACGCAGATGCGCGGGGCTCGGTAAAGTTACGGGGCCAATCGGGGCGCATGAACGCATCAGCAGAGCGCGGAGTCTGACATGTGACTGTGGATGGCGAGCTGTAAGTTTCCTGAAAGACGCAGTGGTTAGGTCAGGTCGCCATGGCCGTTCAGTGTCTTACCCAGTTTAATTTCCCCGTATGAGACTCAGTTAAGTAATCTGTCATGGTGGTTGTATGTTTTTGGCTCGATTATCGTGCGGATGTGCAAATCATCGGCAGCCGAAATGGTTCATGGGAAGCATCGTCAAACGTGTTGCAATATACGGCAAGTGTGTTGATAGCTATCAAAATATTGTTCGCCCCCCTCTTTTTAATCCCTAAAAGCCGGTGCAATAATGAGACCGAATATTACTTAATGAGGAACGATGACTCCAGGACCCTCGTGTTGTACTAGTGCCTTGCTGGTGACTGTGTTTGAGGCAATACCTCCATCTAGTGATGAAAAATAATATGACCGTTTGTTATGGAGAGAAAATAGTCTCAATATGGACACAAATGTGTATTACATGAAAAAAAAAAAGATTAACAAATGTGTACGACGATTTGTGCGTAATTTTGGGTTCTCACAAATGTATGGAGGACCGTAACTGCCATAATCAAAAATAAATGAATGACTCAAGAATATAGTGAATATGCCATTACATGCACCAAAAATAATATTAAAAATAAATGTAGGTATTAATTAATTGATAAAATGTGAAATAAATTGATATATCTGTATTTATTTCTGTATTATTTTCCCTTGCATATAAATTCCCCTATTTATTTACTTTCCCACTTAATTTTCCATTTTATTTATTAATTTATAAATGTATTTATTCATGTATTATTTTCCCTTTGCATTCCTCACCCCCATTTATTTCCCCAAACTTATTTATTTCTGTATTGTTGGTTTGTCGCACGCCCCAAATGCAAAGGGCAAATAATACTGAAATAAATACAGAAATATTAATTTATTTCACATTTTATCAATTAATTAATGCTTACATTTATTTTTAATATTACTTTTGGTGCATTTAATGACATTCATTTATTTATTGAGTCATTTACTCATTTAGTTTTGATTATGGCAGTTACGGTCCTCCATACATGTGCATACAAATGACTAAAAAACATTTGTGACATTCTTTACAGATTGTTAAATGAGTGTGCACAGATCGCCTGATACACGCGGATCAGGTTATGTTTGCGTGTGAAGTTTTGAGACTAATTGCATACTGCGTTTAAGTGCTGGAGGAAAACTGGGACATCTGGGAAACACGTTTATCTAAATAGACAGAATAGCTTGTTACCCCTTGATTAGAGCACATTTATTTACCAACTATAGACTCTATACAGTAGCCTATAAATGTAAATATATGGTTTAAATAAGCTACTGCTAGGTAGCATGTCCAAACCAATGCAGACACATGCTCACAGGATTGGTATCTGTGTAGCCCATGCTAGAGAAGCAAACAAATGTGGTTCAAAATCTAGTAACACCATTAAGAAAAGGCATTAAAGCTGAAATCTTCTCACTAATGAAAATCTCATTATTCACCATGAAAATACTGTATAATTACAATATTGTTAGTGGCAAAGAAAGGGTTAATATAGTAAGTACCCTGTTATTACAGAGTAACTACTCTGGGTACTTACAGGGTACTTACTCTGTACTTACAGAGTAGTTACTCTGTACTTACTCGGTAAGAACAAGGTACTTATTCTGTACTGTATACTTCAACCCCTGCTATGTTTTATAATACTGTCAAAAATAAATATTATTTGATTTGTACAGAACATAGAAAGAGAAACTTTGTTGGAGGTACACAGTACATCACTGTGTTGCTATACGTGTAATGCCATCACTTTCTGTGCTGTGATCCGTAGATATATAGTCTATATCTGTAGCCTGTTACAGATATAGTGTTTGTTTGTCCAGTGCAGACAGTCACAGATGTTCCCCAGGATGATTAATTCTGTTGTTGTGTTAATCAGCTCTGCGAAGGAGAATGCAGACAGAAACTAAATCCTTGACACAGACACAACTGCCAACCATATCTCAACCTTAGTGAGATTCAAATATTCAGACTCTGCTACAGAGATTAGACAAATCAATCAAGCAAAGATACTCCTCAAAGTAATATTTGCTTTGCAGATACAGAAAACACTGATGCTAATCTTAATTTTTTTTCTGGACTCACTGTGGTCTGCTGTAAGGGTGCACCCTTCACTAAGTCCATGTCTCCTCCCCTTGTGTCTCATTTTGCTCTCACCTGTTCACAGCTGTGGTGGTGTTAGCACTGCTGCTTCCACTGCCCATGTTGCTGTCTCACTGGCTGCTGGCAGCCTCTGCCTGGATCCACTCCACTCCACTACCTAAGGCCAATGGACACACCTGTCCAGGTGAGGGACAGATCTGCCGTCCAGTCACCCTGTGCACTGGTCAAGCCTCTGGCTGTCAGTCACTATTAATGGCTGCTAAACCCTGGGCCACGAGGTTCAGTAAGACACTGTGGGAATATGCTCAGATAAATCTCAGAGATGAGCAGATAGGCCTCTGAATGTATTATTACTGCATGAGTACAGCAACTGCTACCTATGAATAAATAAATATTAATAAAACGGGAAAAACAATCAAACAGAAAAAGTGAAATAAACACAACTCCATTAAGGCACACATAGAAGTCTCAAATGAAACAAGACAAATTACTTTTTGCTTTACTGGTTGCCAAGTATTTAATTTTGTACTGTAGGTAAAGTGTGTTCTCATCTGACTAAATACTACATACGCAGCTAATTTATATTTTAGAGAGACTGGAAGAGAGATGTTGTAATTCAGAAAGTTCCTGTTATGTTTCAATGTGCATTTCAGCTGCATCCAGAAATATTATGTACTGATTTTTGTTGTACAGTGAAGGACAGTTTCACTATAAGTGGAAGATGGGGGATTGCTCTAGGACTACTACTATAGTGAGCTCTTCATTTGAACCTGGAACACCTATTACGTCACCCCACACATCTCATATAAAAGAAGTACCAGGCAGTATAACCGTGGTTGACGAAGCAACTATGGCATGATGTCAATGTATTTACATTGTGCCATCAGGGTCATAGCTCTTAATTTTCTTTTTCTCTGCTGACTACAGCCACACATTGAGCGGATGGTTGACCTAACACCTGTTCATTACAGTAATCTGTCCATTCTTTAGGTCAGTTCTTAAATAGATATGTTGAGATAATGAGGGTAAAGACTGATTAGCTCAAAGGCCTAATGGTCATTGTCTCACACATGCACACAATCACACAGTATATCATAGATACAGCAGATGTGATTTTTTTTTGTAATGTTATATTAATTTTTGAAGATGTTACTAAGGTATAACTATTACTAGTGTTATATAATTTGAATATTAGATAACTTAAGCCTATACATAGCTGCACCTATACTGCATGCAGTGCAGCTAAACTGTAAAACACAAATGTAGCATTAAGCACATTTGTCTTTTTTCTTTTTGAATACATTTAGACAAGACATGAAAGCACTTAAATATCAACCAGAAGCTGCCTCCAAAGCATGATTGCACAGTAATACACACTGACTTATGAAACCACACACACACACACAGGCAGACACATATACACGAGCAGAGCCATTCTTCCACCATTTTTCCTCTTATTTCTCAGCAGCAGCGCAGTCAGCTGCAGGTCACATGACTGGCTTGCCTGGTCTCACTGAGCATGCTCAGAGCCCTCAGTGTTGTCAGGCAAAATATAAGACAGCAGTAGGAGCAGAGATCTGCAATAGATAAACACATACCAACTGGATTGCTCGCAGACGCGCACCACAAGCACCGCGAGACAGATGCTGTAGAATTGGTGGGATTGTGGCTCTGGTTTCTCTAATATCTTATTTTAATGGGCTTATTGTCATCTGTCATTTCAGTGGAAAACAGCCGCTGAAAGAGAGAGGCAGGTGTGCCCTTTAAGAGGGGGAGCAGCTGAGGCAAGGACAGCATCCGAGTCTCTATCCTCTGTGGAGGTAAGTGTGGATGGATGGGGTGGGGGTGCAGAGCGCGGGGGGATGGGAAAATCCGCCTGACTGCATCTGTGTTTGAGTTAAATATTATCAGAACGAGGAGCGGGGACGGTGGTAGTGGATGTGGGGGGGATCAGTTTGTCAGCGGCTCTATTGGTATGTGAGACGACAGAGGCTATGGGAATGGCGGGGAGTGGGGAGCGGTGGAGGGGTGTAGATGCTAGCAGGGTTGAGGACATGGCTAGGGCAGCAGGCACATAGAGAAAAGGTCTGAAGATCTGAAGTGGAAGACGCAGTGATGACGGGGGAGCCGTGTTTAATAGGGTGCAGTTGATGTCTGGAAGGGTGTTTTAGACAAGAAAGGAGCCAAACCGTGACAGGAAAATGGACATATCCATAATCAGGAAGAGAAAAACACAGTATGATGATTATTTTGTGTAGACGTGTAGATATTGGCTCAATCTAAGGTAGGGATGAGTTTAGTGTCATATGTTAGTGCAGCAAATAAAAAGGAAATGATTAATTGATGTTCATTTAATTATTTTGACCTATATATATTATAGATGCCTTCATGCTTGATGGTTTTGTAGAGGCAGTCTGTTCTGTAGTGCCAATTTACATTGCCATCCAGTCTTTGTTTGCAAATGTCTCAGGATTCGGTCCTGATAAATGTTAGAAATTCTTTATTATTTTTGGTTTGATGTGCACTAGACTATGTACATTTTAATTTGTATTCTGATGCTACTGTGTGAAATATGCAACTCTGCATCTGCAGCTTTAAGTCTCGTTGAACAGACACCATGCTCATTGTTTACATGTCTGACACGAAATGTGATGGGCCGCTAAGAAATACAGGGTGCTGTAGGTGCCTCTGTTATATCAGTGATGTTGTTTACCCTTGCAGTTTTTCATCTGATTTTAATTATAATTCATCTCTAAATCCAGACCATGTAAAATTCAATATATTTTTTTTCTCATCATGAAAGCTGTGATTATTCCTTTATAGACAACCATTATTTTATTATGTTAAATTCTTGAGAAATGTCTTTGTTTTTTTACTCGACACCCCGCAGCCACAATGTGCTCTCCTTGTGCTAACACAGGAAACTACGGGGCATTTCAAAGATTTCCTTCCATTTATTTGCCAGGCAAATAAGAAACGCCAGTCTAACAATGCACTGACATCAGCAGATGTGCTGTTTTCTCTGTGCGTCTATAAAGGTGTGCCAACCTTTGGCGCTTCGATATTAATAGATGAGGTTCCTGGAAAAAAACTAAACAAAACAAAGAAATTGAGACATCCTGGGTACTGAACTACAGCACATATCTCCCACACATTCTCTCCACAGTGATTAATGCCACTCTGAAAGGAGGCAGAAATGGCTGTTGCTAGGATACATGGCAAGGTGAAGTGCAGACCATTTAAAGAAAAGAAGAGGAGGGCACCGTTTACAAAGCATGGCATCACTGGAGATGGCCTCTTTGTTTCATGTTTTCTTCCTGTACTGAATTTGAATTTCTATTTCTCCAAGGTTTTGCAGTTCTGACGTGTGCAAGAAAGAGAGGTGGTCAGTCGAAGCTCTCCGGTTTTCTGTTCTCGTTCCTTCCACCTGGAAATAGGCTGCAATGGTTGGCAGTATTGAAAGGCCTAAACCTGTCTGAGTGAGCCCTATGAACAGCAGACCCAATGGTAAGACAGCCAGGATCCTATTGGTGTAATCCCTGCATACAATTAAGCTGTGTCACCCATTCGTGGTTTTGTTTAAGATTTTGAAAGTGGGAAATTAAATAAAATTACATTGCTGTGGCTACTCACATAAGTGTAGACTCTCCATAGGCATTTATATATTGTATTAGCCTAATGTAAGTATATTAAATAAGTTAAATGCTGTAGGTTTATGCAATAGAACGTCCGGGCTACAGGCTTTTAATTGTCAGATGAGTACTCTTTTGAAGGTTGAATTCAGAGCATATCCCGTCTTTTGGAAATAAATCATGCCTCTTCGTCTCTCTCTTTGAGATGCTATATATACCAGTGTTTTGAAGCCCTTGAACGGGAGGCTAAATAGGGAGATGTGAGAAAGGATGTGAGATGAAAGGATGATAGAAAGAGGTTGCATCTTCTTTCCACTCCACTATAATGGCCTTTTCACAATGTGTGGGCCCACAGGACATCAAAGGCCAGTGTTGGACAGATGAGGAGTCGGACGGGGAGAACGAGTCGGAGCAGTTCCTGTATGGCATTCAGGTACAGCTGAGGCTATTACCCTTCCTACAGCAAATCTATATGTTTAATCTTCTATTTGTCAAGATGCTGGAATTTTGTTTTCAATACTGATGCTAGTCAGTACTGTCATCTTTTTAATTTCAAAATAATACTTATAATTACTTAAAAAAGAGGTTATTACAATAACCTCAAACTACTTGTTTAAAATTAGGTACTTTCACAGAAAAACAGCCCCTAGTTTTCAAGATATTAGACCTAGGTGTTGGTCAAGGGGAATTTTTGACCTGATGGTGGCACCAGACAATAAGTCAGGAGTCACTGAAATCATTTGGAATAATTCTTTTGTGGATTATGAATACTCAGACCAAATGTCATGGCAATGTGATGAATAGTTGTTGAGATATTTTGCCCTGGTAGTGCAGAACAGATGGACCGGCTGACAAAATTTAAATTCTTCTGAAGCAGGATATTCTGTTAAAATGTAAGGCATGTGTCAGTGTTTTCAAGGTTCTGGGCTTGGTCTCAAATAGGACTTTTTGCAAACTGACAACAGCATATATGACATTTACCACTAAAGTGCAATACAGGTTTATTACTATCACTCGATGCAACCTTAAGTATCAATCCCAAGCAACACTGTCAAATTAATTTCCGTGGCCGTCATTTAATGTATCATCTCATGTCGTAAAGTTCAATGCTTCACTTCCATTTAAGATCTTAATCTGTTAGTCATCCTTTTTTACTGTTATCTTCCAAGTCTTGTGATTGAAATGTAAATCCAGTCTGGGACTTAAAGCTCATTTCTATGCAGTCAGAGAACATGAAAGCAGTGTAGCGGAGATAAGGATGAAAGTGTGGGATCTGTTCTACACACTCAGAGCTGAGGAGATGAGAGTCTGACTTCAAGTCTAGACACCAGGAACACTTATGACAAACTTAGGTCAACTATTATTATTAATACTTGAAAATTCTATTTATGGAGGATACCAAATCACAGAAAATGTTAAATGACAAAATATAAAATGATCAATGAAAAATACAAGACAATATCATTTAACTTTGTTTGTAATATAAAAATTACCTATCACTGTTTGACATTCAGATAAGGTAAACTCATTTAATTCAAAGAGATTGTCGTACAGTTTTAGAAATTTACAAATGATTTTTGGAACAAAATTCTTTCTTCCTCCCTTTTTATCAAACATCATGTTATGTAACTGTCTGATTGTATTGCAAATATAAAATGTGCTTGATGTTGGATCAGAGCTAGGAAAGGCTGACTAAATGGAACCAGCCATGTTGAACTGGACTTCCTAATTCCTTAAAGGCAAATTCTGATTCATATTTTACAACTGGGATCCAATTTCGTGATGTGCAAATGCCATGAGAACCTGGTCTGGAGTGTGGTTGAAAAGGTAAAAGATCGAGTAGCTCAGCTGATTTGAAAAACTTGAAATCAATTTAATTAAAAACGTGTACATATTAAATCAGCTGTAATACCTGAACACTATATGTAGCAATTGAGAGTGTGTGGAAAAACATGTTAGCAAATGAGCAGAGAGGTCTGAACAGATGTAATGGATAAATGGTTGAAACCTTTAGCTTGCGACTCCAAGTGTTTGCAGTATAAATGCAAACTTGACCAAACCAACCTAAACACAGCCACTGTTCTATAGCATGTTCTGTGCTGTAATTGTGACCAGCATTAATGCACTGTTTTCACAGGGGAGCTGTGCTGCTGACCTGTACCGCCACCCTCAACTGGATGCAGATATTGAGGCAGTAAAAGATATCTACACTGACAGTGCTGTCTCTGTTAGGTACAGCACAGACACACACACACACACACACACACAGCTGTTTGAGACCTATTTTGAAAAATTTTGAAACAAACAAAATAACCAAGTGGTGGTAGGATTCAGTCTGCTTGCACTTCTTGATTTGCCACATGCTGTACACTGGAACGATTCAAAGATATTATGTACTAATAATAACTAGGCACTGTCTGGTAAAATAGGAAAAAAACAACTCTTATTTTTCTCCCTTAAGGGATAATTAGTTGAAAGGGTTGGAGTGTAATGCATCCCATTACTTATCATAAATTAACTGAATCTGTTGTTGGGTCTCTCAACAGGGAGTATGGAACCATTGATGACGTGGACATTGATCTTCATATTAACATCGGTTTCTTAGATGTGAGTCAGCATTCTTTTTTCTCTGCACACACCTCCTCCGTCTTTGCCCATTACTATTCTAACGTTGACATTTTGCAAAGTAACACATCATTTGTAATACATCTCGTGCTCATCATTTATTTATGTAATGAGAAATGGCCCTAATTAGAATGCTAACTCTGTATATTTGTGTGTATGTGTGTATGTGTGTGTGTGTCTGACTCAGGAGGAGGTTGCAACAGCTTGGAAAGTTATCAGAACAGAGCCCATTATTCTGAGACTGCGCTTTTCTCTTTCTCAGTACCTCGATGGACCTGGTGAGTAAAGATGTCAGTGTGGATGTTGGTTTTCTGGGAGGGACTTTAGGTATTTGTGCCACTCACTGAGCGTAGGAGGTGAGTACAATATGTGCTATACAAGAGGGAGAGTGAAAGAAAGAGTGTGTGTGTGTGTGTGCACTGTGTAATAATGTTAGTCATCTTTACTCAGAGCCATCAGTAGAAGTGTTCCAGCCCTCCAATAAAGAAGGCTTCAGCCTGGGCCTGCAGCTCAAAAAGTAGGTCATGTGATGTATTATATTTATGTTTAATAGTGAAAATGTGCATAGTAGATTTGATAATTTAACCTTAATTTCCTACAAAAAGTAACATTTTGCATAACCAAATGTGCATCATCTGAAATATAAGTCACAGATGCAAAATAGATGCATAAGGCATAAACATTTCATTGTAGTCTTTAGTCTTTCTAATCTTTTGGTTGACTAATCCACTCACACAGAATCGTAATGCACGCCAACAACAAAGAGAAGGTGATTTAAAGAGCCAGGTTCACTCACATTTCTTCCTGCTCGACTCCTACTTTTTTGTAACATGGCAGGATCCTGAGCACGTTCACCTCACAGCAGTGGAAGCACCTCAGTAATGAGTTCCTCAAGGCCCAGCAGGAGAAGAGGCACAGCTGGTTCAAAGCCGGAGGAACCATCAAGAAGTTCCGCGCCGGGCTCAGCATCTTCTCCCCCATACCCAAGTAGGTCTCTCTCTGTCTCTCTCACTCTGTGTCACTTTCAAGGCATCTACACAACCATGCCTATGTTTTATATACAGCATGCTGCACATTTTAGGCTAGTAACTGACACTCCAATCCAGAGTAAATGTCAGCTGTAAGTCATCGTTCGTAACATTTTCAAACAAATGTTGCATGCATGTGTGCACACAGTAGGAGGGATGCAAGATACTGACATTTTGGACAATATCTGATAACTGATACCGGCCATTTTGGCAAGTGCCATTCCAGATATATATATTTTTTCAGATATTTATTTCATTGCAAAATCCACACGTCTGTTGTTTCCAGCAACAGAGCTCACCTGTTCTTCTGTGATTGTGATGCTTGGTTTAGAGGCTAATGTCTGTTGTTGTTGTTCTGATTTATTTCGAAACACTTCACTGTTTCCAAGTGTGTGCAATCACTCAAGGAGAGGAGCACAGATTAATTTATCTCAAGTACAGAAAACAATTTTAGCGTTGTTTTTTTTTGTTTGTTTGTTTTTTGCACATCTAAAGTTTTTTCTTTTTAAAAGGGGGTCAAATTTCAGTTGTCACAAAGGTTTTTAGGGGAGAACAAAAGGCTGTACATTAACTTTATCCATTTACAATTGGTTGATAATTATCATGTAGAAATGGCTTATTATTGGACTTTCAATTCTAAAGAATAAATTATATAAAGGTATACTGTGCATCCCTAAACTTTAGTGATTCAATCTGTACCTGGTCACAAAACATTCTTAACACCTCATTGTGGAAATATCTTCACCAGGAAATATCCTGTTTCACAGGGATGATGTCTACAGTGTGTCTATTTTATGTCTTTCTTTTGTTTTCGTTCTTCATTCGTTTGTGAAGCAGGAGATTTCTGAGGGGATCAGGGTAGAATGTTACTCATCCAGTCAATAAACTGCGAGCTGTTAAGATAGTGATGGAAATACCTTACGAGAGTTTGCCTGTGACAGATGAACTGTAGCAAAGATGGCAAGCAGGGGAGAAGAAACTCTGACACAGCATGTTGCAGATTGACTTAAATTCAAAATTTGACACACTCAACCAATTTCCCCAAGGGGGGAAGTACTCCTCTCGGCCTCTGTCTTTCTCCGGGATGCTTTGACAGTTATGGGTGCACAGGGATTAGATCCCAGCCCACTCGATGGAGGTCAGCTTCACTAACTACTAGGCTGTCTTGACATCCTCACAACTTGACAGGAGTCTCATGTCAGGAGTGTACATGGATGATGCACTGAGAGTGATGGTGGAAGTGAATACTGGTTCTTGTGTATTAACAGTCAGTGACTTGAGCTACTGCCCAAACAGATTTCTGTTGTCTGAGCTAGTATAATGCTGTAAGTGTAGTGTGAGTGTCTAGAGCAGAGTGTGTATTTCTTGAACACGTCACTATAAAATCACCCAGGTTCTGACCATGTAAACACACTGCAGTCTTATCATACAAGATTAAAGCTGAGGAGATGTTGGAAATGATATCATTGATTATTAAGAATTTATTCATAGTAACATTACAATAATAAGCTACATTTCTGATTTGGCCTTTAAAGCTAAACCCTCCTCTATGTAATTTTACAAAGACATGGACGACAACAACGTTAGCATTTTGTCATCGTATAAAAATGCCAGATGTGCATGAATTGTGTCTTGCTTTTTTCTAGGTCTCCCAGTTTTCCTCTGATCCAAGACACAGTTTTAAAAGGGAAGCTGAGCGTCCCTGAGCTGAGAGTGACCCGCCTGATGAACCGCTCTATCTCATGTACTATGAAGAACCCTAAAGGGGAGCTCTTCAGCTATCCACCAAACAGCCAGGTCAGTGCAAGTCTGGACAAATCAGCACCCATACATCTCTCAGATTTGGAGCCAGATACCTTTCAGTTTCAAATTTGATTTGTGGAATTAACTAAATTCCACTGTCCTCCCACTTATCTGTCTTTAATGTGTTTCACTTGCATGTAAATTGTGGTCATTGTTGAGGCTCTAAACTTTACACTCACATTTACTTGTAACAATGCTAAACAATGTAGAAGCTCATGATGCTATGATAAGGAGTTCAAAATCATCCACAAATTAACAAAATGTGGATGATGAATGCTGTTTTTTGTCCTTTTCTGTTTTAATCTACTGTGATCCACTCTGACCCTCTTCTCAGTCACCCGCCACCTGCACTGTTCCCACCTGAGCCTTTCCTTACCCCTACCGTAACATGGCTGGTGTGCCGTTTCCCATAATGCTTTGTCTTCACTTGACTCATCAGACTGTGGCTGTCCCGGCGGCCAGGGCCCCAGCGCAGATTACCACGAGGCAGCTGATTGAATTGTTTTTCTCATCCCAGGCGGGCGGCCACTGCAAGAACATCCCCACCTTGGAGTATGGCTTCTTAGTGCAGGTTAGACCTCAAGGAGATACGCGTCTACTTAACAAGGCACTTATACACCCTGTCCTTTGAGAGTCCTGTCCACAGTCCAAAAACCTGACAAACAATTAAAATCAATGACGTTTTTTATTACATAAGGAGAAAGTCTGCTGAGCAGTTATATGGTGGTAAAATAGAAGAAGAACAATAGTGTACAGTGATTTTTAAACGCCTCCACAAGACTTAATTAACGTTAGGTTCAGGTACATACTGTATGTATGTAAGCAAGAAAAAGGCCCACCTTACAATCTGTTCAGATGTGAGGGCCCTATTAGCTCTTTATGCTGGGGGATTGTGTATCTGCTGGTAGATGGTAGTGACAGTGGGCCCACAATGCACTGATGTACTAGGACCTCGTTACATGGTAAGCCAACCATAATTGCAGTAGAAAATTGTAGCTTTGTGACAATTCTGCTGCCAAACTAGCCTTTATTCCTCTTTATGGCAGTGCTGGAGGTGGGAGTGATAACTGGGGACACCACTGTGCTTTTCTCCAAACAGATAATGAAATACTCCGAGCAGAGGATCCCCACGCTCAACGAGTACTGCGTGGTGTGTGACGAACAGCACGTCTTTCAGAATGGATCCATGCTGAAGGTATCAGAGACGAGAGAGAGAGAAACACACAGTATGGTTTAGGTTTTAAAAAAAGAAGAGTTATGAACTGCATGTACGCAATGTTTTCTCTCTCTATTAGTGATATGATCCTGTTAATGGATTTTCCACAATTGTAGATGCGAGGGAGCAAGACAAAAAGTGAGAAAGAGAGTGTGTGCGTGCATGAGTGTGTAGATATTTTTTAATTTAACTTTTTTTTTTATAGTGTTTTTATTTGACAGGGACAGCGAACAGCTTCTTAGTTATACCAGAGTTAGCTATAAGCTAATTTACATTTGTAGTCCCTGGGCAGGAAACAGAATAACATCTCTGTTAAGATGTACAATGTAGTACACATATAAAATAAATAAATAAGTGTATTGTATTATCCTCTTTGTCTGTGTGCGTGTGTGTGCGTGTGCGTGCGTGCGTGTGTGCGTGTGCGTGCGTGTGTGTGCGTGTGTGTGTGTGCGCGTGTGTGTGTGTGGGTGTGTGGTTATATAGCCCGCTGTGTGCACAAGGGAGCTGTGTGTGTTCTCCTTCTACACTCTGGGTGTGATGTCCGGAGCTGCAGAGGAAGTGGCCACCGGAGCAGAGGTGACAACAACACAACAGATAGTATATGACATAATTCAGATTATTTGTATTTTTTTTTTTTTCTGCAATGATTTATTCTTATTCCCCAAACATTTTCTTTGGAATTCAGATCAAGAACACGCCTAACATCCATCCATCCATCCATTTTCTATACCGCTTATCCTCGTAGAGGGTCGCGGGGGGGCTGGAGCCAATCCCAGCTGACATTGGGCTTAGGGACACACCCAGGACTGAGTCACAGTCAATCACAGGGCTGACACATAGAGACAGACAAACATTCACACTCCACAGTCACACCCTACGGACAATTTAGAATCACCAATTAACCTAACTTTGCATGTCTTTGGATGGTGGGAGGAAGCCGGAGTGCCCGGAGAGAACCCACACGAACACGGGGAGAACATGCACACGCCTAACATATGACTGATTATTTGTAGTTTAATCGTGTTATTGGAACTGACGCAGGTTCCTCTGTCATATAACATTGAGTCAATAAAAGCATCAAAATGAGTCGATAACGGCATCACATAAAGGCATAAAATGTCAATGTAAATGTAACATCCCTCTCTCCCCAGGTGGTGGACCTGCTTGTGGCTATGTGTCGAGCTGCTCTTGAGTCTCCCCGTAAGAGCATCATCTTTGAGCCCTACCCATCAGTCGTTGACCCCAATGACCCCAAGACTCTTGCCTTCAACCCAAAGGTCAGCATCCTCACTGCTGGAATCGTGGTGACTAATTAACTCTACGCACACATTTAATTCCAAGATGACACATCCATCTGTGAAACACAACGCCCACTCTATTAAAACCACTGCTGCTGTCAGAACAAAACTAGAACATGTTATTGTAGTTATTCACAGACTAAATGCATGAAGTTATGTAACAGCAATGCTTAAGGTTATATTTTTAGTCATATCATTGAAGTGAGTATCAAATAACATTTTTTTTTTTCATGAAATGGTTGGGTAGAATTTAGAAACAGTAACAATATTTTAGCAAACTTTTACCTGTACAAGTGATTTTAGATGTCTGTATGTTGTTCCCTCTCTCATTGCATACAATGGATGTTTGGCTCAACCGATGAACACAGAAGAAGAATTATGAGAGACTGCAGAAAGCACTGGACAGCGTCATGTCCATTCGGGAAATGACCCAGGTACAAGAAGGAGGTGGGAGGGAAAGGAGGGGAGGGCCACAGTGGATTAAGGCTACAGTTAGGCTTGATGTATAATGTTTAAGATATAATCCTAAAGTGTTTAGTTTATAAAAGATCATCACTCTGTGTCCACCCCATGACTGAAAATGTCCATTACACAGACTTGTATCTTCTCTATTACTGTTCCCCACTCTTCTTTCTGTTGCTTGTTTATCCGCTGTGGCTTTACTGCATCTGTACTACGTATAAAACACAACACAAGTCTGTATCTAAACTCTTGCTCAATTGGCTCTGGAAAAGAAAACCTGTGAAAAAACAAAAACTAACTGAAAACAACACATGCTTGTGTGGTTTTTCCAGGGCTCATATCTAGAGATCAAGAAACAGATGGACAAACTTGACCCTTTGGCCCATCCTCTGCTACAGTGGTGAGTGGAGAGGATCTGTTCAAAAGATGGGTTTAGTCTGGGTTGCTTGTTGACAGGATCAAATTTCATTTTAGAAAATAATATATACAGCTCTCTCATCAGTAGAGAGCATATCAAACTTACCATATTAGGTAAATGATCATGGACAACACAATAATGCTTATAAGCTTATGCCAATAGGCCTTTTTCATGGAAGACATTTTGTCACGTCACTGTAGGAAAAATGCAGCTGTAAATAATAAAATGAATTATGGCTGAATTTCATTTAGCTGCTTCAGTTTCAGGATCCTGGTATCATGGCTTATGTTATTAGTAACACCTGTGCTTTTCTTACTTTGACAAGTCAAAATGTCTGTTTTGTGGTTCAAGCAAATTCGCATACTTCACATTCTGTCACACATTATTTTATTTATTTGTTGGTCCTCTCTCTGTCTTTCTGCAGGATTATTTCAAGTAACAGGTCTCATATCGTCAAGCTGCCTCTGAGTAGGGTATGGAACCAGAATGACATCCCGTCAAGTGTCCTATATCAGTTTTTTCTCATGCTACATTATGTAATTTGATGGTTCATACTCATTCTCTGACTGTCTGTCTGTCTCTCTCTTGCTCTCACTTGTCCCTTATGATCTCATTGTGATAGCAACTGAAATTCATGCACACCTCCCACCAGTTCCTGCTGCTCAGCAGCCCCCCGGCCAAGGAGGCTCGTTTCCGCACTGCCAAGAAGCTATACGGCAGCACCTTCGCCTTCCAGTGAGTCCGCTTTGTTCCTCATTAGCTGACGCAGCCGTCATACAATCAAAACTCCATGTTTTCACTGAATGACTAGCTTTTAGCTTCAAAGAGTTAAAATCATTCAGGCTGTTAGAAGATATCAGAAAATAAGTTGTAGTTATTATATTGTTAAGCTTGTGGCTGTTGGGCAAATATAATGTGAGAAATCACTTACTGTAAATAATTGATTAGAAATCAAGCATAGTCACTGAAATGCATGCATAATTTAGCATTACAGCAGTACACTCTGTCAAACATGAACCCGTCTCAGTGTAACACCTGGTCATTATGTTGCGGATGGAGGAGCCACTCTAGCAGATTTTTGTGGAACCATAACAAACAACAGCACAGAGCAGTGGCCATTCTCTTGGACAGGGAAACCATCTTGCTAAGCCAGCACATGGAGCCAGCAATATCTGTGAGATAGAGATTTGTACTGTAGCAGATGGGGCTTTGCTGAATATTTTAGATACACAGGGCCCATCTGGGCACTCGCAGGGTGCAACCAACTCATGAGCAGTGCTAACAGTCTCTCTTTATGCTGGTTAATACTACAAATTTAATAATTCTCAACAGTAAACGCCAAATTTGTATGTCAGCTTGGCTGCCATCATTTTATATTGATATAAATAGAAACAGACAAAACATAAATACATGTTCAGAGTCAGTTTAATGACAGTCTGCGAGATTTCAACGGGAATCCATCCATAAACAGCTGATAAGTTAACTTTTTCCTGTTTATTTATTCTGCTGTTGGAACAAGAACTTTGTACTGCTTCAAAACTAGTTAAAAATAAGAGCACTCATGACACTGCTGTGACCGTCGTATTTTATTTTAAGACAGTCCAGATACCTGCACTGGGAGAGGTATTCAAAGACAGCAGTGTACTGAAAGGCAGCAGTGATGGCTTGTCAGCTTTGATCTTCATCTTTTAATACTTTTAATATTGTTTTTAGTATTAAATGATATAAATTTGGAGGACTGTGATGATGTAACAGACCAAATATGTCCTTTATTGTATAAATAGATGACTACAGTCAGTAGCTGTTTTGTGGTTGTCAGAAGAGAGCTTGAATCTTCTCTCTTCATGAATTTTGATTGGTAGGTTTTACAAAATAATAAAAAGTAAAAACTCTGTAAAGCTAATATGACACTTTTCATAGATTTTTTTAGTCTCAATGACATTTTCAAATACAGTAAATAATATAATAAATGAAATAATAGTAAATGTCCATTTGCTAATCCCTATTAGTGAATCAAATGTCACAGACAAAATGCGCCACAGTGTTATTTTATCACACTATTCTTGAACGGCATGGATCTGGCCACTACACACACTGAGCATGCTGAGATCCTCGCTGTTTATATTCACACAGCACTTTGTTTTATCTCTTCTTTCTTATTTTTCTTCCCTCTCTCTACACTTGCTCTAGTGGTTCCCATATAGAGAACTGGCACTCTGTTCTGAGAAATGGACTAGTCAATGCCTCTTATACCAAACTGCAGGTACGTAACCCTTGCAGTTGGCTGGAATTTACGATGCATCTCCTCTCGGACAGTAAACCTGCTCTCAGACAGAGCAGGCTCGCTGTCCGGCTGATTCATTTTTGCAGTTAATGGATGCCAGCTTCCCTTTCGTCAGCTTTGCACTTGGCATTTTAGCGAGCAGGGCACACTGGGAGATTTTCCTGGCCAATGTCGGCTGCTTTTTGCGCCCTCGGCCGGCAGCAGCGGACAGCACGCCTCTTCCTGTTGCAGGACAAAGGGAGGGGGCTGTGGTGTCAGCTGTGATGCCAGGAGCCTGTCTGTGTGCCCTGGAGGGGTTAACCACCTAGAGCACTGAGTAGGTTAGGTCTGAAGCTGAAGGATGCAAAGGACAAGCCCCATGGTAGTGAGTATAGACTTCCTGTGGATGATTAAGAAGGGCTTCTGTAAAAGGTCAGTAACTGGCACCACTCACTATCTATTCAGACTTGGATCAAATGGTAGCCTCAAATCATTTAAGGAGTTCATTTAAACCTAGTTGATTAACCAAATAAGGACCATGAAGATGATTTCATAAGAGAAATACTTCGCTTCCAAATGTATTCCTGTTTTACTCAGATCTGTATCCATCTGCATCTTTATATTGTTCTGCCAAGGTTGGTGGGACCCTTTGTGAACCAGGTCTGCAAAAGATAAATAAATAATAAAACAAGAAAAGAAGATGTAAGCACCAGAGAGCGCATAATTGTCTCATTTGCACAATACGAACGATAATGACTGCTTGGAGATACACCGGCATGTCCTGAAAATAGATGAAACACAATTAAATCTGAAATCTCAAGGATCTTTGAGACTTTCACGTCGGCCGTGATTGCTCTATCATGCTGATGTGTGTTTCATTTATGCCTTCTTTGTTCTCCAACTTTTTGAACTCTCCATCTTTGATCTCGCCTCAGTGCTCGTCTGCCTCCTCTTCCTCCTCTCCTTTTCACCTTGAGCATCGACACCCCCCTTCCCCTGTCATTGTGTTTCACAGGAGGAGCAGGACTAAATCTGCCTCCAGCTCCGGCCATCACACAAAACCTCTCGTCTATTGTTCCTTTTGATTTCTTCCAAATGTGCCATGTTCTGACCTCCATCTCCCTCGCATTTTATGCCCAAACTCTCAAGTTGCTCTTTGTTCTTCCTCTCATTTCTCCTCTGGTTTCACTGTGGCTTATGAACACTTGTCCATGTTACACAGTGGTCCTTTCATTTTCCTCATTCTGGACGTTCTTATGTGGAGGCTCATCATCATTGTCATTCTCATGCCATCTTTATCTTTGTTGGTCTACATTGCTCTACTTTCTCATGTCAGCACTGCTTGATTACCTAAAGGTTTTCTACACAAATGTCACATGATCTTCACTGGACTACATTATGTTAAAGAAAACAATATGTTGGCAGTTTAAAGTGTGTGGATTATAGGACTTGTCTCAGATCACTGGAATAATAAAACTATCTTTTCTTTCTTTGGCTCTTTGCCATGCGTCTTTGGATTTCCGTGTGTGTGTTTGTGTATGTATTTAGTATGCTTGGTTGGTGGGGTTTGCCAGATAAACTGTCACAGAAACATATAAAACACTTATACATGCTTTCCTGTGATGTAACCACAGTAGGACTGGTATGTATTACCCATGTGTGTGTGTGTGTGTCTGTGAGGTTGTCCTGTGCAACTGCTCAGTGACCCTTCCTTCCTTCCTGCTCTTTTCAAACCCAAGCTGCATGGGGCAGCGTATGGAAAGGGCATCTATCTGAGCCCCATCTCCAGCATATCTTTTGGATACTCAGGTAGGAACGCCTCATTCCTCGCCACTCAGCCCCCTGTGGCCCCCCCTCTCCCTGTTTTTCCCACCATGTTGACTGAGTACGCTCTGTGTTTGTAACATGGCCTGATTATCATCCTGGAACACTTCATTTTCACATGTGGGAGCTTTCCATGCTATCCTATTGCCCTGCTCTGTGTTGTGTGTCCATTTTGGGTGCTGGGCCTTGGGCCTTTTTTTCTAAGCTTGCGCGCCGCCTACCATACCATACATTATGTTGTGGCTGTTTAAAATGGGGCTGTCAGTGGATCTGTGTGTGTTACTTTGTACTTTGTTGTCTTTTTATATTGTTTTCTTCTCGTGGGGTGAGAGTGTAGAGCCTTTCAATCTTAACTTTAAGTCCTTACCTACCTTCCCCTTGGGTATTTCCACTGAAACACAATTTCAGAGGTTGATTTTGAGGTCCTGCTATGGTGGTCTGGTTTTGGTGCTGGTTCTCTGGACAGGAGGTCAGCAGGTTGTTAAATGGGCCCACCTGTTAGCACTATTATCAAGCCCCTAAGCAATCGTTTCCCAGTTTTCAGGATGTGTATGGAATTCATTATTCTAAGCTAAAGACTGCAAACAAAAAACAGTTGCTGTCGTTATATCCATTTGGCTTACTCTGTCCTTGCTCAATCAAAACCAATAAATAAACACTTGAGTTGATGGCACAAATGATCAGAACTAATGGTACTATCTAAAGCACGCAGTTCTAATAATAAAAATGATTACAGCGGTACTTGCTGTGTCACCTTTTTGTGTCGGTACTGAATGCTGCAATTCATGTAGAAATGTTCAGTAGAACAATAACCTTCATATGAAGGTTAGCACTGTGGGTTATAATTTCTCTGTACAAGTAGTTCAAGAGTTCTAGAGGAAGGATTTTCACAGCTTGAGTGACTCGAGGTAAGGTCGTTCTGACTCAGGGTTTCTTTGCTGTCTCTGTGTGCTGCTTCTTGCAGGAATGGGTAAAGGACAGCACCGCATGCCCACCAAAGATGAACTGGTGCAGCGTTACAACCGCATGAACACCATACCACAGGTGAGGGAACTGGTCAAATTACAGCCTCACAGATATATTGGATTTATAGATGAGGGCTGTTGCTCAAAAGGAAAGAAGGACAACATGTATTTTAGAATGTTTTGTGTACTGAGTTCAAATGTTTATTACGACCACTGTGCCCTGGTTCTCACTATTACTCTTTGTACAGTTTCAGTGTTTGTAATGATTAAACTTAGAACAGCCTACCTAAGTTTGGATCATGGTATTTACTGTAGCAGCTTGGTGGGATCTGTTGTCTCTTTTTTCAACAGAGCCGTCCAATACAATCAAGGTTTCTTCAAAGTCGAAATCTGAACTGCATCGCTCTTTGTGAAGGTAATAACAAGCAGAGAGCATAACACAAGCTCTGATAATAAGCTGAGATAATAGTGAATATGTGGCATTACTCTATTTGATTAATATACATATTTAAAAATAATAACAAATATATTAATTATCTAATACACACTTTTGGTGAATGCAATCTCCTTTATCCGATTTGAAAACCATTCACAAAAGAGAAGCAGAACTGGAAGAAAATACCATAAAGTTAGACCTTTCAAATATAAATAAAACTGGGTAATGCCCTTTTTAAAAAAAAAAGAAAGAAGGGCATAGCAATTATCATAATATGATCATCATCATCATAATAAGAGAAAACTATTGAAAATAAATAGAAGAAATATCATCAATTAGGATAATAACTGAGGTTAAGCCCTTAAGCTGTAGTGCGTCTTATGTAGTATTATGTAATACCAAAAACAACAGCAGCACTACTCCTGCAACCAATAATAATAACGCAATAACAAGAAAGTACAGTGAATACAAACCATCATTTCTAATTTGTAGTTTTGGTGAAACATGCTTCTCTCTTTTAAACAGTTATCACATCTAAGGATCTGCAGAAACACGGTAACATCTGGGTGTGTCCAGTATCCGACCACGTCTGTACTCGCTTCTTCTTTGTGTAAGTATTCCCAGCACTTTTAACTCCTTGATCATTTCCGCAGAATTACCAAAAGAGTTGGCATAGCAACCAGGCAGCAAATATTAAAATAATCACCACACTTACAGTAAGATGCATAGTTCATCACTCAGGTTGCTTATTTTTACCTGCTAAACTGCACATGATGAAGGTGATTTAATGAAGAATCATGGCATATGCTGCAGTTGTCCCACTTCTCCCACTCATCATCATTTTAAATCAGTGAATCAATTGTGCTGATGGTTGAGTGGTGCTACCACTCCACTAAAGTGGGTTCCTCTCAGGTCATAGCCTTTCAATGTGCTGTTTAAAACTGTGTTTTGGAGCTCAGCAAATAAAACATGGCATCCACACTGGCTGCTGGTGTTAGGGCTTTGAGTCCAAGCTTTGGACACGTGCATTCACCAGATGGCAAAGTCTATTATCATGTCCACTGCTGTCTTCTGTGTTGGAAATTAGATCTGACATGGCCTGCAATCAAATTTAAAGCACGGCTAAATATAATTCGATTGGGAACTTGTGCTGAGTGTATGGTTGTATTTTTCAGCTTGAACAAATGGTTGGAACATGAACAAGACGATTTGTTGTGTCAGACTTCCTCTAAAATCACTGTAATCCACTTGCTTCCTAGTCAAGAAAAACTCACAGAGGCTCATTTGTCTATGGAAAGATTACTTTTCTATCATTAGTATTATGTCTGGTTAGGAACTATTTTTCTTTAAACTGGACCCTTATACCACCAAGTCGTAGCAAAAGAACAGAAGAATTGAGGGAGTGAGCAAGAGAGGATGATTAAAGCTTAAGCGGGTATTGATGAAAGGATAAAAAGAAACCATATGTCAACTCATCTATGTATATGTGCAGGTATGAGGATGGCCAAGTAGGAGATGCCAACATCAACACCCAGGAGCCTAAGGTGCAGAAGGAGATCATGCGTGTGATTGGGACCCAGATCTACTCCAGCTAATGGAGGTTCTCCACACGTCTCTCTGGCGGAGGCACACAGGCAGGCAGACAGCGAATGTTTGGGCGAGCTTACCTCAGGTCTGATATTGAAGGCCGAGGGAGCTCTTGAGCACATTATTTCTAAAGTCGTTTTGTTCTGGTCCTCTCATTTCCCTCTGTTTCCTTTGTTCCTCGTCTCCGAGTGGTTACACTTTACATGTTCATTGAACCTTCCGTTAGTTTTAACCTAGTCAGTCTGCTTTTCTCAGTTCATGTCACTTTCCAAGAGAACCGTAATACACTGATGAAGAAAAAAGGACGTAGTCACTGGTGTGGCTCTCCACACATACACACACTTTCAAAACCAGGGTCAACTGGGCTTTCTCCTTTCTTTGCTGCACTTTGACTCATCCTTTGGACTAATAATCTATATTTATCATTTCTCTTTGTGAATATCCAGTAAAAAAAATAATTCCAAATGATAATTAGATCCTTTTGTGGCAAATAAGTGATGGATTTACATGCACTTAGAAGTTTGTTCTCTTACTGTGTTTGCAAAGGCATTATCTCCGATCTGTTTATTTAATATTCTTTGACTAATGACATGAGTTAAGGTCTGTGACATGGTTATCTGAGGGGCAGGCGCTGCTTTGTCATTTTGTCCTTGTTCACTGGATGAAGCTCCCAGAATCCAAAAAGCGAGGTGTGACTTGAACTCAAGTTACATACACTATAGGCACTTTGTTTTTATGAAATGTAAAAAAGCCAGCCATTAGCAGTATTATGATTTTTCATAACAGAATTGTAAAACCTCACAGCCCCCAAATGTCAAACAAACAGGAGAAAAATCTGACCTGAGAGAAGTATAACATGGCAGGGTCAACAGCAAGAGTCATACATTTTCCTTGCAGCTCTGTTTGATGGTATTTTTGGTGTTAACATTTAATGAAATGATGCTCTGTAATGCAGAAGGGCTTGTATTACTACTGATCCCACTGAGAATTAACACCCAAGTGTGAACCTTTTTGCACTTTCAGATGCTTTTAGTTCACTGCTTTGATTTGCAGAGGCTAGCTTCGGTTCCCCTAGACTTCACTCCACAGTTGTTTTTGAATATTTCTTGCATCTGCCTGTCTGAAAAGCTGAAACATGGTACTGGAGAATTTTGTTCATATAAGGATAATGGGTATCTACCACTATACTTACCAGAAATGTTTGAGCAGCTTGACGTTTTGACGATGATAAAACAGGTAACATCAACTACAGCGCTCGTAAGGTTTTGACTCTGTGTCAATGTAAAGACTCACGAGAGCTGTAGTTCTTGACCGCTAACAAAATAATTGCTAACAGTGTATCAAGGCCAAGTTGTGAGTTGGGTGACTCCCTCCTCCCTAGTTTTATTGCTTAATGCAAGATATATCAGACTAAAACCTTAAACTGGTCAAATTGAAGCTGTGAGGTTTACCCCTCAACAACAGCAACATAGATACAGTATAGCGATGAAATTATACCTATATGACCCTCCTTTCTCTCTCGCTGAAATAAAAAACTGTGGATTGGATTTAATCTGTGGACATGTTATATGTGTTGCCTATGTTCGATGTTCAAAAAAACCACCACTCTTTGTGTATGAACTACACTTCCCATTGGATTCACAACCCACAAAATCCTCTGTACAGAAAATCATGGACAATTTTACCAAACTATCTACTGACAGTATCCAGTCCAGGTGAGCTCACATCCTGCGCGCCCCTACCTAATGGACACTGGATGTTAAAGATCTGCATTAATGTGCAATTCTATGGTTTCACCTTGGAGAATGGCAACCTTGTATAGCTAATCAAGTTTATCAGTTAGTCATGTACTGTATGTATGTATGTGCGTGTGGGTTTGTATTTTCTTGACATTATACTAGACATTGCACTTATTCAAAGTTTGCCTAAACTGGAGAAATGGACTGTCCTCGGACCTGCAATAGACGAGTATTGGAGGAAAAGGGGGAAAAAAGTATTTATGGATGGAGTCAGCAAGACTATAATATCCAACATCCTAACCACGTCTGTACGGGGGGCTTTCAGTGTCTCCTGGAAGTAAAAATTCTGACTACTGAATGGACTTTGAGGCACTGAAAGAGAGCGAATTGTAAATAAGGACATTGGAGACCTCGTTGAAATGTATTGCCCAGGAAGAAGTGGACATGTACAGCTTACTCATTGTGTTGCGGGACTGTGCTAATAGCTGATGCCTCTTTTTGCCAAGAGGTTTGAACTGCGCGTCTCTTTGAGAATCTTTTCTCTGGCTGTCTGTCTCTGGTGAGTAATGTTTTCAAAGATGATGTTGACGACAATGATGGTGATTATGATGATGACGATGATGATGAAAGGCGACGATGCAGGAAAAAAAAAAGAATAAAGCCTGATTTTGCACAGTTTTACACACAGTCTCCTTTTCTTTGATGTCTCTGTGGATAATTGTGTGGCCATTAAATGTAGAATTGTCTATTGTGGTTGAGGCTTTCTGCTAGCATTTTGGGCAGAAGGGGGCACCATTACTCCACCAACATATACGCCGACCGCCTGAGTCCTCGATTCTATTTGAAGTCTAGTCTGAAGATCAAACCAGACTTTTATTTCGTATTCATAACCCTCACATCTATAATTACTTGAAAAAGTTTATGCAATAATAGGTGAAGTGTTGTGTTTTGTGTAATTAGAGTTCGTGGACCTTTTCCATGTGAATCAAATTTCCTCTTAAGTTCATGTGGTGACGTAAATCAATTATCTGCACTCAGCACTTCTATTCATAGAGCCATTATGTCCTGCATTAAAAAAGAAACTGAAACATGCTTGATATGAATATAATTTATCTGGTTTGTGTGTGTAACGAAGCATTTTGGTCCCACATAACAAAATATGCTCCCACAGTGATTCTCATATGAAAATACTATACCTCAGTGTTACCCCTGAAGAAAGAAAAAGAAAGAACATGGGATGAATAATTAACTGAATAATAAACAAGATATGTCTGTCCTGCTGTTACCACATACATTCTAAATATACATACCGTGCAAATGGGAATTTTGAGGAGAGATGTAGTGATAACCTTTGAATTGTCCTTTAATGACATGGTGTCAGAGTGAGTAAATATATATGCCTCAGATTGGCTTGAGCAATAAATAAGTGGTTATACTATCTCTACACGACATCATACTAAACTATTAAAATAAAAGAAGAAGACAAGTAAATGAAAGAAACATAACACCACAGTCCTTAAGCATGACTTCCCCGTTCAAACAGATTGTCCTTTCAAAAGTTATTGATTTAGTTCTTGAGGAAGTGGTGCAGGGCAGACCATTATACTGGCATGTACTGCAGTACCTACAGGCTTGCTTGCGAAAACTACATCTAAATGTTTTCAATTTATTGCATCAGAAATTCGTTCGAGTTTACATTGATTTCTTCAAATCTAATCTCTCCTGGTTAATTATGGCAGGGTAATGCTTTCACCTCAAAGGGAGCAGATCACTAGTAGTTGTTGACAAGCCAATTGCTCACTCTGCCCTCCCTCTCTCTGTCTCTCTTTCTCTCTCTCACCACAGAAAGCTCTCCTCTTTCAAACCAGCTGAACACATCTCATCGCTACTCCGCTGCAAAAGTCCAGTCTGATGGCTGTTTTGGCAGAGGAGGCCCCGTATGTGTACGACAAGTGCTGGGTGTGCAGAGAGTGGGCATAATCATGGGGAAGCTGAAGCACTCATGGACCCTTGAAAGGCACTTTATGTGTGTATTTGTGGCTACTGGTAATTGGGCCCCTCCCTTTATGAGCTGACCCATTTGACAGGGCCTGTGGCTGGGCCCTTGTACTGATATCTGTATATGTGTGTGTGACTAGCAGATGATGTGTATGGTTCACGTGTTACTATGATCTCTGAAACCCGGCCCACATGTTGGACACGGTCCCCGGGTTTGGCTTTGTCCCCCATTACCAAAGCCAGCTGGCTGGTGGCACACAACTGCACATTGCTTAGTTGCACCCCGGGGCTTTTTCTTGTGTAGTTCAACCATCCACCACTGAGGGGAGCTCTGGTGTTATTCTACTTTGCCTTGTTTCAACGGCTTTCTTTGCATACTTAACACACACACTGGCACATACGCACTGGGCATTGGCACGCACACGCACACATGCAGGTAAACACACACTACACAGTGGTTGTTTGGTCACATAAAGGAGTAGTGACGGGAGGGCAGAGGGTCGCGGAGGGTGTCTGGCCCTCGGCGGAAGCGACTGCTCCCAACCTCCCTCTCTCCTGCCTCCGTAATAAGTGTGACCGTTTGATTTCTGCACAAAAGGAGCAATTACAGGGAGTTGTTTAATCACCCACACTTTTATTGAGCTTGGGGTCTCTTAGCTTGCAGCTCAGGCCCCCGTCGTCGGCAGCAGCGGGCGACAGGAGTGACAGAGAAGGTCGGTGGTTTAACGGGGCGCGAAGGGGTCTCGTTTGAGTTAAGACTTCGCAGGCGGAGGCCCCCGGGACAGAGACAAAGAGGTAGACGAGACCAGAAGACAGCCTGGCCAGCCAGGCAGAGAGATAGATGGACTTAACAGAGAGAAGGAGACTAAAGGGCAGAGTTTGGGGGACACATTAGAATCAGAATCACTTTATTCGCCAAGTAGGATAAATGTGCAGGAGTTTCTCTTGGTTGTGTTTGCGCAGAGATAGGGGGACAATTTATGCAGAGACTCAAAACAAAAGAGGTATTCAGGTACTTGACAGTTGCACTTGTTGAGCAGGAGGTGTGGCGAATTCCCAGGAGTGCAACGGAGCCTGTGTCTAGTGATTTTTAGAGAGAAATCCTTGAAATAAGCTACAGTATGAACAAAGCACAGACATGATTCCTGAACCTTACAAGCAGCGTAGCATGCATGGACTTGTGTGGACATTGTGAGAGCAGGGATGGCATACAAAAATGCTTTTTTTTTTAACAAAGAGAGAGAAGAAAAACAACAGAATTCGATTTTCCTACTTTACAGTCAGCCCAGAGCCCCAGTAAGCCCAAACTCCCATTCAAAACAGTACCAAGCACTGTCAGTGTCAGTGCTTTTTATTGAATTTTCAGCCCGGGTGTTACTCTATATTTGTGTGCATGCGGAGTGCCTCCTCCTCCTCCTCCTCCTCCCTGGATATGAATGATGGAGTACAAGTCCTTGTCTAGTCCCTCAGAGATGGCAAGGATGGTGGTGTGAGGCGAAGAAGGCGAATGTGGGTGGCGATGGATGGAAGAGCTGATGGTGGAAGTGTTTGGGGGGGGGAGAGGAAGGGGGTGGTTGTTTTAAAATGGCACAAACTGGGAAAGAACAGCACCACTGTGTGGTGACCAGGGGGAGTCGGGTGTTGGGGGTGGGGTGGGTGGAGATGTAGAGGGTAGAAAGAGATAGAGAATAGAAGACGATGAGAGGGAGAGGGAGGGAGGAAGGGAGTACACCATTGCTGCTCATAAAGCCAACAGCTGTGTGGGTAATGTTTTGTGACACCGAGCCTCTCCGAGCCCTTCTGTTTCCCAGAGAGCTGGGAGACGCCATATTCCGTCGTCACAAATGGCTCTGTCATTCACCCCCTAAGTCTTAATTATCGCTCCCGGTTTTTTGGCCACGTTTTGCTCAGGCGTATGGATCCATCTGCACGCTGTATAATTCCACTCCGCAATTTACAAGTGGCATTTATTACAATGGCCTCCGCGGCATCTCCTCTTTAACACCGGCAGCCCTTTCCAGAAAGACGAGGGGGAACAAAAGAGCAGTGCAATCTGGCAGCAACAGTGCCCACCCTCAGTTCCCTCAAATCTCTCTCTTGTCTTTTTTTTCTCCATCTGTACCCTTGCTCTCTGTACGACTATCTCTCCCCACCCCCGTATTACTAATTTTTCCGCTTCTGTTTGTGTGTGTGTGTGTGTGTTTTCCCTTTGTTATTAATTTAATTTTTATGGGATTCACAGTACTCACACAAACCGCCCCCTATCTGCCTCGAAGCAGAGGAAAAGGAAATAGCTGATGTTGATTTTTTTTCCCCTTCTCTCCTCCTCTCCCCCCTTCGTAATTCATTTTGGATTAATTCCCCTGTCTTCAGAGACAATCCTAATTCTTTATTATTTCCACTTCACAGGCTTCATGACATCCCCATATCCACATATCATATCCAGGGGAAACTTTACACCCAGCAGACCTTCTTGTTTTCTCCTCTCTTTTCCTGTCTCCTCCTTTCTCACTTACAGCCCTCCCTTAATTTTCTCTCTCTCTTTCCTGCGTCTCTCACTTTCTTTTTTTCTCTCTCTTTCTATCTCTTTCTCTACAGCCTCCCCACTCTGTCTCTCTCACCAGAGTGAAGTTACTTGTTAGTTTCTACCCAGCCGCTGGGCTCCCGTCTGTAGAGAGAGGCACCCAACAGAAGTCGGCTGTCTGTCTCACACACACACACACACAC